>VMKM01000018.1:600000-1077463 GCA_008360985.2 Macquaria ambigua | reverse complement strand
CCAGGAAGCTGACATACAAGACACTAATGCTGCCTCTGGGTTCTGTCTACTTTAAGGGCCTCTGACATTTGGTATTTGTGGGGAAACCATTTGTGTACATGATAAAATGTTGAGAGGAGCCCAAGGCTTATCCTTTCTCCCTCTCTCGCCCTCTCTCACTCTGTCTGCCTCTCATTTCTACATATAAGTACCTAAATTGAAATGACTATTCTATTCTGTTTCATTTTATTCTGATTTTAGCCCTGTTTGAGTCAGCCTTACAAGCAATTTCATCACTTTCTCTCACTGTGGAGACATTGTGCAGGCAGAGTTTCTATTCTGAGCAGGGCCACCGGTACACCATACTATGCAATTAACATTTTATCATCTCACTCAACCACAACCTATACCAATTACTCTTGTTCTAGAACACATCACTGGATTGAATTACAAGAATTAGAAGTTATTTTACAAGGTTCCATGTGACTAATGAATTCAAGTTAACTTTTATGCTCCTCTGTAGCTCAAATGAATACATTGTAAAGCTCCTGATTCCCACTGGAGTCACCTGTTGATTTATGGTTCCCGCTGTGAAGAGCTTCCATGTGCAAAGACAGTGAGCTCCCTGTTTTTCTTGGCCTGTTAGGAAGAAAATGTCGAGTTGAGTGTGTCCATTAGTCAGATGAGCTTTTGCCAACATGAAGTGACAGGGTACTGTACTTACCATAAAAACATCAACCTAATAGAATCTAGTCCCTGATGAACAGCAGTGGGCTGTGCAGTCACTTTGCCATAGTATCTAGCACCACTGTTGGGCAAGTTACTTGAAAAATGCAGTCAATTACTTATTACTCAATAAAAAAGTAATTACGTAAGTTTTCTAATTACTCAACCACAAAAGTTTTTAGTGGTACAAAATAGTACAAAAGTACTATTTCTGAGGTGTCCTCCAACAACTCCAAAGCCTCCACACGCATATGTCACAGTTTCTGTATTTAACATGTACAAACAGAAAATGAGACATTGTGGCTGGAGGTATTTACTGACCAACTTAGCCCCGGTGACTGCACACCCTCCAACTCTGAACAAACCTAGGTGATTTCTGAATGTAGGCTTACCCGTGGCTAGCTAGCTAGCTAGGGAGACACAACATGTAAATAAAGCAACTTTGGAGTTTCTAGAAGGCGTATTCCTCGTTTTGGTAGACGCTAGATGCCTCTACCAGCTAGAGGCAACACCTGAACTGTAATCCCTTACATTACTCATTACTGAAAAAGTAACCATATTACCGTTATTGCCCAGCCAAGAGTCTGGTCATCCACATCAAGGCAGCATGTCTATGGAGCCAATAAAACAGTATGTTGCAGTGAAAGGGTGTTTTGGCACTTGGAGGTTTGGTTAGAATGTGAGATCATGTCATTTCTCTTTGCCATACAAAAATATGACATCCATCCACATCCATAACTGTAAAATTTTACTCATGCAGCTGAAAAGAAACACAACATTTAAACTGGAGCCCTTGTAGGAGCAGTTCATCCACTTTTCAACAGTTGTTGCCTCCACCCTGGGGTGCCCGGAGTGAGCTCAGGTGGCACACTGAGGTTTTAGCAAAGGTTAAGCAATTCAGTACCACACAAAGTAATGACATTCAATTCATCATAATTCAATTCATTGAGCCTGTTTCTCAAAATTATACAGTGTAGACCAGGTGGATTTTCATGTGACATTTGGAAGCGATCGATGGTTTGCCGTAAGTTGGAATTTTTATAATACAAGTGACAATCAGACTCAGAAATCAGAAACCACTATTTTGTCTTGGTGGTGACAGAGGTTAAGAGACAGGTTATGTAACAACATATGAGCATCGGCATCGCCAGGTCATTTTGTCGGGGCTTAAACCCGAAAATAATTTTAAATGTAAGCCTATGTGAAGCCCGACAAAAAAACGTAATGTGTGTGAATGTGCGATAGTCTACGTAACATAACAGCCTGTCAAAATAAACAAAGTTCACTAAGCTAACTGTGTGTGTGCGTGTGGGAGTGGGGGTGTGGGTGGGGGGGGTGGAGAGGAGAATAGTGCACACATTACACTGCATGAACTGTATCTGAAAATTGTGTGTGAGTGAAAGAAAACCCTATTAATACTTCAATAAACTAATGTTAACATAAACAAATTCAACTGTTTTTCCAACTCTAGTCAATAAATGTTTGACCCTCCTACAGAGGTCCGGGCTAAGCCCCCAATGTCCTCAAATCCTGTAAACGCCCCTGCATATGAGGTAACAGGTTACTTATTAAAGTGGTGCAGGGACAGCTTTACTGTCCATACAGCGCCAGGACTAAGTGCAGGACATTGAACAGACAGCTCACACAGCAGCATCAGTATTACAGTCGACTATTGACTGTTAGTTCACTTCCTCTCTCATTTTTTCCATGTGCCTTGTATCTGTGTGGCATCCATCAGTCCAGTGATCTATTAATTATTTTGTTAGCATTCAGCACCTACAGCTCTCATGAGTCTGACCCACATGTTTACACATATAGACTGCACCTCAGGATGTTGTTTTTACTTCACTACGTACAGACTGCAAATTATACATTGACAATAGATAGCTAGATAACATTAGTTAGCTAAACTGTAACATAAGGCAAAAGTTAGAAACTAGCTAACGTTAGCGTTCCGTAGACACTTGACACACTAATTCAGAAACAATGAAGGTATGAAAGTAAAGTGTATTAAACTAGCTAGATAGCTAGCTACTTACATTAACCTACAGCATCTCCATTGGCTTGCGCAACACACAAGCCACTGCAATGATGGGAGTGAGGCAGGCAGGCAGACGAGACGTTCAACTAACGTCAAGGTTAAGCAATGGTATGGTCCACTTTAGGGGTGTCTGAAGTCGTATTACAAGATTCTTTCAGGCATGAAAATGTGAAATATATTATAATATTGGTAGCGTGATAAGGAACCTGATAATGAATAATTCTACCTCTTTTATTGAGAAAAAGAATAAACCTCTACTTAAGTGTGACACAGCCATGGTCCCTGCCATGAAACAACTCTGTTCAAGACTCAAAGATGACGTTTCCCAAAACATCATGTCATCAGCATGACCTCCGGGCCATAAACCATGACCCATCAGGACTCAGGAATTACATTAAGGGAAAGCTAAGTGACAATTGCCCAATTTACAACTGTAATAAACTAGCCTAATACTCCCACATTCTAGGATATGGGCTGAAGATTCAACACTCTTGACACAAGAACAAAGGAACTGATGTTGTCATGCTGAATTAAATGTATATTAATGAATATACTATGTTTAACTAACCCTTTGAAAGGTACTGAAGTTTAACATGTTTAACATACTGATTTGGATGCAGGTAAAATGCAAACTGAACCAACAGGAATGCTTTACACCTATCCACTAATCCAGATAAAGATAAAGATTGGATGTCTGGTTTTGTTTAATAGCTAATGAAACAGGAAATGTGAATATGCCTTTACATAACAAGTAAATTGATCATAGCTTGTAATGAAATAAGATTTAAGCTGTAATGCCTGATACAATCTCTGAGTGCCAATGTGTCTGTGTGGGGGTTAGCCTTTCTCCTGCATCTTCCCCTCCTCTTCTTCATTCCTTGAGCAGAGATCAGAACTGGATGACCTGTAGTAATTCTATTTTACTTATTTCATTTGCTATACCTATGGAGAGACATATATGTGGATATACATATAGAGAACTATGTGCATGGGTTAAGTTTGTGTGTCACTGAATTGTTAACAGATTTCCCAATTGTGACACACACACACACACACACACACACACACACACACACGACATGTGCTTGTTTTCTTCTCCTCTTAGGAAACACACAGAGACCTCTCTGTGATCAAAGGAACCCTGGTTTATATTGAGTTTACTGTGATTCACTCAGTAATTCGCTGTGCATATAGGCACACATATGCATATATCTACAGACGTATATGGTAAATATGTTTGTGTGTTGTTATAATAACATGTTGTGTATAATTGCCATTTAAACCTGGTAACACTGTCTATGACTCTCTTTATAAGGTGTTTGGTATCGTTCTGCAGCAGAGAATGCCACACTATTAAATATGGAAGCATTAGACATGTAATCAACTGTATTACCTAAATTAATTCTTTAGAAGGAAATTGTAACAAAGAAATTAGTTAAGATAGAATAGATCTAGGGTGGGTGGAGTAAAGTTTCGCGCCGTTGACATCGGACATCGCCGCCCCTTTTACAGAAGACTACAAAGCAAGAAGACACCCTAAGATCTCTCTCTTACTCCTGCTCTCTTCTCTCTTACGCTTGCCTCTTGTGCCCTCTTCTCTTGACCCTTACAACTCTCTGATTGACTGCCTTGTCCTGGGCGAGCCGGCTGCTGGCCTGTTCGTCCGGAGACCTGCGCTTGGCTCTGCCCTTTAGAGCCTATACAGAGCGGGGCCAGAAGACTGCCCATCAGCGGCATCCAAGCCGCACAGAACATGCTGAAGGCCCTCTGCCTCATCCAGCCAACTTTGAAAGCAAGAACTGTCTGAAAGAAGACTGTTCAACCTCTGTGTTCTAACACAACAAAAGTTAGAACTGAAGAAACTCTGAATCCTGCACACTCCAGCCAAGTGGGGGCGTGTGAAGATGTTATCATTCCTCTGCCTGCTGACAGAGAGAGAAACCTCCGAATCGCAACGTGGGATGGAAATCGCCCGAAAATGCTTTGGACCGGCCTCTCGAGCCGAGTCGCCACATGGGGACGAGCACACCCAAGGAGGCCAGAACGCTCCAGTATGGGCCTACAGGAGAAACATCTCCCTCCTCCCTTCCAGAGCAACCTCTCTCCTGGCTATCTGAAGTATCAGGTGAAACTTTACTTATCCTGTAATACTGGGGTTGATGCTATAGATTACCTAAAGTAATTTAGTGTTAGATCAAGAATAGAATCTCCCTTCAATATAATCATGATAAAGAATCATGAAGTATTTCACTCTGCCTACCAGTAACCTCTCAGCTGCTGAACGATGCATTAAGGTGATTTCACTGGTCAAATGGTTTACCCACTTAGTGGTTTCCTGTGTTTATAAAAGATAACACAGCTTTCAAGATGATTATTCACTGCGTCATCCGGTATAAAATGGTCCTCTTGTCATGCATTAATTATCTGTTGTTGTATTCATAAATGTATTAATTGTTCATCACTGTATTCATTGGATTCATTTGTGGTTGCATTTATTCATTCGTTTGTTTGTCTAATAGTTATAGTTGTGTGTGTAGTTAGTAGTTTAATAAACCTTTCATTTATAAAGAACTTGATTACTATGTGGTTTATGTGTAGAAGTACAGTCATGGCCAAAAATATCGGCACCCTTGCTATTCTGTCATAAAATGCAACCCTTCTCCCAGAAAGGGTTGCATTTTACAAAAAAAATGATTGGCACCCTTAACTTAATTTTTGGTAGCACACCCTTTGGAAAAAATAATTGAAATCAATCGCTTCCTGTAACCACGAATGAGTTTCTTACACGTCTCTACTGGAATTTTGGACCACTCTTCCTTTGCAAACTGCTCCAGGTCTTTCAGATTTGAAGGATGCCTTCTCCCAACTGCTGTTTTAAGATCTCTCTACAAGTGTTCTATGGGATTCAGATCTGGACTCATTGCTGGCCATTTCAGAACTCTCCAGCGCTTTGTTTGTAACCATTTCTGAGTGCTTTTTGAAGTGTGTTTTGGGTCATTGTCCTGCTGGAAGACCCATGACCTCTGGTGGAGACGCAGCTTTCTACACTACGTTGCGCTCCAAAATTCTTTGGTAATCATCAGATTTCATGATGCCATTCACACAGTCAAGGCATCCAGTGCCAGAAGCAGCAAAGCAACCCCAAAACATCTTTGACCCTCCACCATGTTTGACTGAAGGGACCGTGTTCTTTTCTTTGAAGGCCTCATTTTGTTTTCTGTAAACAGTGCCATGATGTGCTTTACCAAAAAACTCTACTTTTGCTTCATCTGTCCACAGTATGTTCTCCCAGAAGGATTGTGGCTTCGTCACATAAGTTTTGGCAAACTCCAGTCTGCCTTTTTTATGCCTTTTTGTCAGCAGTGGTTTCTTCCTGGGTCTCCTCCATAGCATCCCTTTTCATTCAGATGGCGACGGATAGTGCGAGCTGACACTGTTGTACCCTGTGTCTGCAGGTCAGCTTGAATTTGTTTGGAAGTTGATCGAGGTTCTTTATCCACCATTCGAACAATCCTTCGTTGTAATCTGACATCAATTTTGCTCTTCCGTCCACGTCCAGGGAGGTTAGCTACGGTGCCATGGGCTGCAAACTTCTTGATGACATTGCGCACAGTGGACACAGGAACATTAAGATCTCTGGAAATGGACTTGTAGCCTTGAGATTGTCCATGTTTTTCCACAATTTTGGCTCTCAAATCCACAGACAACTCTTTACTCTTCTTTCTTTTCTCCATGCTCAGTGTGACACACAGCCCAAAGGTTGTGTCAACTTTTCTCTATTTTAACTGGTGCAAGTGTGATTACTATATTGCCCACACCTGTTACTTGCCACAGGTGGGTCTAAATACAAATTACAGGTGCATCACATGCTTGAAATGCAATTATTTCTCACAATTTTGACAGGGTGCCAATCATTTTGTCCGGTGCATTTTTTGAGTTGTGTGTGAAATGTTTTTAAGTTGGACTTTGCTTCTCAGATTTTTTGTGTTGTTCCAATGCAAACAAAAGAAGTAAACATGTGAATACCAAAACATTTGCAATTGCAACAATTTTCTGGGAGAAGGGTTGCATTTTATGACAGAATAGCAAGGGTGCCGATATTTTTTGCCATGATTGTATAATGATCGTTTTATGCTATGAGGCATTCCATGCCATCTCCCTGTTCTATGGATGACAACAAAATGCCTGGTTCCGTCTGTGGGTTGCCACTTAAAACATTATATAGTACTTACAACAAGCAACTCACCCACTCACTTGCTCCCTCCCTCCCTCCCTCATTTAATTACCCTGTACTGTATCTCTGTCTTACACACAAACAGACACTCATGCTTACAGAAAGCTACAGAGGCCATTTTGCAGCATAGCAGGCTGATGCGTCATAATAATAATAACAGCAGCTTAGTCCTCCCAGGGGTCAGTCAGTCTGTCTGTCTGTCTGTTAGCAGTAGACACGCTCTTGGCTCCTGTGGCATTACTGCACAGAGTCAGTACCTTTTAGACTGGATCAATGGGAATGGACAGTGGGGACAGACATGCCAGGGGGGTGGTTTTGTGCCTGGCCCACACTGTGTTTTAAATCCCTGCCTATGTGCTGATTGTGGCTCGTTCATATTGTACTTCAGTGTGTGTAGGGTTTACTTTTTTAAAGAGCAGATATAAATGGAGAGCACAAGCAAGAACACAGACACGCTATTACATACGGGTCAACAGAAGATTATTAGTTGTAGGGCTGTCCTCTATATCACACATTATGATAAGAGATAGAAGGTAACTGTCAATATGCAATGAGAAAAGACTGATCTAGTAGTGAAATGTGCTTGCATAAAAGCAGTTATTTGGTCATAAACCAAAGTATTGGACAAACTGCAAACGCTAGATGAGCAGTCTTTTCCAGAGGGGGACATTAATGTCTGCACCAAATTTCATGACAATCCAGCCAACAGTTGTTGAGACATTTCACTCATAGCAACATGTCAACCTCATGGTGGCTAAAGGAAAAGTCAGGGGATCACCAAAGCCATTAGGATTCAAATAGTCAAAGAGTTTCAACCACTGCTTTTAATCAGTGTTCAAAATAGACTGTTACCCTGTGGGGAACTATCACACCACCTTACCAGTTAGCTGTACACACACTTAGCTTGTATTTGTTCTTCGGAAATGGTCATGATAGAAATGTGATAATACACTGAGCAGAGGTGTATTAGTTGATCGGCATCAGCTGCTTCATTCATGCTTCACCATAACTGGCTCGCTCATCAGCTGCTTGGCTACCAGTTGACTAATGACCAATCATATTCATGCAGGTATACAGCACAGCCATTATAACCTGACACTTCTCACTATTGCTGTGCTGGTATGCTCATGCCAATGGCATTTTTTTATTGCAGCTCCCTCCACCACCCCAACCTCTTCTTTGTGTGCTAAGCTTATGGTCTTGCTGATTTTACTAAAGTCTTAACGTTAATTTAAAATCACTGCCTGAACTATTAGATAATTAATTTCCTTTAACAACTGGTCATAGAACACGATCAGTGTGAACACAGTAAACACAAAAGTTGAACTTATCTCTTTGGAAATAATTGCAGTGGGACTTAATGAGTAATATCTCTTTCAGTAGATTGGATTGTTATATATTTGGTAGTGTGTTAATGATGGTTTAATTCACATTGCATAACTGTCACATTTAATCACTGTGGATGACTGACTGCAGGGGGAAAGCTGGTCTCAGTTAGTTGTGTGGTTGAAGCAGCCTACGAGAGAAAGACCACGTCTAATTTGCCAGACAGTGAATGAGACAATTCTGAGACTTTGATCTAAAAGCTTGTGACATGTGTCAACAGATATCAAATGATTCCACATGACGCAGACGTGAGAAAAAGCTGCTGCTACTGTCAGAGGGTTTATGAAGGGATCTCATCTCTCGTACTTCAGACTTCCTACGTCACGTAGCATTGCACCTCATTTGCAGTAGGTAGTCACCTTTTCTCTAAAAAAAACTTTACTTTTACATTGTATTTTATAATTTATGCATTTAGCTGACATTGTAGTCTAGAGCAATTTGCAGTAAACTAGTGAGGTCTCAGTCTTTTGCTCCAGGCCATTCTTGCAGGATACATGACTGTTGATGGACACATTAGGAGATTGCAGAAAATGAGCCTGTGGCTGTCTAGTTACAGCACGGTAGTCTCCAGCCTCACTGTAGGGTGGCCTATAAGTTAAGTTGTTGCTACAGTCTTAATGAGATTAGCATAATTATAGCTTCACATACAGAGGTCGTAGCACAGAAATCACTGAGAATTGTCACTAAACTCTCCAACTTACCAGCACTATTAAGCTTTTTAACCTCTTTTAACGGATTGTTTTGGTTTTACAGTACATTGACTGTATGGTTCAGTTTATGCTATCAACCCAAGGAAACAATAGCCAGCATAAAAGCTCTGATGAATCCACTGGACGCTCCCTGACCAGCATCAAACGGCAAACAGCAAATAGCTGGTGAAGAAAGTTTACATTGAACATTAAAGAGCCAGATATCTTTCTCAGGAGTTTGTGGAGCCCAAAACAGAGTAGATGTGAATGTTAAACTACATTCATCCAGTGTCCAGAAAACACAACTCTTGAGAAAAACATCCCATGCTAACACATGACAACTTGATTAGCTGGTGACAAAGCTTGTGGTGGCTGTGTATATGTTGTTCTGCTCTGATGTGGCAAAAAAAAAGAAAGAATTAATGTAGCTTTAAACATTTTTTTGGCAACTTTGGGGACAGCAGAAACAAGCTGTGATCACAACACTGACATATCATCACATTTTCAGTTGCTTATTTATACACATCAGCAGTTACAGAGCAACATTATCATTCACTTGGAGTCGTAAATTTCTGGTCACCTGACAAGTGTAAGTCCAGTATTCACTCTCTTTTAGCTCTGTTTTTGGTCTCTACCAACTCCTGCTAGGAATATCTGGTTCTTTAGTGGCTAAATGCTCCACTATGTTAACCAGCTAGTTGCTAACTGTCTCTGTCTGCTGTTTGGTGTTGAGCAGGTAGAGTACAGTGGGTTTTTATAGCTTTTTCACTGAAAAAAACTGCCTGCTGCAGCTGAAAACGAGGCTATGTGAGCGGTAAAATATTGATTATAGCCACTTTAAGAAGCAGTTGGAGAGTTGAATATGATATCCTCTCTTCATATTCTGCATAATTTACCAATGAATGACCTTTTTGACAGCAGACATTTTGACTTGTCTTAGCATGAAACGCACAGGTGGAACTAATAACATTCACAATGGCTCCGTTCCATTGATGTGTCCCAAGAAGCCTCACCAGTGAGGCACATACCTGGACCCTGGAACTATCAAAACTAAATTTAATGCTGTTGTTTTTAATGTTATTAATTACATCTGTGCATTACCTGCCATATCAGGTCAAGATGTCTGCTTTGAAAAGGGTCTATTACTTAAGGGTCTATAATTATGTTCCTTGTAACCTATCATCTAGCTGCCTGACTCATTCTGCCATCTTGACAGGTCAGAGTAAGAGGAGAGGCGCAGTTCAAAACAACGACACACTGAAGTCAGTAAGCCAATGACAGCATCAACTGATGTTTCATAACAGCACCAGGCATTCAGTGCTGACATCTCTTTGTCCATGCCCCATAAACAGCAGTATCCAATTTGTCATTGCTCACAGGATTGTGAAATGAAACAGACTTTTTTGGGGTAAAAACAATCTTATTTTTATAGATAACTGGCCACAACCAAATGGAGGGAAAATGTTACTACCTGTAACATCATTGACCATTATTAACAAATGTATTAACCCTGGAATTCACTCTACGTCATAGACTGATGACACCTGACATTGGAAGGAAAACTAAGGATTCAAAGAAATCCTTAAAAATGGCAAAATTGCTAATTTCATAGCAAGCTTCAAGATGATGCTAGAGGATGTCATTTTTGCACAAAATGCTCTGAATTTGTATGTGCCAATGTAAATGAGGCTGCACAATTTCTTAAACAATTTTCCATAACATGGTACAGCATATGCTTTTCTGATGAAGGGGTTGAGTCATACATCTGTTTAAATCTAATACATTTAAATTGGATTAGACTCCAGAGTGATCGTTAAATGTTGTTTGATCAAGACAAGTTAGATAGCAGAGAGTGTTTTGGCAAGCCCTCCATCAGTTTGAAGCTGCCGTCTAGTCAGTCAGACTGTGGTGCGCTAAGTAGGTCATACTGTCCATGAGAAAAAAGAAACACGTACAGGGCAGGGGAAGGGAAGGAAATTATGGTGGGATAGATGGAGAGATGGATGAACAGACAGATGGATGGCTCCATTTAAACAAATACACAATGTAGTTTCCCAATTCTGAAAAATGTTGAAAACGTAGAAATCTGGCAAACATAATAGAATCAACATGTTTGCTTAAATATGAAGCATCGAAGCTCCATTTAAAGAATTTTCATTTTAATGACCTGAAAGCAACTTAAGATTCACCAGTAGTTATACATGTGTTAAGCATTTTCATTACATGTTTTTCCTTTTTGCATAATAGTCACAAGTAAATGCAATTTAATGAAACATATTAGCGTCCATAGGGAGCAACAGGTTGATAGCTGTTTCTAGGGATCTCCCTCTTTTTGTTGGCCGAGAGTCTCGGACTTGTTGCTGCAACAGTACATTCCCTAAAACCACTAAAATATTGCTTTACCTGACTTGTTATCAGGGTTGATGCTAATCAGTAACTTACTCTCTTACTTACTCTTGCTCTAACTAATGTAGGTCACTCTATGTGGACAGCAACTAACGCTTACAAGTAATACCATATTACAAATTACATGTGAGCAAAAAATGTATATGCAATAGGTAAATTAATAAAACGTTTCTGACAATCAACTGAACAGTTACTTTTGCCTGCCATGTTTCTGCATATATGACATCAACTTTCGGCAAGTCTTGTAATTTCCGCAGACTTTCTGAGTTGTTGTTCTGACTTGAGGGGGCGTTCATGTGAATTTCCCAGTCAGGAACTAATTTTTTTAATTATTCCAATACCACATGAATGCAGCTGCCAGCTGGTTCACTACTTAATTGGCCCTTTTCATTTGCAATATGGAAAAACGCCAACATCACTGAAATTCATGACATACAACGCATGGATGAAATACAAACAAAACAAAGTATAATTTTGTCCAAGAAAGAGAGCTTATGTCAATAACCAAAAGAAAGGCAAGTGGGAAGAAAATGGCAAACAAATTATGGCAATTAGTGAGTAGGCTACTCTAGGAATGGGAGGTAAGTGAGGAAAAGGATACATTGGAAAAACGTTGGAGTAGGAATTAAAGCCTGACGGCTGGGCCACAACGCCAACCTGAGCAGCGCGTATGTGTCGCGGAACCTCTCGCTTTACATTTCAGTGCCCATGTTAACAGGTTAGAGCTCCACACCCAAACAGTGACAGAAAGTTGAAACCGAGAAACTGACATCGAAAAAAAAAAACAAAAACTGACATCATAAAAAAAACTGACATTGTAAAAAAAAAAGACGAGAGCGTAAAAAAGAAACTGTCACTGAAAAAAGAGTGACATGAAGAAAAAATCTGAACATTGTCATTGAAAAACACATCAGAATGCAAAAAATATCAAGCCAAGCCAATTTTCAAAGCCAAATTTTCTTTTCGATGCCAAATATTACTGTCACTGTTCTGGCTCCATACACGCGCTGCTCAGGTCGGCGGTGTGGCCTGGCCGTGATAATCAGACTATATTGTCCTATTGTTTCAAATTCATAAGTAATTTTGACATGGCATCATGTCTTTGGGGAAGATTTGATTTGTGCAAAGAATCATACTATGTTATGAACTGTAATGACTAATTTTCAGTCAGCTGTAGCAATGTTAATTTAGCAAGTTTACAGAGAATAGTTGTGTTGTTATAGACACAAAACTTGCTGGTTAAATAAGAGATAAGACACAACAAGGTGTCATAGAGTGGAAGATTTCCACAGTACAAAATAAGACTTCTCTTTACAGTGACCATTGTTTTCTTGTATGAGAACACCTGAATGAGCTAGCTTAAATCACAGTTATGACAAAGACACTTGCCAAAGAAAAAATAAGGCTGTGTTCAATTAATAAGGCAATAAAAACGTATTGAAGAATGTCTCTTTAATCTAGTCAGTGTGTTATCCTTTTAACATAATGAGCTGGATGGATGGCTAATATTTGCAAGCTAGCTACTTAAGTTAGCGTAGAACCATTGAGTCAGCTTATTGTCACCAAAAATGCCTCACAGCCCAGAGCTGTTCCTGGAGGCTTGGTAAAAAGTCACTTTGCAAACCAAAAATAATTAATTTATGGAGATTTTTAGTTTTTATTTAGGTTATATGCGGTTTAGCTAGGTTATATCCTGAGTATTGACTTAAAATAGTGATTTAATGGTTGACTGTCTGCTACTAATGCTATGTTTAAGGTGTGTGATGAAGACCTGGAACTGGAAGCAAAAAAAACAAAAACAAACAAGGAAGAGCGCCTCCACCATTTCAAACTTTCTGTGGACGTTTTAATGTTCACAGCTAGCAAGTAGCTTTCTCATTAGGTCAGTGTGTATATAAGCACCTGCACTTTCTCTAACAAGTTACGAGACTTTGTGGCAAGTAACATTTCATTTTTGTTTGGATCTTGGAAGCAATAGTCATACAAAAGAGGAATCCCAGAGACTACAGTAATAATCTCCTCTGCAGATTTTTAACCAAACCTGGAAATGACTGATCTTCCTGGCCCACAACTGCATTAGTTTTTCTCTGTCAGTTTTTCCCATTAATCACTGTGGAGCTTGCAGGTAAGTTTTGCCCTCATTTGCATAAAGTTAAAATTGTCCAACTTTTCTTGTGTCGCTTGTGTAACCCACAAGCACTCTGATTGGCCTGGTTCTCCAGCTGGGGAAACTGCATTTCACTGGAGCAACACCAGGTGTATTTAAAATGCTGACAAAATCGGAGATGTGAGCTGCGATTCACAGGCTTTGGCTTTGGCGAGCCAACAGCAATGTAAGGTGCCCAAGAAGGGGCAGATATGACCCTCCTCACACATCAGCCCCAACCCTGCTCTCCTGCATTATCTGAGGAACACGGCACATCCAGGGCACCAACCAGACTTTCCACAACCACTCTCAATCAAACATCTGCCGGTGTAGGAAACTGATGTGAAAAACAAGGTTTGAAAAGGAAAGTGGACATGTTTAGAGCATTGCACAAACAGCATATCTCTTCTTACAAATATATTACATGGAATGTAGTCTATGCTAAAGTTTTAGAATGGATTGCTGAAGTCAGTGATTCACTAGAGCCACATGGATGCTGGTATCAGTGTTCCTATCACTTCATGGCTCGGTTGCCCAAACATGGTCAGTTCCTTTGACGGTAGCTTTAATCAGACAACAAAGCTCTTCTGGTTGCCTGCAGGGCTGTTGTGTTGGTCTGCCTGTGTGTGTGTGTGTGTGGGTGTAAGGATGTCTGCGAGCTGATATGGTGTCAGAATTGGATGTTCAGAGGGGGATATTTTCTCTCAGATTTGGATGAATGTATTCCCATTTTGTCAGCCTGTTCTAAAAAGCATGAGTAATTTCAAAGCTCGCGTTCGCCAACTCAGAGCTGCAGTGTCCTGCTTTCAAGAACAAAATGAACACACGCGCACACACACACACACACACACACACACACAGGACAACCACGCGCATCTATTTTTTCAGCCAAAACTCTTTCCCTTTTTTTTCTTTTCTGCCCTTCTTCTCCTCCCTTTGTCACTTCTTTCCTCTCCTCACTTCTCGGTGCTGCGATCTTCAGTGTGCTGCATCATTGGTGGAGCCACGTGCTCTCTGTTTATCACCAGGAAGGGGAGGGAGATAGAGAAAGAGAGATAGAGAGAGAAAGACTCTGCGTCTCTCTCTCTTTCTCTCTCTCTCATTTGGTCTTGTGCACCCACAGACACACGCACACACAACGTACACTCTTCCAGTCCTTTGCAGCCTGAGGGACGCACACACGGACGCAGAGACCAAAAAACAATTAAACCAGACTTTACCGACCAGAGAAGCTCTACACCACAGGTACAGTAAAGTTTTATCTGTCTGGAGCATGATTTTTTAACAGTTTCTGTCTGTGAATGTGTGTGAAACAGTCACCCTGAAGTGTTTTTGTACCAAAATCAAGGCTAAAACTCCTTGTGAAGCTGACATGAGCATACTATTTTTTACGTTTTCCTTTATCTGTCCAGGAAAGTAAGATTTCAGCTCCCATATGCTAGCTGTTTTGCGTTAGAGGACTACAGAGGAGGAGGATGTTAAAATGAGGACAGGATTTTTGGCACAATGTGTGTGAACACTGCTGCTGAGGCTTTGTACTCTATACTTTACTTCACCCCCCTACTACACACACACATACACACACACATACACACACACACACACACACACACACATACCTCCCATCGCCAGCCTCTGCATTGGCGTGAATAGCATGTCGACAGTTTGAATTTATTGACCCCACAGGAAACAAAGTGCGCCATTTACCCTACAGCAGTGCCTATCAACACAACTTAGTATGTGTTTGACCTGACAGGCAGTGTATTTGACACTGTATTATACTTGTGTTGACAGTGAAAAAATAAAGTTGGGCTGATGTCTTAAAGTTTCTGCTTCTAGAAAAAGTCTTTGCACTTTCAGTAAACACCGGAGATCTAAAGTGGCATATTACTGCAGAGCAGTGTGTGCTAAAGAAAATAGTGTTTGGTTTGCAGCAGACTGAGGCGAGTGAATTATGAATCTACAGTAGGTGGGAGTCATAAAAGTTGATTGAATTTGGTGCAGGCTTGTGTTAGCGGTGCCCTGAATCAGCCTGCATTTGCAGAGTGCTGCTAGCAACACCTGAAGGACTGAGGCTGTAATGCATTATTGCAACATTGTAAAAATAAAAGACCCATTAAGGCACTTAAACGTGTTAAAACACCTGTATTCTATCTGGATAGTCATATTTGTTAGTAGTAACTAATTGTAACTAATAATAATAAACCTCTAACATAAGACTCACAAAAATTGTATTTTTTTCAAAGGGCCTGGTTGGGTCAGACCATAACTAGACTATCAGCAGAAAGATGAAGAAACATTTTTTTGTTGTAACCCACTCAAAACCTTTGTAATAGCGACACTGCCAATGCCCCATTTTTGTTTGGTCCTCTTACGTAATTTGTCTGTAGGATCCAGAACTCTGCTTTGCTCCCCTCCCTTGCAGGGAGTGTTTTTCACATTATGTTTTAAAGCTATAAAACTTGTTGGCTTTTTTCACAAATGTGCTGCTCCTTCAGCACATGAAACAGCCACTGAAGCCGAGCCTGTCTTCCCTTTGGGAGCGGGTCTGTTTCTCAGCTCGGGGTTTATAAATAGATTTACAAAGAGCAATACACTCCTGCTTTTGTTCCTACATGAGCCACACAGCAATGCTAGCTCACACCTTATCACTGCTCCAGTTAGTCCATATTTGAAGAAAGGGTTTTGAGTTTTTGCATAGCAGTAGCTAACTATTTACCAGAATCTTCCACAAGTATGAGTGTGTAAGAAACTAGAATTAAAGTCGAACTGAAATTCAAATTCATTTTTACTAAAAATAAAATAAAAATTGATTAATTCTAATTTCAAGGAGAAGTTTTACTTATTTTTCTCCAGTGACAGTGCCCCCTACATTACTGTAATATCACTTCAATTCCATCGGCGACACGCGGGTAACCAGCTGGAGGCCAACATTGTTAGCTGTTGCTTACTTCCACCTGTGATTTGAGCACTTGGCACTCTGTATGTCACTCTGTGGCTGCCTATGTTAGTAACTTCCTGTGTTCATTTGAATTACCAGAAAAACATAGTGCTGACTTTACAGGACTACCTGCTGCTGTCTGTTTTGCCATAACTGGACCCATGAAAGAGAGACAGGTGAAGCTAGCTAGACCCCCTCATCAGGGCTAGCTTTAGCAAGGGCTAGCTTTGGCAAGGTAGGCTAACTAGCTAGTTAGCTAGCGTTCACTTTCCAAGTGGAATACAAGCTTAACACAGCTGGTGTTCCTAAATATTGAAAGTTATTAAGGGACAGACAGTTTAAGTCACTAATAGCCAACACTATGTTTGTAGGATAATTATTTTGGGGTCCAGTCAGTAGCGACACCTCCTGGCAACACCAGCTCTGAGGGTATTAACCAATCGCAGCGGGAAAAAAAATGCACAATTGCTATCATATCATTATAGTCTACACTTTCTCACACAAAAAGTGAGGAGAATTAAAATTTCAGTTTGACTTTAAGGGTAAAGAGGCAATAAGTGAGGTTTGTGAATCATTGATTTAGTTTCTGAGATTTCTGGCTTGCAAGGCTTGCTCTGTGTTTCTGGTTTCTTCGGAACAACTCCTCCTTCTCCTTGGAATGCCCAAACTCTCAGTCCCCACCACCCCACTGGCATTTTCAACAGCTAAACAATGGAGGTTGGCACTGCAAGTGAGCCACTGGAAGAGCACTGTTGTTATTCCCGTGTTTTGCATGCTGATATATTTCCTCTTTGCTAGATGTTTCTGTTGGATCTCGGCTCTAATTAGCTAGTGTCCTCATGTCTGTTGGGAAATGGGACTATGGTGTTATTTATGTAAATTACAGGCTGTGTTGTTGCACTTCTTTCTGGCCACTATTATAGGCTGATAAATGTCAGTTAATGCAGCTTTAAAGACCCCACACTGGATTTTCCAAGAATTGCACAAGCTGCTTTTCTTTCCAATAATTGTTAACCTTCAAATTTCTCTCCCTTGTCTTTTATGGCCATTTCCACAGGATCCTATTAATCTCTGTAATCCTACCTAATGATACCTTCTGTCTTCTCTGTGTAGTTTTATTGCATGAAGTCTCCTCTTATAATTCTGTGAATCCTATTACTGCCTTTGCACCTGCAATGCACCAACACCAGTACAGTAGATCTTGTCTCTTGTATTTTTATACCCACTGCTAGATGGGGCCTGGATTGTTTTGGAACTTCCCACCCAAGGCTGGCTGCACGGTTCCACAGAGCCTCCTGCAGACCATGTACGTAGGATCGTGAAGCCACTGTACCTACCTACATAACGTACCATACCGTGCCACACAGGTCTCTCCTTTTTCCAGCCTGTGTGGTTTTATCTATGGCATTTCCGTCCATCCGTTCCATTCTGTCAATCAGTCAGTCCAGTGTTTCACACTTTCATTCTGCAGCAGTGGGCAAAATCCCACAAATCCAATAAAAATTCATCATCTAGTTATTAAACAAACATGCACAGGACAGCAACAGGATGAGTAATCCATCTGTCATCTATTTAGAAATCATTTTTAAATCACAACAGATACTGGAACAGATACTGGGAATTAGGCTGGGAGCAAAGCCAGACTGTGAAAATAAAAATTCCCTCAACATTTGGCGGCAGCCTATTCCAGGTGACACACTGTGTCAGTGAGACTATTCCAGCATGAGTGGTTTGCTCATCTTAAGATTTTTCACCCTTCTTATGTTTGTATATACATCAGAACCAGACGCTGCAAATAATGATATCTTTAAATCAGCGTCGCCAAACCTCTCGAGCTCATTGACTCCCATTCGTTTCAGACTTTGAATTCAGTTCGTAAAAAAAAATTGCCAATTACATTATAACATATGAAATTTCTGCTTTTTCCTCGCCAAAATAAAACTTTCAACCAGTAGCTAACGCTCTTTGTGGTTACATTAAGAACCACTTCCTGTCAGTCACAACCCTTTCAAGCTAAAAGAAGAACCAGAACAAGACTACTTCACTAGTGATATTACGTAAAATGCAAATATATTTGCTATCTATAAGTAATAACATATTTGAGTGTGAAAATTGAACCTTGAACCTCGAAAAAGTAGTTTGACGGGAAAAAAATATTTTACTCACTAGCTTTTTCTGGAGCTGTCATGTACCATATAACACCTGTTATCACATGACCGAAGTCCCATACTTGATGACAACTAATCCATCTCCATGACAACTGAGCAAACTTGACATGCATGCTGTTGAAAGCTCTGAAAAAAAGCTAGTAAGTGGACCTTGTTTTCTTTTTTTTTCTGTGTTTTTTTTCAAAATATCCCCATTATATACGCACTCTTGTGGGCTTACATTGGTAATGGCAGTGTCCCACCATTACATTAGCCACCAGCTAACAACTATCAGGCCATATTTTTAAGGAAAAAATACACCATTGCTAGCTTATCTTCAGAATTAAATATGCTCCCAGTTCAATCATGCTGGTTTGTTTAGGGTTGTAGTTGTACAGACAAGCTTCTCTTAGACTTAAACTTAAGACTAATTACTACACGGCATATTGTTGGCCTTCAAATTTGATCCTAGTTTGACATAAATGGACCTCTGGGATCTGCGTTTACGCACTTAAAAGCCTCCATAAAATCTACAGTCACATTTAACTGTCTGCTAAAGGGTTGGTAAAACTGGACAAAAATTACATTCATGCTGGAATTGTCCTTCTATAACCTCACTATAGTTGTTTTTTTTGCATCTACTAGGTACAAAAAGGGCTGCACTGATTCAGTTTTTTCCCGTAATTCCTCAAGCACATGATAAAATTTGAGAACAGGATTACCAATAACTATCTTGATCCCATATTGGTCTTATGTTACCTTGTGGCCCCATAGCTGACCTGTAGCCCAGGCAACAATCCAATTTCCAATTCCAATTTTACACCAGTGTATTACTTATAACTCTCTAGTAGGTTTTCAGATCATATCCTCAATAGCAAAAAGACTTGATTCGGCTTGATTTGTTGAGTTTTAGGTAAATCTCACCCTCATTGTTTAATATTACTGTACCCAGAAAGAAATGGAACATAACAGCATGTCCTGTCATCACACATACACACGCACGTTATTTTTTTCTCAATGTGTGTGTTATCACTGTCGCCCATCAGCTTTGAAATGCCAGCCTGGGTGCTGGCTGTCTTGTGTGATTGTCTGAGTCAGTCTGAAAGGAACTGCATGTTCCACACATCTCTGCATGCGTATTATTACACCATTGTTATGGAGCTTCACTGTGTACGCAATGTAGTTCATCTTCAACTTAGCAAACGCAACAAAGAGTAGTATATCTGTGGTGATAATGATTACGTGCAAGAAAGTAGTGACGTTCAGCACATTCATCGTGTCAAAAAAGACAGACGTACTTTTTGTGTTTATGTGATCACTGCAGAGAAAAAACTTCATGGTCACAGTGTGTTCAGAGCCAGAGCAGATGTCATGATGTGTTAGAGTGAAGGGGATCCATTCATTAGCTGAATAAGGCTGCTGACATATTGGTTATTGAATGTCTGCGCTGTGCCGCTCTGTGGTCACTAATGGAGGACGTCTATTAAAATGGAGGATGGCACACCAGGGGTAAATGTGTGGAAACATAATTTTGCGTTTTGCCCTCAAGAGTTGTTATTCATTAGAAAACTGAATGAGATTTGAAATGTTGCTGGATACAGATTGGTACTGAAATAGAAATGTGATCTTAACAACTGGCATGGATTAATTATTGGGTTATTCGTACAGAACACAAATAGTAGCCTGCCATGTCAGGATCACAATCCATCAAGCTAAAAATAATACATGTGGTGTGTTTCCGTATCACCTCCTCAAATTCCCCTCAGCTCTGTCGAGTGTCTATGAGGAAACAACAACCAGAGGAAAACTCAATCTGATGTTAGCAATAGCTACGGTACCAACATAATTAGATGTAAATGCTAAAACTTACGTTTTTAGGAATAACAATGGAAATAACTTGGGTAGAAGGAGATCTATTTGTGGTCTAACAGTCCAGTAAAAGCAGAAAGTAGTTCTGGTTTTATGTGTGGAGGTTTTAAGATATCTGCCTCCTCCCCAAAGACAATGGAGGTAAAAGCAATTGCATGTGTGGTGCTCATGAAATTAAAGCATTCAAAGTGTGTCACTGCTACTCTGGATAATCCACAGACCTCAGTGTGAACAGATTTCCTATAAAAACAGTTTACAATGAGGTCTGTGGATTATCCAGAGTAACAGTGACACTGTTTCTCCAAACAGACTGTTAAATTATTTTAATGTCATTATGCAGTGCTGTAAGAACCACAAACAGAAGTCTTTCACTGTATTGTGGTGGAGGCAAAAATCTCAGAGAGTAAGATCTTAAAGCTGGCACTTTAAAAATCAAAAAGTGCGAATGAAGGAGGACTAACACTTCAGTGACAAGCTACTGTTGCTGTAAGGCAGTTGGGATTTACCATCAACATTTTTTTATTATTTGTTTTAAATTCAACATGCTAGATGGTTTGGTTTGGGTTCTCTCTAAACTGTGCCAATGAAATATAAGACAAAAATGCCAAAAATTATCTAAAAATATATATAACAATACCACTATAGAGTTAAGTAACAAAAATACAGTACACCTTTCTGTAATTTGGGCTAACTGACCCTTTCATTTTATTGACTTCATTAGATCTCTCTATATTATATTATAGGTTATCGCCATAGACTGTACTGTATATAAAGATGGACGACATGACAGCTCCCCAAAAGTGAAGCCAAAACACCTACTTGCCCCCCTGGTGTCATAAACCCCGCCCCCTCCATGTTAGCGGATGGAACATGGGCCAAACTGAGAAGTCAAAGTACACGGCAGTAAATTTTTCCCAAAGACGGTTTCTGTCATTTTAGGTAGTTCTTATCACGCTGATTCAAGTGTTCATTTTTCTGATCAGTTTGGTTTTAATTAGTTATTTGATGCTATAAAAATGGGGTGAGATGTCATGATTAACAACTGTTAGTGTGCTAGCGATTGGTTCGGGCGGGTGTATGGGTGGGACCTCGATACTGCAGCTCCACTGCAGATCACTACTGTGCAGACTCTGGCTCCAAATGACGTCACCAGCACAAGATGGCAGCGCCCGTATCCGAGATAGTTTGGCTTCATTTTTGTACATTGGTAGGAAGTGGAGACACGTCATCCATCCATCTATGGTTATCCCCAATAGATTTTCAAGATCTATTCTAAAATCCTCTTTCTGAGGAGTGATAACCCCTTTATCCTGCTACATGATTTGTCTTTACACCTCAAGTCCCTGTCTGAAATAAAATACAGGGTAATCACTGCTGTTTGAATTCTGGGTTATGGCCTGTTTTCAGTGGACACTAATAAAACCACGTGTCTATGAAAGAAGCGACTGCAGTTTGCTCAGGAAACCATTCATTCCCTCAGCTCGCTCCACTGAGCTTTGCTCCTCGACATCTGGTTCTCCGTTTGGTTCAGGAAGGAGTCCGGCAAACACTCCCCTCTCCCCTCAGTGTACTGCTGGTAGCCACACACTGTCTGCCCGTCTGCCCTGCTGGCATCCACCCTGCTGCCCTGTGGGCGGACCACAGAATGGACATTTGGTTGCTGGCGAATGATCCAACTGTGCCATTCAGCTTGAGCCAAATAAATATAAGTCACGGTGTGTGAATGTTGGTGAATAAGGCTAAGATGTAGTGTTTGGCTGTGGCAGGTGGCTTTAGCACGATGGTAGATGAGGGTTAATGTCTCAACACCTCTGCAGGTCACAAGTGATCAGTGATGCATATTCATCAAAAACTGGGCTAACTAGTTACAGGTAGATGTGAACTTTTGAGCTTGAAGCTCACATATTTTGAACCATTAGACGAGTTAATAACAAGGCAGAGCGATGACTCAGTGAATGAATCACTGGTGAGATAGTGACAGAAGCTGTTCAGTTCCACCGTATTGTACAACTAACGTACACTTTATCTCCAAAAGTATTTGGTCACTACAACATTACACCCATGTGTGATTGTTGAACATGTCATTTTTAAACCATGGGCATTGCTACTATAACAGCCTCCACTCTTCTGGGAAGACTTGCCACCAGATTTTGGAATGGCTGCTGGGATTTGTTCCCATTCAACCACAAGAGTCCAACACTGATGTTGGCGATAAGGTTCCAGTTCATCCCAAAGGGGTTGGATTGGGTTGAGGTCGGGGCTCTGTGCAGGCCAGTCAAGTTATCCCACTACAAACTGGAAAAACTATTTCTTTATGGACATGGCTTTGTGCACGGGGGCATTGTCATGTTGAAACAGGAGAGGGTCTTCTCCAAACTGTTGGAAGTTGGAAGCACACAATTGCCTAAAATATAGTATGATGCATTTTGGTTTCCCTTAATTGGAACCAAAGGGCCTAGCCCACATGATGAAAAAGAGCCCTAGACCATTATTCCTCTATGCATTCAGGCAGGTAATGTTCTCCTGCAATACACCAAACTAGATGTGTCCATCTACGTTTGCCAGATAGTGACGCGTATGCATCACTCAAGACAACACATTTCCACTGACCCAGTCTGATAGTGGTGTGCCTTACTCTGCCGACTCCTGACAAACACTTCTTGTGCTAACATTAGGTGTTTTCGGACCGGAGGAACTTTTTAATAGTTCTAAGAACAGTTGGAGTAAAATCAGTCTGAAAGTGTCCAAAATCTCAATTTACTGCTCATTTTAAACTACTAAGTGTTTAAATTAAATATATTGTATTAAATCATATTTTAAATAGTTGATGATAAATGTCAAAACACTTTCCTCAAGAACTGCAGTGAACAAGGTGGAATTTGCATGAAAAACAAGTCCTGCTTGATCTGCCCTCCAGGAATGAAAACAGATAGAAAAGCTAACAGCTAACAGCTAAATCAGCAAAATTTCTAGGGAGCTGTCTGCAAGGCTTTAATATTAAACACCAGCATGTTTTGGTTCAGTGTGAACAGGTTTTTGTCCTTGGGCTGTTGAGCCTATTCAAATTTATATAATCATATTAAAGCTCATGTGATAAAACTCAGTTCGTTTGATGTTACTATTTAGGTAATGATTTTACACAATGGTGGCGATAACAGCTACAGTATAGGTGGCAATAAATGTTGTCTCTGCTTTTATTTTGCTGGCATACAGGATTGCACAGGTTTCAGCATTAGTACAAGTTGTCTTCTCAAACTTTACTCACTGCCTACGTATTTGCTGAGCAAAGTCCCAGCTGTGAACGCATCCCTAACTGTGTGTGTGGAGCAACTTGATGATTAAAAGTGTGCTCAGCCTTTCCTGATTAAAAAAAGGGTGAAAATGACCACCTGAGTACCACTGGCCTCTTGTCTATGGTCCCATTAAGGTGGAATTAATGAGGCGAGTGAATATATGCAAACCCAGATATGAGTGGGCTTCACTTTAATCACTGCTCTCACTTCAGGCAGTGGCAGCTTTTCATCCAACCAACACACTCCTTCAAAGCTGGGAACATATTTTAGGATATACATCAGAGCAGGATTTAGTTTGGCATGCGGGTTGCAGGTTCACTGCTGGTGCTTATAAAGTGTCCAGACACTGAACTCAAAATCTAACTTCCCTAACTAACTAATCTTTCACCATAAGATCATTTTTTTACATTGTATTTCCACTCTTAGATTAATATTAAACAGTCAGACATATAGCTGAAATCAATATCAATATTTTTCCAATATCCAAATATATGACGAATGTATGCAAAATTACAAAAAAAGGTATGTTCCGTCAAAATGATTGGTCAGTGCAATGAACTGTGTTCCACTGTGATGTATTACATAATACAAAATATGTAAAACAGAAACCTTAAAGCGAGATTAAGTAACTTTTGAAAGAAGAAATAACACATTCTTCCTCTTACAAAGTTGAATTCACAAGTTATAAAACACACCTTCGCTCAACTCAAAATTTTTTGCTGCTACAGCTGTACTCGGTCTGGTATGACCAATCACTTCTGGTGGCTAATGTTGACCAACTACAGGTAGATGTTGCTGGATAACGGACGTTGCTGAGTCAATTCACTGACTTTATGACTCTTCTCTACTTATGCTACTGTTACACTACTTTTTTGCTTGTTACACTACAAATGTCTGTGGCTGTCTCAATTTGTGGCCTCAACAGCAGAGAGAACCAGGCTTGCATTACAGACAGGCTTTTATTCCTAATTTCCCCTGTTCCCCAGTTAATGCAAACTCACTACTTCCTCTAAGTCTTGATAAATTTGTGATAGTGTATTTCTTTCAGCCTCCCCTTTATTATTTATTGGTAATCCAGTGTTAAGTAGAAGCACATGTTTTATATAATGTGTTCCATTAGGTTTTAAGGATTTCATGTCCAAGTCTGTGTGTGTTCAAGACCAGTTTCCTTTCAGGGACAATAGAGTTGAAGTTGAATTTTAGAAAATGATAACATGACGTTATGATTTCATCACGTTATGATTCAGGTGAAAGTTGATGTACGATAGTATTGATTTACTTCCCAGCCCTAAAAAACAATATTACAGAATGTGATAAAACAATCTCTTCACAAGGTCAGTTTAGTAGCTGTTCTGGAGCTTTCAATAATATCCCATGATCTTCATCAGCTGATAGAGTTTGCACAGTTGTCGTGGAATTCTAGATGTTCAAATTTAGTTTGTTTTCAGAGCACTTTAAGGACTTCTCATCCATGTTGGCTTAAATGCTGACTCCATCTGCTGATGAGGATCATGTGATATGATCGAAAGCTCTTGAAGATACTAAATTGTGATGAGAAGTTTTCTTAACTGCTCTTTACACTCTTTACTTTTTGTCTTATTCATGTACAGCAACTTCATTTACTGATGTCCTTATTTGAATAAATGTTTTTGCCAGGTTTCACTTTATATTCAGTCAGGGAGAGGCTGTATCAGACAATCTTGTCTCTTAATATGGGATTTTAAATTGGTCGCAAATTGAATTCCAGGTAGCATTAAAGAGGTCTTTAAAGTGCTTAAATGTGTCCTTTAGAAACCTGCCAGTACTCCAAGTAAATGAATGAATAAGACTGGAGATTACAGAGGCTCAGTGCTCTGTCCTCTGCTCACATCTTAACTGCTGGAAACTAACATTAGCCTTTCCCGTGCTCAGTGGCTGCTCTGAAGTCCAACTCTCAGCAGAAACTCAGACCCTTAAGGGGGCGCCGCCCTCTCACAGCTCTGATGCCACCACTGAGATGCTGAGGCAAAAATAGACCTCTGAGTGAGTGTGTTGTCAAAAGTGTGAGCACACCACTGTGTGACCGGACACTCCCTATTTTCTTTTGTTCTGCCGGAATCAGCTTGCTGTATGTTATGAATACCGTGAGTATGAATGCAAAAATACACAGCTTTTCTTACCGCCTGTGAAGCGGACTTTTTGGATACTGTGTGTAACAGTTTTTAGAGATACAAAGCTTTCATCTGACAGCGCTGACAAGGAAGCTTTTTGTGCCAGAAGAGAAATTGCTGCTGAGGGTTTCAGTCTGGAGCTGATAGCTGATATTTAATATTTAATCCTCCACTCCGACATTGAGATCTCTGCTCTGGGTAGCTTCTCAGCCACAGAAGACTCCTCTAGACATTCAGCAGCTATAAATAATTAAAAGTTTCATTTCAAATGGTGGAGAGAGCGGAACTGTGATTTAAAGACACTTGTAAACAGTGCCATGATTACAGCACTTCTGTTTTGCTTAAAGGTGCGTAAGGACATGCATGTCAACAGGGGTATATGTCCATTTTGCATGTGTGTGCACACAGACCAACAGATGATGGGGATGTGAGGGATGATGTGTAGAGGTGAACGTCAGGGCATGTCAGTCAGGATTAACATTTCGGCTCTGCTTGACTGGAAGCTCCTTCAGGAATCACATCCACTTAGTTCAATAACACCAACAACTGAAAGACATCAAGTTTTGTGATCATCGATTTACAAAATTCACTTAGGTTTTTGCACCTTGTACTGCTGGTACAGCTGCCACCGCGACTAGACTTCCCTGCAGATTTTCAAATGACCTTTACCTGACTGTTGATAAATTCTCGTGACCGTCCTAACATTATACTGGAAAATATGTACAACTAAACAGTGCTAAAATATACCAGTATTGATATTTAGATGGATTAATTATGTCCAACAACAAAACTCCACTCAGACAAATTTTAGGAAAACATGAATAATATATTCTGTATGCCTTCATACTTGAAATGCATCAAATAAACTGATCTCATATTGTATGTGTGTATTATTCAGTCTAGTTTGCCAAATTTTCCAAGCTTTAGAAAAATAAAACTAGCCCATACTTTGCCACTCAGTCCACCTTCTCATTCGTGCACTCAGAGCACAAGCTGAGACCACGGTCACAGAGCTCGCCAAAGCATGCACTGCTACGTCCTGCAAAACCACACCCATCTGGGTGAAATACCATGGTTTTTAGGTAGTCCCACAGCTACGCAGCTAGCTAGCTAAAAACTCTTCAACGACAGGAGTTACTCTCACCATGCTTATGTCTTAACACGACTCAGAGTCTACAGCTATGCTAGCACCTCTGTGAGGCTGTAATCAGGCACAGCACAGTGCTTCGAGTGAAATGCTAAAATCAGCATGCTAAACATACTGACAATGACAATGCTAACATACTGATGTTTGACAGGTATAATGCTTACCATGTTCACCATCTTAGTGTAGCGTGTTTGCTAATCGGCACTAAACACAAACTACAACTGAGGCTGATGGAAATGTCAGTAGTTTTGCAGGTATTTGGTCACAAACGACAAATTTAAATTTTGACCTGATGATGGCACTGGATGAAAAGTCAGAGGGTCACCAAAGTGATTACAATTCATCCTGAGGGGAACGTGTGTACCAAATTTCATGGCACTCCATCCAATAGTTGCTGAGCAACTTGTTGTTGTGTCAGCAGGTCAACAAAGTCATTGGAATACATCCTCTGGGCACCATGAATGTCTATATAAAATTTGGTTCCAATCCATCTTATAGTTGTTGACGTATTTCGGTCTGGAACAAAGTTGTAGACTGACTGACAAACCAGCACCGCCATCACTAGAGCGATGGCGCTAGCATGACTAAAACCTAGCTAGCTCATTCAAGCACACACGCTGTTAACATAATCACAGTGCTTTGATACTATACAGTATGTTTTTTTTATCTTCATAAAAAGATGCAGTTGACTTCACAACATTTCTTCTTTTTCATTTCTTTCTTTTTCTGGCTGAAGTAAAGTATCTGTAGCAGTCTCTGTTTTTGTGTCCTTGTTGCTTGTACTTGCACTTGTACTTGTACTACCTGTCACTCCATCTTCTCAGGCTCTTCATCAGCCAGCTGAGATATAGTGGTGTGTGATCTCAGTGAAGGGGAGGAGTGGGAGGAAGAGGGAGAGAGCGTCCATATCCTTTAGAGGGCTGTCATCCTCTTTGAAGTATGGCTGCCATATGTCATGGAAACTTGTAGCCTGACAGAGCTGGAGGAGAGAGGGGAGGTGAGGCGAGTTTCACTCAACCTGTTGGAATCGTTGACTAAGCAGCTTTTCTGGTATGTTGCGCAAACTATAGAAATAAAAGGAAAGAAGTACATTAAATGTGACACTTATGTTCCACACCAAAGTTTCAACTTCAGTGCTTTCGTCAAGGTGCTTTCTACTATTTTTTAAGGTGGACAAACCACTCAGAACCTGTCTTGCCAGAGGTAATCTCTCCTAACTCTGTCCTGTTTTCTGTCACAGGTTTCTCTCATCCTGTCTTATTTTCCCTCCTACTGTCCTGATGTCGCTCTTTCTCTCTCTGTTTGTGCTGTCCCGGTTTCCAGCTATCGATTCAGTGATTGTACATTAGATCAGATGCTTCCCCTCCACATGGCTCTGCAATTGATTTCCTGTCTGACAGAAAGCTTCTCTCTGAACCGCTTTACTGTCCCCATTCCCCTTAAAGTGCTCCACTGTCGTTGGACAATTGGAGCTAAAACACTGGCTCCAAACCTTCCATTAGCCGGACATTAACACACAAATGGTGTCATTCATTTATACAGTAGTACAATACAATAGTGTAGATACTGCACCTTCTACCCTAACATTTGGGAGTAAAAAAACGAATACTGCTAAATGTTCAAATTTAAAGCTGCACTAGTCAATTTCTTTTATATGAACAATTGGTCAAATGACTATGTGTAATGCGAAAAGTAGTGTGCATAGTGTCAAACCCACAGAGAATGACTCTCTCTCCTCTTCTCTACTGTGTTTTAGCCTCTTTTAGCTCATTATTTTGGTATCCCTCAGCTCTACTCTTATCAACCTAATTTCCAGCAGCAGAAGCAGGCAGCACAAAACTGCAGACAGACAAACTGAACACACACAGCATTCAGCAGCCAGATATTTCCCCTAGGCATTGCTGGAGAATAAAACAGAGCTACTGGAATTACTATTGTTGGATAGCCAAAAACACGACTCCAAATGAATGCTAATGTTGCTCCGTGTCTGCTGGATGTGTAAATAGCCCACTATTTGCTAACACATTAGCCATGTGATAATATATCAATGTTGTTTTCAGCTTGTTGCGCTGCTCCCAAGTGGCCGAAAGTTCAATTAACGCAGCTTTAAAAATGGTTTATTCCAAATTACTTTTCGCTTCATTTCAAACGACTCAAACTACTTTGGTGTAAAGAGTTTATTTATTCCAGCACAACTGTAAATATATTTTTTCTATACAGTCCAGGACAAATCCCTGCTGAAGTTTAAATCTCATCACACACCAGATCTCTGAAAGTTATTCTTTATTTCTGAATGAAATATGATCATTTTTTGTTTATGAATGTAATTTCATTCTTTTTTTTGTGTGTGCGTGGTGTAATGTGTGGTGAGTTTAGATATATACAGTGCATCTGACTACATACAGTATAATACATACATTTTATCAGTACTATGTTTAACTTTATTCTCTTGACCTGCTGCAACATTTTTATACACTAGTACATAGATTTAAAATGTATTTCTTCTTTGTGTTACTGTAGCTAAGATAATTGATATTTTACTTTGTGCTGAATTTGTTTGTCATGTGATAGCATTATATTCTAGTTCTGGTGAGCGGTGAGATTTAAACTTCTACTT
Organism: Macquaria ambigua; assembly: GCA_008360985.2. Classification (NCBI taxonomy): domain Eukaryota; kingdom Metazoa; phylum Chordata; class Actinopteri; order Centrarchiformes; family Percichthyidae; genus Macquaria; species Macquaria ambigua. Next base: position 1,047,692 of record VMKM01000018.1, on the reverse strand, counting down.
TGATAATGGCTTGGAACAACGTTTGGTGGGGATCACTGCATCTGTCACGGTGCTGATCTTTGTAAAGCCCTGTATGTGTGTACCTTAAATCTGCCCCGCCCTTGTCTGAACAGCACAGAAGATCACAGTAATAATCAAAGACAATACAAATGGAGTCTCATAACTCCATATGAGCTAGAGGAGGAGGTAAAGAAAACAAAGAGAGAGGCAAAGAGAAAAGGTTACTATGGTGCGACTGTGAGGTGTAATTTAGCAAGATCTACTTGTGAATGTAAAACAAAAGGCAAGGCAAAGATAGTATTTATACTATAGTGTCAGCTCTACCTTTGCTGCTTTATGAGTAACACAGTGTGAAATGAAAAGTATGAAGAAACAAATGTGATTGTTGTAAATCTGACAATAAGAAACAGATGAAACCACACATGATAACAGAGGATGTGTAGTTTTGAGAAAACGGTGGGAAAATTATGTGTAATGTGAAAAAAGCAATGAGGAGAAGGTGAGCCAGACCCGATGGGACTAAGCTGGGTTGTCATAGCAACTCTGTCTGGGCAGATTTAAAAAGAGAAAAAGAAGTGAAGGAGGTAGAGAAAAGAAAAGAGGACAGGTCCATTTTGTTCTCCTCAACATACTGCTATAAAAGCAGACTGTTTTCTCCCCAAACTAGAAAAACACCCCACTTGTTCTAAGAGAAAAAGCTCTTTTTTTTTGGCAGTGTTCCTTCATGAAAGAGAGGACATAGAAAACAGGCCTGTAAATAACTCCTCACCCACTGACACTTTGGCTGCCTGACCACAGTTGGTTGAGGGATGAAGAGAGGCTTTGAAGTTAGGACCTCCACTGTGGAGAGTGGACCGTGATGGCCAACATGCCTCACTGTTCAACTCACCAGCAGCGCTGTTCGTCAGATACAATACACAACACAGCACGGAGGGGGTGAAATGAAACAAAGAATCCATGATGTGGGAACGTTAGCGTGACAGGATACAGTATGAGCCACGAGAGTTTAAGAATCTAAATGTACCAAAATAAAGGCTGTAAAAGTAGAAAAAAACATTAGCAATCTATATGATAATGTCAAAAAAATATATAATAAATAATTGGTTATATATCACATTACCAAGCCTACGTAAAGCTACAGAAGCAACGTGCATTGTGAAATAAACAGAATGTACTGATTTTGTGCAAACAAGTCTAAAAGGCTGAAGCCCCATAATTGCCCGCAAGAGGCTGCGTGTGTTGAACATAAAAAACAGAATACTGTTACATGGCAAAAGGCGTCAGTATGCTTTAAACCAGAGGTTTTCAAAGTGTGAGGCGGGCCTCCCCAGGGGGGCTCCAAACTGTTTCAGGGGAGGCTCAGTGAATGGAAGTGAAAAAATATGACATTAGTTTTTACATTTGGAGATCACATAGAATAGCCTAAATGTGTGTGATTTGGTTAAAGAGATACAGTAGTTTGAGGTAATTGTACTGTTTTTCCCACTTTCCCAGCGTCAGAAGTCTGAAGTTATATTAGGCTATCTTGGCTCAGTTGTTGAGTATCTATGGGATCAAATAACATAACCATGATCCCAGGCATCCAGGAATTGAGAGAAACTAAGCAAGTAAACCTGGGGGGGGGGGGGGCTTTGTGTGAGGGGAGGCCCACAGTCTCAGACTTTGAAAACCCCTGCATTAAACTAAGTGCTGGCTGGATCATTAAACAGCATCTGAAATCTCCTCTCTCGACACCTTCCGAACTTTGGAAAAGGGAGAGCTACATCCAACAATTTTTGCAAATTTTTCCCAAAACCAGCAATCCAACAGGTACGCCCACTTCACGCAGTGATTGTCTGTCAAGGTCTGTTTTTTTAATTCTTCACCAGCTACTTCCATATCCCCATTTGTACAGTTGATTGCATCTCCCCCCTCTCCATGATGGCAGGCTTTTCAACCCCACTGGAACAGCTACAAACACTTTAACGCTTAGACGTAGTGGGACGACACATCATACAAACTAGTTCATTTGGAGCATGCCTCTGCCTTAAGGCGACTGCAGGAAATTTGAAAACATGGCATACCTTTCAACGTGCCTGCGTGTTGCAATTTTGAAGTGATGATCTTTCTGTTTTTCCCTTGTGAGTGTCTTCTGGCCTGAGGGGAACAGGTTTGTCTCACCTGTAGGCTGAGGACTGGACTCACCAGTATAACACCAATGGTGATAGTATCGGTCTGGCAGCAGGGCCTTTTCTGGCTTCAACCAGCCCTCTCTTTTCTTGATATAGGCAGCTCAGGTTTTATTTTGTGGGTGGAAGGCAGATGGCACAAGTTTTGCAAATTGTCCAAAACAACAAATCAAACAATCAATATTGCCATCCTGAAACGTCAATATTGGATAGTTCTGCAAAACCCAAGATCAATGACAATGTTTATTTTCTGTCCAATTTTTAAATTCTCGCTTTAAGGTTAGAAAAAGATTGTGGTTATGGCAGATAAACTATGGTTAAGGTATAGTTAGGGTTAGGCCACTAAAACATTTGGTTAACGTCTGGAAAATATCGTGGTCTGTGACAGAACGCAAACTCCGGTCTCCTGTCGGACGCCCATCCACCACCCCGACCTCCACACCCTTACTTTTTCCTTCGCTAAATATAGGACAATAGGACACACTACTTCCTGCAAGGAAAGGTCAGTGGTCACAAAAACACAATCATGTATGAATTCTACACTACATGTATCAACATCTGCTATTAAAGAAACAACAAAAACTTCACTATAGATTGATGCAAAGTTACAGGCAACATAAATCAGAGCAGGACAGCACATCAGCATCGGTATCTTTCCACCGGCAGCCGTGGCGTCATGAGGCCAAATATAGCTGGTGTAATGCAATGGTAATTGATTTCACAACCAGCTGTCTTACATAAGCATGTCAGAGTGAATAGAGATGGAAAGAGAGGGATGAGAGATGGGGTGGAATGAGGAAAGAGAAAAGACAGATGGGAGTATGAGATGGCGTGAAAGAGAAAGAATTGAGAGGGAAAGAATTGAAGTGACACAGAGGCAGAGAAGTGATTTTTCACATATGCTGGAGTGGCAAGAAGAAGAAGAAAAATGTGCAAAGACGCTGAGAAGAAGGGATGGGATGCTGGAAGCCAGAGAAGGAGGGTGCAGGGTAAAAAGATTTGGAAAAACGAACTGTCAAACAGTGGTGACGAATTTGAAAAACAGAGAAACAAAAAGACGCAGAGACAGAGAGAGTTATACAAGCAGAGATTCAACAGCAGAGAATGCCTAGGCAAGAGCAGCAGACATACTGCCTGGGTGGAAATAACACATTTATTCTCTGGCCTACACTGCATAGTACTGCAAACTTGTGCTTTTACGAGCAATTTGTAAAGTCAGTAATGTTTTACCTCTTAACTTTAAAGCTGCACTAATTAATATTTTTATGTTAACAATGGATCAAATGATTACATGAAAGGGATCCTTCATAGTGATGAACCCACAAAGAATTATCACCCAACTGTGCAGTAAGCTTTTTAGCCTCTTTTAGCTTTTGGTTTTATATCCACCATATTCTGTTCTCATCATCTCTGTTTCCAGCAGCAGTAGGCAGCTGTTTTCAGTAAAAAAAAATGCTTTAATAAACTGAATATAGGCTACGCTACCTGTTGAGCACCAAACAGCAGACAGACATGGTTAGCGACTAGCTGGTGGACATAGTGGAGAATTTAGCAGCTATAGAGCCAGATATTTCCCTCAGGAGGTGATCGAGAACAAAACAGAACTAAAAGGAGAGAGAAGATTGAAATTATATTCATCAAGTGACAAGAAACATGACACAAAATGTGTGTGCCAGATGAGTGAATTGATTGCTAATCAGTTAGCAATGTAAAAGGTTAGCAAAACAACCTGTTAGCAAAACAGCAACTTAAGCTAATGTGCAACTTGTGATTTTCAGCTTGTGGTGCAGTTCAGCTGCCCTCAAAAGGCCAAAGTAAATAAACAAATAAATAATATTTAAAATAAAAATCTGCTTTAAATCATATCCAAATTTTCAAGCTCTTTTAGCTTTAGAAACTCACAGCTTCCTAAAAGTATGAATGAATGAATGTTCACTAATTGTAACACAAAATGGTCAAATATATCCAGTATTGTTGCAGTTTGTGTTATTGTTTAGCTAATGTGCTTGAAAAAAGAGAATTTGCTTAAGGTTTTGGTGCTATGTGTGTGTGTATGCAGTGATAGAGAACATATAATATGTGTTGTATAAGTGGCTCTCATGTCTGGGTTGTGTGTAAGTTTTGTGCTGATGGATCCATAAACACACAAGCGTTAGGGGAGAAAATGCTCTCAAAGTAATGCAAATTTAGAGAAAATCCAGTAAGATGTATACAGATGGTTCTGCAAGCAAAATTGTAAACCATTGTTATGTAAGATATCCAAGGAGGGAAGGAACAAGGATTTATTGAGGCGAAATAAGGATAAGGAGATAATCCTTTAGGATCCTTTTCTATTTTTTTTTTTTAATTTTACATCTTTCATGCTCAGCGCCTATTGCTGTGCTGTCTGAAAGAATGTGGGCGGTACAGTGTTTATTTTCTTTGAATTATCGAGCTAATGTTAGCTTAATAGCTAGCTAGCTACGGTTAATACATTTTAGCTGACAAATTCAAAAAAACAATTCAGTTTGGTCGATTTGTAAACTTGATAAAGGGTAACTACTCCCTCAAATTCTGTAGAACCCTCTCTCCCAGCATATTTAAGAAATGCAATGCGTGTTGAGTCATTTTAACCCATGAAATGCCAATTTTTATAAATTTGGTAAGAAATGTCAATATTAACACCAGCACTGATGTGTTTCATCACAGTACAGTCATATCATTTAGTTTACAGCTCAAGTGTGCAGTACCTTTAAGCAACACTGTGACTTTGTTCTTTCAAGACTACTTCTTTTTAGTCCATCAAACTGGAAAAGTAAAATGAGAATTGTTTGTGAGAAAAGAGCATCCAGATATCAGGTGTTTAGCACAGCAACTGTAAAAACCATTATCTACAGTGTAATGTCAATCAGAAATACAGAATAGGAATAAATGTGACTAATATAAACATGTCACTGATTTATTATTTTTGTGAGAAGATAAAGGATTAGTGAAGTGGTGATAAACAGAGGAAAGCAGCAGACAGGCTGCTATAAAGTGAAGGAGCTGGAGGAAAAGAGGTGGTGTTGTTTGCTCTCTGTTCTCATATTAATACTCCTCATACATGGCTCCATTCCAGTGGCCTCAGAAAGGTCACACTCACCCATTTAATAAACTGGTCACGATGGGAGGGAGACAGCGAGGGAGGAGGGAGGGGAAAGAGGGGAAAGAGGGGAAAAAGAGAGAGGAGAGGAGAAAAACAAAATCATTAAGTCTATTCTATGGTTTGAATGACAAGTGTGTGTGTTTTGTTGTTGCTGTTGACAGCATGCGTGTGATGTTTTACATTTTAAACTGTGTCAGTTTTGATGTGAAAACCCCCCGAAACCAGGATATTGCTTATCAGGATAACAATGCCTCTGAAACAGCACTGACAACATGTAACATGTAAGGTTATGAAGCTAAAGCTCTTCATTGGGAAGCAAATAAAGCCTACACTAACAAAATATATCACATGTATTGGTTGGTGATCTGGTTGAGATGCCACATTACAGTTAATCCTGATAAAGGTATTTGGACATGGTTATGTTTGATCTCCTTCATGTAGAGAAGAAAATGTATTTACCCAGAGTTACCAAGTTAAATGCTGAGATCTAAGAACACGACGACAATGCTAAAAAAAAAATCTCCAGGTTAGTCAAACTTATTTGGAAGAGAAAACAAAGGTGAACAGTAAAATCATAACCCAAACCGTTGTAAACACCCACCACATTTTACAGACCCCCTTCCTAGTTCAACATTGATCTATTGTACTTACTGTAGCTGTGCATGCACGCAGTTTTTGTTTTTGTGCAATTTCTGGTGCAAATAAAGTGGTCTGGATAATCTGGCTAATCGTTGGATTGTCTACCGCCGCTGATCCTTTGAAGAAAGGGTTAGTGGGAATAAACTGATGCTGTTAAATCAAAAATCCATTTTAAAGCTGCTCTAATCAATATTTTTATAATGGTAATGTGCAGAGTTGTAGACCTGAGACTTGGACTGGTCTGCTGTGAGATTCGACTTAGCTTATCTGCTGAAAAGACTGTTTGAAATGACTTACCTATCACCCGTGTGTAATAGCTCATGTCTGTGTGCATCCATCCAAGTATTTTACTAGTTTTTTTGTCCATCAAGATGTTATGGTTTTACGGCCAGCAATTTTATTGTTTTGTTTCAGACTCTCAGCTGCCCTTCCGCTTCATTTCCAGACACAGCAGGCAGCCGTTTACACCAAAATAGCTCTGATAAACCCACTGTACATTACCTGCCCAGGACCAAACAATAGACAGAAAGTTAGCGATTAGCTAAGAAACATCAATCCAAATAAAAGAACACATTCACCATATCAACTTTATCAGTGCTTGTTGCGCTGCCCCCAAGTGGCCACAAAAATCAATACAGGTTTAAATCAAAATTTCATTTCAGTTTTCATAACCTTAGATATTTTAACGAGGCTCTCAGGATGATTTGAGTACATTTGGAGCTATTTGCACCATTGTGAAATGCAGCTCATTTGGACACAAAGGCTTTAGCCAACTCTCTCTGTGCTCACAAAGTCACCTTGTGTCTTTTGCCAGTGGCACAGATAAGTCACATGTTAGCTTTGACAGGTGGAGCTTTACTTGAGAAATCTGTCCTGGGATGATGTGTATAATTTCTTAGGTTGGATCTTCCCTTGTAAGTAGTGGCTCTGACACTGTAAGGTCACACACACACAAACACACACTTCATCAGCTGCTGGGAGTGACTGTAAGTGGCATCTGGGCTTTGTCTCTTTAAGGGTGTCAGATAAAAACACAGATTGTGTTGAACGGCTGCCAGAGAGGAGAGAAAGAACAGTAGAGGGCAAATGACGTAGGAGACAGAAAAAAAGGGTGGAATGAGACAGATAGAAAGAGACAGAGAGATGTTGTGTGTGCTGTTTATACCACCGTGAAGGTGTTGCAAGCCCTTTAAGAGTCAGTTATCCAAATCACAAAAAACGTTTCATCCATAGTTGGGGTTTTATTTGCCCTAGTTTTGAGATATTTGCCTCTGAAATGTCTGCTACCGCCTCAGTTCAATGGAGGTGAATGAAATGTTGTTTGCGCTGCTAAAAGCAATTACATTTGAACAAATTCAGCAGCAAAGTGTCTTACTGTTGGGACTGTAGATCTAATAAAGATATGCAGCTGTTGAATTTTTCAGATATAGTCTGAAAACAAAAACAAAATTCCGTTCACCCTCGTTGTACTGGGGTGGTGACAGGTATATCAGCAGGTATAACTGTCTGCATTGATGGACAGCACTAGTGGTAAGTTTAAAAATGTGTTTTTGTTATTTAGGTGAAATGGCCTTTTAGCTATCTATTTTTAAGGTATTGCGTGTGTTTAATTTATGAGGCCAAAGCTAGCTACATCCTGGAGCCTTGTCAGTCGGAACCAAAACAGACTTATTCGGAAGTGAGTTAAGTGGTGAAGGATTTGGAAATACACATAGTAAAAGACAGTTGTATATCCGTTAGATGGTGTTCAATGCCAGCATCCAAATGGATCTATGTTAGAATGAATTAACATGTTTCCTTATCATGATCTAATACTAGAGCTAACCAGTTTCCCTGCAATACACGAACAATGTGGTTTATCATTATTATCTTTATTTCCATGTCTTCCTTGTGGATCATTAGCTGGTGAGGATACTGACTTTTAACCTGGGACGTACAGCTTCATCCTCAGTGTTTTAGCACAATATACACCGATCAGCCATAACATTACGACCACTGACTGGTCCTAATGGAGGAACATTGATTATCTCGTTACAATGGCACCTGTCAGATATATATACAGTATATATATATATATATATATATATATATATATATATATATATATATATACACACACACACACACATATATATACATATACTGTGTTTATATGTATATATACATATACATACATACATACTGTACATACATATATACATATATATGTATATATAGATTCACACATACGTATATGTATATACTGTATATGTTTATACACACACACATATACACACACACATATATACGTATACTATATATACTGTACATTCAAGATTCAAGATTCAAGAATTTATTGTCATTACACAACAATTTACATCAGCAATCACTGGCAATGAAATTCTTAAATCCCAGGCTCCCCAAACAATGCAAAAAAAAAATAAAAAAAAATAAAATAAACAAGAAAGAGACACTCAATAAGAACAAAAGATAAGAAATAAAAATATAAAATAAAAATATAAGATAAATAATAAACAAGAGTAATAAAATAAATAAAACCTTAAAATATAAGTTATACAACAATATATCAACTGTAATATAAACTTAGTATTATACAACTAACAGATATATACAATAAAATATATACAATAGAAAAAATATATACCATAGAAGTGAAATGTATTATTTAAGAAGTGGTGGTACTGTGGACAGAGTGTAAGAGTCTTATGGCCTGCGGTATGAAGCTGTCCCTGAGCCTGGTGGTTCGGGCTCGAATGCTGCGGAACCGTCGGCCAGATGGCAGCAGACAGAACAGTCTGTGGCTGGGGTGACTGGGGTCCTTGATAATCTTGCTGGCCTTCTTCCTACACCGTTGGGTGTAGAGGTCCTCCATGGATGGCAGCTCCGTCCTGGTGATGTGCTGAGCAGCTTTCACCACCCTCTGTAGAGCCTTACTGTTGAGGGCAGTGCAGCTGCTGTACCAGGCGGTGATGCAGCCAGTCAGGATGCTCTCTATGGTGCACCTGTAGAAGCTGCAGAGGATCCTGGAGTCCATGTTGAGCCTCCGCAACCTGCGGAGGAAGAAGAGCCGCTGTCTGGCTGATTTAGTGATAAAGTCAGTGTGGTGAGTCCAGGTGAGGTCCTCGCTGATGTGAACTCCGAGGAACCTGAAGCTGCTGACTCTCTCCACCGTAGTCCCGTTGATGGAGAGGGGGGAGTGTTCCTCTCTCTGCCTCCTCCTGAAGTCTACGATCAGCTCCTTTGTTTTGCTGACGTTGAGATGGAGGTTGTTGTCCTGGCACCAAGATGTCAGGGCTCTCACTTCCTCTCTGTAGGCCGTCTCATCGTCGCCGGTGATCAGGCCGATGACGGTCGTGTCGTCAGCAAATTTGATGATAGTGTTGGAGCTGTGGGTGGCCGCGCAGTCATGCGTGAACAGGGAGTACAGCAGAGGGCTGAGCACACAGCCCTGGGGAGCGCCGGTGTTGAGAGTCAGGGTGGAGGATGTGGTGCTGCCCATCCGCACCGCCTGGGGTCTGCCCGTCAGGAAGTTCAGGATCCAGTCACAGAGGGTGCTGTTGAGCCTGAGGTCTCTGAGCTTGGTGACGAGCTTGGAGGGCACGATGGTGTTGAACGCTGAGCTGTAGTCAATGAACAGCATTCTCACATATGTGTCCCTCTGGTCCAGGTGGGAGAGGGCAGTGTGGAGGGTGAGGGTGATGGCATCTTCAGTTGACCTGTTGGGCCTGTAGGCAAACTACATATACACTATATACATATACTGTATACTGTATATATATATTGTATGTGTGTGTATCTATATATCTATATATCTATATATATATATGTATATCTGACAGGTGCCATTGTAACAAGGTAATCAATGTTCCTTCACTTCACCTGTGAAGGTCATAATGCTATGGCTGATCGTATATATGTGTGTGTATATGTGTGTGTGAGTGTATACACATATACAGTATATATATATATACTGTATATATATCTGACAGGTGCCATTGTAACGAGATAATCAGTGTTCCTCCATTATGACCAGTCAGTGGTCATAATGTTATGGCTGATCGGTGTAATGTATGTAGCTACCAGGTGCATATTTAAGACTCGTTTGTAGGCTTCACATTTTAAATTTTTAATTAACTCATGGAGCTAACGTTAAGTTTTCAACCAACTCATGGACATGGAGCTAATGGCTAGCTACATCTGATAAAGTCTGCTAGCGACAGTTGTGATATCAGCTGGTAAAATCAGTGGTTGCAGGCAAGAAATAAGAAGCCAGCTTTTGTCAGTTTCTGTCTAACATCAAGGACCCATTGTTTCAAAACTTACTAAGAATTTCGAGTAGTAAATCGGCCCTGTTTTCATTGTAAACTGCAAATGTGCTGTGTGAGAATGGAAAGCTTGACACGCGTAGCAAGAGTAACGAAGGGGGGCAAAGCTTAGTGAAGGGTCAGTTGGAGGTATTTCAGAGGAATCACTATAATTTGCAGTAATCTGTTGTGTAGTGATTTTTTTTAAATTAGACCTTAATGCAGCCTCAGTCCTCTTGTCATCTTTGGAGCAGTAGTCTGTGCACTTCCGAGCTCCACTTTTTACAGCGTAATCTCGGTCAGTAAGCATCTATGTCGACTCTTTGAGTGCGTCTTTGTTATCTTGCAAACTGGAGCAGAACATCGCTAACTGTGTTTGTGTAGATACTGTACTTTGAACTTTGGAAAAAAAACAAGATGATTGGTCAATCCAAACTTTTTATTGCTTCTCTCCATTTTGGATTTCACCTCTTGGGGAGACATTTTTAGAGTGTAGAGGGGAAAATTACATAAGCTGTATTTTTTTACTCACTGTACTCTAAGTTCAGACACATTCCAGCACAATTAAAGGTACCCCGTGGAGCTTTTGACCTTTAGTAGTGCTATAGAGCAATGTTTTTATGAGTGAGGCTACATCCACACTAATACGTTTTTGTTATAAAATGCATAACTTTTGCTATGTTTACGCCTAGCGTCCACACTACTCCAGTGTTTTCGAACCCCTAAAACTTTTGAAAACTGACTTTTGAAAACTCTGCTGATTCTGTTTTAGTTTGAAAACTCCGGGATTGCGTTTTAGTGAGGACGGCTGGAAATGGAGACTTTAGAAAACGATGACTCAGACACCCACGTTCGCTTCCTGATTGGGTCTTATCAGCCACGACCCTGATTCATCACGCCCCTATCACGTGACCCTTTTCCGAAAGAAAACAAACATCAGCTTTGACTACCAGCATTTAATTCAACATTAATAATGAATTACAACACGTACTTTCAGTAACAGTTCCACCTCATTACTTTTCACGTCTTACTTTTCTCCATTGCTGTTTTTCGTTCGTACTATTTTCTGCAAATAAGCAACCAACCAGAGTACATAATCTGCTTCCTGTTTACACCAGGACATGCATGCCCAGTGCACGTGAATGGTCATGTGATATATGTTTTCAGGCGAGATTATATTTGAAACGATGATAAAATGCTCGTGGGTATGGAGATTGTTTATGTTTTAAAACGTCATCTTTAAAATGAAATGTATTAGTGTGGATGTAGCCTGAGTCCCCCGTTGTGTTTGTCTCATGCACTCGCACAAGGACATACATGCATGCAAAATGGGGTGACTGTCAGTGGTTTCACATTATTCCAGTGATCTACAGGTGGTGGTAATACACCAACAAACACAGCAATGTGTCAGCAAAAGCAGAAAGGAGAAGATTGCTAGCACCTAAACATGGATACATGGACCCAGTAAATCAGGGCAGGTTTGCAGCAAAACTAATTCCCATGTTGATTCCATCCGCTCTGTTTCCAATCAGTTCCTCATCTGTCAGCTGCCCAGATTATTCCAGTTCAGTAGAATATTCAATCAGCAATCTGATTCCTTCCATAATTTCACAATGTGGATTTGTGAAATTACCCCATGAAGGACTATTTCATTCCACTGAATTGAAACTGAACTGCCATCATCATGTAACACACTGGTAGCAAATGCCGATGTATTTTGTTTTTTTTTTCAGGTCAAACAAACTGTACTCTGCATGATGAAATGATAGTGTAACCTTAGATGTGTGTGTGTTTTTGTGCGTGTTGCCATGGTGATTGCAGGTTGCTGTCCAGGATGGCGGGAATGAAGGAGCAGCAGTTCACGGAGGAGAAGCCCCTGCTGCCAGAGCAGCGAGGAGTGGACTCAGACATGGTCAGTCGACCTGGTTTATTTAGCGTGTGTGTCCTCTGTCTGTTAACCCTCCTGTCTGGGTGTTCACATGCTGATTAGTGTGTGCGCAGGATGAACCACTCTGAAGCTCTTGGTGCATTAAGACAGGGATGTTTGTGCTCATTAGCTGTGATGGCTTATAATTAGACAATGTGCTTGTTTACCAGCGGAGGAGGAAATTAATGAACTCCATCCAACCATGACTCTTTGATAACAACACTATGAAAAGATGAAAGCTCATTTAAGCTGAGAGAGAGTGTTGGAGGACAAAGGGCGAAGCTAAAACAGAGCAGGGAATAGGCGGTGGGCGGTTACATAAAGGCCACTTATTCCAGTCCACTTATCCATTACCTAAGCAACAGGTTGTGGCTGAATCAGGGGCTCTTGAATGTTTGAGAGTCACTCGTTGTAGGAATGATGGAAATGGTAGAGACATGCCAGACCTACTTAATGGGAAAAGCGAGGCGAGATATATGCCTGATGAGAATCATTTTCATTTTCATTTTTGTAAACCATATCTTAACGGATCACTTTATTTAGTGTCCATGTAAACAGTCGAGATGAAGAAATATTGTCCATGTAACCGCAGCTATACTGAACTAACTATAAACGAGAGCGGAGTATTCTTCTGCTTCTGACAAGCCTCTTGTTTCTGCTGGAGGACTCAGTGAGGCAGTGAATGAAGCCACTGACTAAATATGTCAGCCATTACTCACTTGGCCAAATGTGTCAGCAATGAAGCTGTGCACCCAGGAGGTACAGTAGGTCAGGTTTTTGACTCAGTAGCTTATTAGAAGTAGCCTAAATATGTTGTGCATCAATATGAATGACTAATTCTGCTATTGATCAGCTCATCTAGCAAAAAGGTCATCAGGCCAGCTCATTACGACTCGCTGCTTGTAAATGATCGAGGCCACTCACTGCTGCCACATCGATCCGGTTACATGTTTGCGTGACTCAACGGGCCACTGGTTTTATTGTTCTGTCGAAGACGACTTTCGCTGAGAAACACTTGCAGTTTTATCTCCTGCCTCTCTCCTCTGCCAGCTCATTTAAAGTCTGTAAGCTCTGGTGTTGTGCAACAGTGTGTTAGTGACCTTTAAGAGCAGTTACTGAGTGATTACCTCCTGGCACAAAACACTGGTAAAGCTCTGGTCTGACTCACAGTAAGTCATGTTGGACTAATGTTGCATTCAGTTCATGTGGGCATAACAGAGATGTCCTGATGGTTAAAAGCAATAGCCGTGGCCGTAACCCCATGGCCGTAGCTACCATTGAGGACACTGAGGTAATTTTTTCTTGTAATTTGGGGTTTTTAGATTAGATTAGACAGCTATATTAATCCCTAGTGGGGAAAGTCATTTGCCACCAAATCAACTCATACAAACAACAATCAATATAGACATTGCATTCACAGTACACAACAGATAAATAACACCATAAAAAGCAACCTGATTTAACTGCAATTAAAAACTAACACATAGTCGGTCATTTATAGGCTCATTCCAGTATTTTTACACTGAATTGGACCACTAAATAAATAAATGAATGATTCAGTATTTCTCCACAAGAATTTCTTGCGTTTCTTGAGTGCTTAGACCATCATGTTGGGAAATATAACTCGGAATATTTGAATAAATTAAATATGAAAAATCCAAATAATTGAAAGACTTTCCTTTTGGTGTCTGGTCAGAGTTTCATGCAGGCGTTGGGGAGGGATTGGACTTATGAGCTCAGTGTGTCTAAGATCCTGCTTACAGCCCTGAAAGTAACATACCAGCTACAGCCTTTTCTACTCTGAAGCTTATGTTTACATTGTTTCCCATGTGACATGAATGCAGCATATTCCTGGACTAGAGTTGCATGTGGACAGTCTAATCCAGCAGGTCTCCACCCACAACCTGTTCCTCTATCTAATAAAGGAAGGCTACAGACCTTCAGCTTGGCTGTTCTGGTGATGCTGGAACAGAAGTGGAGCAAAGTGAGCCCGGACTCTCTTCTTTGGAGCTTTACATGTTTAGAGGATCACTGAGTGCATTTCTGAGACTTCCATAAACATTGCATCAGAAAGTGAATCATGAATGATGTGCATCACATGTTTATGTTTACTGTATGTTGCTGCTCTGTCTTCCCAACACAGCAGGATAAAGGAGAGGAGGCATCGGGGGGGTTACCGTGCCCCGCCAGCCCCGCCAGCCCCGCCAGCCCCGCCAGCCCCGCGCCCCTTAACCACCCCCCTCCCCCCAGCCGCCCCACTCACCGCTGGCATGTCATCGCACGGCACTGGCTCCGCCAGACCCGCCGTCGGACCAGCGGGGTCCTCCCGGTAACTACCAGAACCACCAGAACAAGCAGAACCATCAGACTGGCAGTAGCTACACTGAATCAAACACACACAGTCAACATGGAGGTGCAGCTGAGAAGACTCATCATATAGAACTAAATCATGAATCAAAAATCATGACAAATTGATTTGTCAGTTTATAAAATCACATCGGGATGTATTCAGTTCTGTCATTCCCTCTAAGCTCTACAGAGGACTGACCGCACAGTGGTAAAGCAGTAGAAATGCTAGAAATACATGCTATTACTGTTGAAATATCACAACTGTGACTTGCAGTGGTGGAAGTAGTAGTCAAAAACAATTAATCACTCACTTAAGTAAAAATAGCAATACACTGTAAAAAAAATAACTGTAAAAGTCCTGCATTGAAAATCTCACGTAAATAAATGTGCAGAAGTATTATCAGTAAAAAGTATTAAAGTATTAAAAGTAAAGTACTCCTTATGCAGCAGAATAATATTGATTATCATAACTGATAAATTTAAATCTAAGCAACATTTTAATGTTGTGGCTGGTCATGGTAAAGCTGATTTACTGCTACTTTATATGCTATTGGCATACAGTGCACATTTTATAAGCTGATCATATGTATTTTCTGTGTGTAAAATCTTAATCTGCATAGTAACTATAGTTGTCAAACAAATGCAGTGGAGTAAAAAGTATAATATTTCACTCTGAACGTAGTTAAGTAAAAGTAAACAACAACTGTAGCATAAAATATAAATTCTTAAGTGTAAATACCTGTGCTTTCCACACTGGTGTTTTACAATATAGTAATAAAACACCAATTTATTACGTTTGTTTATAGATCCCTTACATATAAACACATAGCTACCATTAGACATAGCAACTATTGGGCATACCTACAGGGAAACTAGATTCTATAACATACTGTGAAAAGCCTCAATAGTTCAATGACCTGCATCTACAGTAATAATTCATCACACTGACCAAATGATAACATCCAGCATCCTCTGTACATCTTATACCACATTTGGTAAGCTTTGTATCATTTTATAGGAGCCTTCAACTTGATGTGCACATGCTACTGGTCAGTTTCCTAGAAATGGTTTACGCTACTTGTGCTTTCCCTCTGGACATCTCCATTCATAGCATCTCTAGGATCAGACTTAATCAAGTCAGTGCCCTCATCCTCCTGGACCTGATTCAATTCAGTTATATTAATATAGCGCCAAATCATAACAGAAGATTTCTCAGGGCTCTTTTCATATAGAGCAGGTCTAGACGGTACCCTTCATAGTATTAATTACCTGATGAATACAATTTAGCGCTGCAGTAATTCTGCTTTTCAGCAGAGAGATCCTTTTGAAAAACCTAAAATCTGGGCCAAAATCTACATTCAGGAAACCAGCCACCAGACAGAGACTCTGAGATCAGAGACGGCACACACCACAGCAGCAAATGCAACTAGGTCCAACAAATCTTCACAGCACCCCATCTCTATGAAGCAATACATAATACGTAGGCAGAGCGATCACCTGGGCAGACTCCTGGCTGAAGGAGGACTCACATCATATTTAAGCATTAATATCTATTGGTTTCAATAGAGAACACAATACACTACAGTACACACTCCAGGTCCACAGTGCTCTCCCTTCTCACTGAGCTAAGCTGCTGCACATCCTCTACATGCAGTATCAGCAGAGTGGGAGTTATAAGAAAGAGAAGAGTGCCACCTGCTGGTCCGACCACCGTACTGTCATCACCAGCATGTTCCCTCTGACAACAACGAGCCATTTGCATGAAATCCACAGGGACTGAAGTTGCCCTTTCAGCTGCTCATTTCTGTTGAGACGAGAAATCAGTTTATTGGATTTCTTCCCCCTCACATCTTCAGATGTTCAGGTGATGATACAGTAGCATATTGGAAAAGTGAACTGCTCATATTCTTCTTATAGGGCAGCTTCAGGTCCTGTTGTTTTTAGTGATCTCTCTCTCTCTCTCTTTAGGTGTGTCTCTGATCTGCATTTGTTCACTCAGTGGAGGGCCACTCCTGTCCTTTGTTTTCATGTCTTCACTGCTAATAACTTTAAAATTTGACTTGCTTTTCTTTTTCCCCCACCTTAATCCACATCTGTTCCTTTTGACTTTGTATATGTACAGTATCCATCTTAAATCCTGTCATATTTTCTTTCAGAAATATCTTCAGAAATTCCTCAACTCACAAACTAAGACTCCATGTGTGCATGTTTAACAATGCAGCATTGTGGTAATCATCTGTCTGACTGTTCTAACTGGTGTCTAACCTCATGTGCACGTCCTTAATTTCTTTTCTTTTTTTTGTTCAGATCTCCAGATGTTCCCGCTCTGCTCTAAGCTTTACAAAGGCAGCACAGCAGGAACGAGCTCTTTAATGACATGTGCTGAAATAACACAGGTTAGGATCAGTAAACTTTAACTGCTGTGTTGAGAAATGACAAAAGCCGTATTAAAAACGAGTTCAAATGTTGCTCTAAGCATGTGTCATTTCCCAGCACATCAGTGTGAATTTAGTTACATATGAAAAACCTGTTTTATGTCAATACATCTCTTCTTAAATGAAGAGTCAAGACCAGATTCCTCAAAAAGTGAGCACTGCAAGATAAAACCTATTTTCTTCGAGACTTGTATCCAAAAATATTTAGCCTAACATCAAATTCAGAGTGTTCAAATACTGGAAAGCTTTGACTGGCGCCGGCACAGCTGTCACTTCTACTGAAGGCAGCTTGTCGTCAATCAGTGTCTCTGAATTTTTAAATCTATTTTGGCAGTCAAGAAGTCAGACTGGCTCGCAGGGATTCCGACTCCCCTCGCCACTGTGGCCAGATGACAAAAATGTTATTTTTATGCCTGATCATATGCCCCTGCTCATCTTTGTTTACAGGCGTAGATGACTGTTGAGGTGACTTGCTGTGGGGGGAATCTGGTTGCTGTGCTCTCTCTCATCCTGTAATAAGAAGACACCATCTCCTTCACTTTTTACTGCTGATTTGTTCCCAGTCTCCCACATGCACTTAAGCAAATGATCTTTCCTGTCTCTGAATGAGATACACTGGAATAACAGGTGTATTTGGCACTAACCACTGACATACTGATGTGTTAAAATGATAATATTCACATACTAACAAACTCCAGAATGCTTTTAAAGGGGCACTCCACCAATTTTACCTATTAATATCAGTTTACTTATGACTTATTAGTCATGGCGAGTACTACTCAGCCTCTGTAAACTGTTGTTTCATGTCTTCTGTGGACCTGGATGGAGTGTTTCAAAGTCTGACAAAATAATAACCATGATGATGTCATAACGATGTCATCAGGGTTATATCAGCTTGGGCTTGGAGACAACGAAACATTTTCAGCAGAAAGCCTGCGTTACAAACTGGTGGTGTGGAAATTTAAACACAGGGGTGTTTACAAGAGTCTGATGAACCATAGACTGTATATAAAGATGGACGACTCTTCTCCACTTCCTCCTACTGTACAAAAGTGAAGCCAAAATACCCCGGATACGGGAGCTGCCATCTTGCGCTCGTGACGCCATTTAGAGCCAGAGTCTGCGCAGTAGTGATCAAGTTCCCGCCCATACACCCGCCCGCACACCACAAGTTGTCAATCATGATGTGACACCCCCTTTTTATAGCATCAAATAACTAATTAAAACCAAACTTATCAGAAAATTGAACACAAACATCAGCGTGATTAGAACTACCCAAAATGACAGAAACCATCTTTGGGAACATTTTATTTGACGTGTTCTTTGATTTTTCAGTTTGGCCCATGTCCCATCCGCTAACATGGAGGGGGCGGGGTTTATGACCTATACTGCAGCCAGCCACCAGGGGGCAATGGAGATGTTTTGGCTTCACTTTTGGGGAGCTGTCTCATCTTTAAATAGAGTCTATGGATGAAAGCCACTATCTTGTTGCATTATGGGAACAAGATAGATTGGAGCATAAGCCATAGTAAGGACTAAAAGTCAGACTATCTCGACCTCTGTTGCACGTCTCTTATGAGTATCCCAACCTAATGCAGTGTACTACTAAATTGCTGGAGTACTTCTTTAAATAAGTTTAAATTCTGTACACTTTCACTACCAAAATATTGGATATTAGAGCCTGTAAAGGGAGCAATTCCTGCTAAATTAAACATATAACATACATTTCTGTGTATGTTCAGAAACAGTTGAACATGATATACTGTACTGCTAAGGTGCTTCTGGGAAACTGTGTTTTTCTGTATCTGTGGTTTGGACCTACAGTGTACAGCTTGTGCTGCTCTTCTGTAAGTCTGTCGGCCTTCAGCTCCATCAGTGGATGCACCCTTTAATGCGTGAGGAATATGAGTGTGTGTGAGTTCAGACTACTGAAATCCTTATTTTAATTTTTTCCTTTCTGTCTTCTATCTCTGTTTGTCTTTCTCTGCAGGAAAGCTGTGAACAGCTGATGCCGGCAGGGGATTGGAAGGTATGAGCTGACGTGTGTGCGCTGCTGTTATGTTGAGACTGAGCCTGCCTCTCCCTCTCCTCTCTGTTACCTTTTCTTATCAGCGCGTCTCGTCTTTTGTGTTCTCACTGTCTAATCGTCCTTCATCTTTCTTTGTTTGTCGTCTCTTCATGCATGCTCACTTGGGTAAACAGTGATGCCTGCCTGAGTCAACAGAGAAAAGAAAAAGAGGAAGATGGAAGATAGATATCTGTAATTTCACAAGGCTAAATATAACAAAGCCGATAATAACTACCTTGGGATGGAAGTGCTACCTCAGCTATGCCCCCAATGTACTGCTGAAGATAATCCAGCAAAAAAGACAGTGGCAGGGACAGTGATGTCATTAGTACAGAAAGATACATGTTCTGCCTGCATCGTAAGACAAGCTGGTTAGGAACAGGTAACTCTAAAATACCCGTAGGTGTGACTGTGAGTTTGAATTTCTGTCTTTCTGTAACAGCCCTATTATAGACTGGTGACCTGTCCAGAGTATACTTGCCTGTCACCCAATAATTGCTGGGGTACGCTCCAGCCCCCAGCGACCCAGCATAGGATAAGCCAAGATAATGAACGGATGTCTGATTAATAGCAATGACTCAGTGATTACTTGGCTGAGATTAACAGCTTTCAAAGTTAATTTGTACTTTTTTGGGATGAAGTTCTCCCACATTTTGGAGTTTCCAGGTGTGCCACATTCCAGCTTTGAAAGCTAAAATAACCTCTGTCTCAAAACAAAAAGTTAATATTTAGTACTATTAAGTATATAGTGACAGTACCTAGACTTTAGATTTTTCTGTTCAATTTGTAATTATCTAACTTAAATCATATCTTTGTTACTAAGTTTTAACCTTGTGACAAGAAAACCACCATAAACTGTGTTCATGGCCTCTAGGCAAACATATTCTTTATACCACTTCCTACTCTACCTCACCTCAAGCTCAGCTTTGCTTTTATTAGTTTAAACTGTGGGATGCTTAGTCAGACTAAGCTAATATCTTTCACACACAGCTGTACTTCACTTTCAGTTATTAGCCTGTGAGCATTAAATATGCAATGAGCAGTAATTCTAACTTCTGGTTATGCATGCAAAAGGGTTGCTGCTAGTACCAACTGTAAGCTAGCACCTATCTACCAAAAGCTACTGTGTATAAAACTGTGACCAGCTGCTTCCTGAACAGGAGCTAATGCAAGCTAATGTTACATGTAACAGCAAAGAGCTTTTGTAAAGTGGCTGATTAAAAAAAAGGTCAGTGAGCTGAAGTAAGACAGAAAAAAGGCCTCTATTTGTCCTCTGTTTAGGTGTACCACTCCCAGGACCCTGGTATTGTGCATGCTAGCTCACTGGTTTACTAAGACACTTATATGTAATGGAGCCATCGTTAGTGTTATTTATGACACATATGTGCTGTACCTGCTATGCCAAGTCAAAATATCTGCTGTGACAAATGTCTATGGGATGCCTGTGTTGCTGTCTTTTGGATCTGTAAGTGACATAAGAACCTAAGCAAAATATCATTTCAGTGAGATTAATTTGGAGTCTTTATGGCTAATAATGGGTAGGGAAAATGCTTAACTTTAACAAAATAGGCTAATGTTAAAATTAGCATGTTTTAATTCAAATTTTTTTCTTACAATTTTGTTTTATTTATATAGTGCCATATCATAACAAAGTTACCTCAGGGCACTTTTTCATATAGAGCAGGGCTAGACCGACTCTTTATATTACCAACATTGCTAATGCGAACATGCTAACCTAAGCATTGTTTGAATGTTAGCATGCTGAGCCCAAGATGTCATAAAATGGCCACGGTACAAAAGATGTGCGTCGTCACTGAAAATAACTTTTCATACCCCTGCTAATAAAGACATAAAGAACAGCCATGGTTTAATTAGACGACTAATACCAAAGGTGTCCACAGCTGAGAGGTGATGATGATGATGAGATGTTTTGTCATTAGTTTGAGAAGTCTGTCTTTTTTTAAAGAACTGTTGAGTTTCACACATGTAACAACTACTAGATTATTTTAGTCAGGAATGTGCTGAGTGTCAGACAGGAGTGATGAGATGTTTGTCATGAAACACCTCTCTTTCACACTTAAACCAGACACGTCTCAAAAAATAACACTGCATCCGAAGAGAAGTGTTGTTTCTGCTTGCTGGCTGCCTATGAGATAAAGGATTCTGCCTCTATTTCATTTAAAGCATTCATTCTTGAAGTAATCAATACCTTTTTAAAGGCATGCACGTGTGTTTGGCTAAACTGTAAAAGTTGTTACAGATAATGAAAATCTTGTATTCTCTATTCTGAAGGAAAAAGACATGTAGTCCACCCACTGAATATTGCAAGCTCTTATTTAATGAGGCAACATTTTGCGAAAACATGTTCAAAAGTCAACGTTGACTTATTTTAACTTGCGTCAGATTATTATTAGTCATTATTTCTTGACTTTCATATGTAAAATTCCTGCATGATATAAGGATATGCTCAACTGTCTCAGCCTCATGGCATTGATCGCAAAGACCCGTTGGATGTTATCCTATAATGAAAAGTGTACTGCTAAGGTTGCTGTGCCCAATCCTCAGCCTGCTTATTATTACTTGCTCTCTCCATTTTGTTCCCCTACTTCTTAACATACCGCATTTATTGCGTTGTCCCAGTGCTGTTGCCACTGTTGAGTTACCTTTCTCCACACTATGCCTTAACCCTCAGATTTTACGTAAGTTACGTTACGTTATTAAGTTACGTGATGTAACTTAACTTATGTACGTAACTTAACTTACAACCTAACCAAGTCGTTTTGGTGCCTAAACTTAACCAAACTGCAACCGTTTCACAACGTTAACCACATGTTTATGAGGATGTGTTTTTTTCTATTCTTCTCATTAAAAAGCTCTTAGACACCTTAGACTGGTGACTTCAGTAATGTAGTTATTTATAAAACCTTGACAGGGAAATGATCTTATATCTTGCAGAAGATCACAAGATCACAGTGAAATTGTTTCTGGTTACGTCAGGGAACTACAGGTGTGGAAGCACACAGCTCTTCTTTTGCCCAAGGGAGTTCACAGGTTGTTTGTCAAACAACTTCAGCAGAACGCACCATCAGTAAAAGCTGCGCGGAATTAAAAGATTAGAACATTAGAACATCTTTTCAGTTAAGATCAAGAGGAGATGCTGTAAATAGTGTGCCAAAGTACTCTTCACATTCAGTCAAATTTATGTTTATTTGAGATTAATTTAACAGAACTTCAAATTATGTTTTATTTTTTTAATCAATGAAGCATAAGCATCTCATAGGAAATGATCTTAAGACCATGCTTAATAAATCCAAAGAGCCCCCAGGTGGGAAGCCATAAAAAATGGAGCTGTCTGATCTTATGTTTTATGTCTCTCCACCATAAAAGACGGTTGTGTTATACATAGGTGTAGATTTCGGGGGGGATGCAGGGGACGTCTTTTTTTGGCTGAGTGTATGCAACCTCAAAAGCAATGGTTGCAATCTGCCATAAAATGGAAAGAAGAAGAAGCAACTATGCACGGTTGATAACCATGGAGGAGCCAGAATGGAAAAGGAGGAGGAGGTCTGACATTTTTTCTCAAAAAGTCTCAAAACCTAGTCCTAGACCTAGGCAGCTAATGAGCTACTAGATAATGTTTTACGAGTGTTGTTTTCGAGTTTGCTAACTAATACAGAATGCCTGAGGGCCTTACTGCATTATATTGCATTATATTTTGAATTGTCACCTGGCTCCTGAATGGTGTGTTTTCCTTTCCATAAATAAATATAAAGGTATTGCCACCATAAATTGATGCAGAAACTGCACAATTGGGGCTCAATATGTCCTGGGTGAGAAATTTGCGGAGTATGTTTAAAGTTGATAGAGTGATGCAGAGTCAGCAGGGAGAGAGTTAATCTCCTCTGTGGAGGAAAAGGGGGACAAAGTCAGAGAGAGAGAGGAAGGGAAAGGAAAGAGTGTTGAGTCAGCACGCTAAGTGTTCTGTCAACAGGAAAGTGGGGATAGACGGAGAGAAAAGGGGGGGAGATGGGGTTGAAGAGGCAGGACAAAGGGCCAGGCTACTGTATGACACCAGAGAGCAATGAGAGGAAGACTCTGGTGTGTAATGTGTGTTACAGAGTGTGTGTGCACCGCAGTCAGCATAATAGTCACTGTGACACCATTACAGTCATGTGAATATGCACGTACACTTCTCAGCCTTCAGCAAACATCAATATTATATTTTATTTCAACTGGATATATATATATATACATATATATATATATATATATATATATATATATATGTATGAGAGTTTGGCAGTATTTGCCTCCTCTGCTGCGGGCAAAGGAAAGCAATTCACTTTGACATGCAAAAGGATAAAAAAAATCTTTATTAAAGTTCCAGTTTTTGCAGGGTTTAAATAAGGAAGAATAACAGCATGTTATATTGTTTTATTGTTCCATCTAAAACGTCACAAATATAGCAGGGAACCATTTTCCAATTTCTAGTTCTGTCTCCTGGTGATAAAGTCACATTTGACTGTTAGCTAGTGGGTTGTGGTAGCTAGCAGAGGAGCTGTGTGTTCGGATGTCAGTTTGCAAAAACTTTATTATGCTCTAATTCATTAATTTCTCCCTCATCCTCCTCTTCCTGATCTAACAACGCAAATGAGGGAGGTATGGGTGGAGGCCAACAATCTACAAATCCAAAACTGACCGCAGTATCGAACCGCACCGTGCTGTATTCGCTAATGCCCACCTTTGAATAATCCAATCAAATTTAACTCTGGTTCATGCTGAAATACGTCACACTACTGAAGCTAAAGACGCTTGCCCCTCCCTTTTACTGTGACTTTAAAACATACTGGAAGCTTGGTGACGTAGTGACTACTTGCAGGGCTAGTTAACGAACTGCTGTAGTTGAGCTAACTGCTAATATGCTAACCAGCCTGGAACATGCTAGCTCCCTAAGCTTCCTTATATTTTCCCATGTACTGTGCTGTTTTATTCCCCTTTAGCATTTTGTTCTTAGGATTTTATGTAGCTAAGTCCCATTGAGGTTGGAAACCTCTTTGGCAAGGGAGACCTGGCAAAGACAGCATAAAAAGTTGCAGACAAAACAAAAGAAAATCAGACTACAGACACAACAACACCAAAAACACATAATAATACTAAAATAAGGTTATTCTAAACAAGTAAGTAGTCTAATTCTATATTAGCCTACTTACTTGTCTAGATTAGCCTTATTTTAGTATTAGGCTAATAGAGACACAATTAAGAATGGAGTCATTTACCACAGAGTTTACAATGGTTTTGAGAAAGGTCAAATAAAAGTGGATGGCGATGTGGATGTAATATACCTAAGATTCTTGTTCACTGCTGCATAACATTAGCCTGGGAACCAGATGAATCTGCGAGCTCATGTTTTATTTGCTCTGGCAGATGCGTCTGGTCCCCCTCCCATTCAGACAGATTTCCAGCCGACCAATCACAACCGTTTATCTAATATGGGGCAGGTTTGATATGATGACTGTACAGAGGAGCGCCGTTGAGGCATTTTCGTAAACAACCAAGATGGCTGCCGCTGATGTGTAATGTTCTGAATCTGCTATCGTGTCAGTATTAAACCAACTGGACGGTATATTTTCCCTAAAAGAAGAACAAACAACTGCACTTAAAGCTGTTGTTGATAAGAAAGATGTGTTTGCTGTACTTCTGACAGGATTCACTCAGTGCTACGTCACACGTTTCGTTGCTCTGATTGGTTGTAGGTCTATCCAGTTGTGTCCAGAGGCCTTTTGGTCTGCGTTTGATGATAACACCCCTTGGAAATCGAAAATGAACTGAGAGGTTCCAGACTAATTCACATTTGCGAATTGGTCTGACGATGTCAGGCTAGCATAACATGTTATGTCCAGGCAAACTGCAGACTTACATTAGAGGTCCCCTCATATTTTTATCAAAAGATTCAGCCTCATCACAGTTCACTCATGAATAGCAGCTGTTTTGTTTTTGCCAAAAGGCTGGAACAAAACAAGGTCGCTGAGGAAAACAGAAAGACAGGGAAGCAGAAACAGATCAAAACTACAGCAGTGGTGCTGATGAGAGAGATAGAGTACCTTCAGAACAAAGACTGGCAAGACGGCTGACCAATCCTGTGCAGGGGAGGCAGCGCTCTGAGCAAATCATCTCCAGCCTGCCCCACACCCTGTCTCGTGTGCCTATAGAGAGTGAGGAGAAGGGGAGGGAGGGCAGGAGGAGGGGGGCTGCTGCAGCTCCGAGCTTAAGAGTCAGGGTGGGAGTAGAGCCGAGCAGACAAAGACACTGCAGCAGCCTGCAGCATCTACCATCCAACTCTCCACCCTACAGTGAGGGCTCACCAGGACCTAGTCCCTTAAAACAGGAGAGGCCTGGCTGCTCGTCTGCCTGTCTGCACCCTCCTCTTCCTCCTCTTCTTTATCGGCTGAAAGAACAGTTACTGTGGAGCCATGCCTGAGTGCTGGGACGGGGTGAGTGGCAGCGAGGGGTGTGTGATGGAAGGATGTATACTGTATCTGAGCGTGTGTGTATTCATATAGTGCATAAGTCAAAATACATTCCTCTGTCTTTGAAAATTGTCTGATGATGGTTTTTGAGCTGCTAGTGTTTGCCTCTAAATGTTAAATTTGGTATATGTCTTTACGAAAAAAAGAAAAAGTTATGTTATTCTGAACCAATTTTGCTGACAGTCAACAAAAACGAGCTGTGTTACAATCACTATGGAATACGTTTTGTCTTTATATTCTGTATTCAGAAGGAGAAACTGCAGCATCAGTGTCAAATGATGGGTCATTCTTTGACTCTGGCCCACTGACACACTTAAGCTCGCCAACACTGTGCAATGTGCCGATGCACATACCTCTGCGGATAAACACACAAGCATGTGTGTGTGTGTGTGTGTGCATGGGTACTAGGGGAAGTGTTAATCCTTCTGTGGTATCATCCATTTTGGCAACGTTGAAACGGAATGAGTAAAAGTGCGTGTGTGAGGAAATGAATAGAGGTGCTTTTTGCTCTTTTTTTGGGCTTCAGGTCACAATTAAATAAAAGAAATCTGACTAATTATGTTGCATGTAGCATCAAAAAAGCAGAGTCTTATTTTGAAAGCTGGATTTCCACATCCACTAAAATATATTGTAAATTCCTCTCTGTGTTTTCCTCCTGGACGTTTGAAGGTCATCAGGAGCTCATGTGTTTGTGAAATGTCTCCTCATGCTTACCATGAGTCCAGGCACTGAAAACAGACTGCGAACAAAGCCCGCGATGCAGTAACTGCCTCAAATATAATTGCTGATTGCAGATAACACTGATGTTGACGCTGAAATAACAGAGAGATAATCTGGCTGGGAGTTATTTAAATCACTCCAGAGTGAATGTGTATTATTTTACAATTAGCGGACGGCTATTGAGAGATACTGCAGATTGACAGCAGCAGGTTAACAGAGGATATTCAATCAGCTGTTTTTTTTGTCTGAATAGTTTAAGGTGTGGAAACATGCTGAGGGTAGGACAGTAATGGTGTGTGTATTGGATCTGTTTGGTTATTATTAGAGTATATAGACAGTGTCAGCATCAACAATAAAGGCTTCAGTGCAGTTTACCGCCTAAACCAGGCATAATATTCCCAGAAACACCACTCTGCTGTGTGTGTGGGTGTGTGTGTGTGCGCCACATATCTCCTACCTCCATTTTGAGTTTGGCTGGCTCTGACCAGCGGATGCTGACAAAATGTGGGTCATAATAGGAGAGGTTTGGATACACAACAAGCCAAATGTCTGGAGTCAGTGTGGAGCCAAAATGATTTAAAAATCAGGGGGGAAAAAACAGAGCACTTGCAATGGACTCTACATTATCTGGATGTTGCAGCTTTATATTTTGGTATAAGAAGAGGAGCTCTAAAATACTTCATTTTGATCTTCCATTCAAATTCTCTCCAATGTTGGACTTTTGTGTTTAGTGTATGTCCTGTTTCCTCCTGCTCTGCTAGCTACTTCCTCCCACATTTCATCTTAAATTTGAATATTGATTTCCAATTTGTTTGTTTTTTTAATCCAAACTGTTTAGGTTCTTCATGTTGTAGGAGTTTTTAAATGGCATTTTCTGTCAGATGCTTTTTTACATAATGTTCTTCCAGTCTTTGTGTTTCTAAAGATAATGTTTCAGTTATAAAAACTGATAAAAGTCGCGGGTGGGCAAATGTATTTCTTTAGAAAGTTGCTCTATGTAGATCAGCCCCTTACTTACCCACTTTTAAAACCCAGATCCACATTAGAAAACACAAATCCCAGCTCACTCTAATTACTGACATTCTTGCTATCTAACTGAGCCCCTGCACCTCTGCTGTACTGCTGTGAAAGCTGTAACACTGAACATTAATAAGGAACAATCCTACATGGACTGGCTATTAATGGCAAAGAGCATTTAACAGAAGTTAAATGAAAAGCAGGTTAAATAATGAGTCTCTTACAATGCACAGACATATTGATGTGTCGTGTCTCACAATGTGAAACACTTGAGATTACGGATCACGGAGGTGTTTTTATCTCCTCCTTACACCTGTTTACCCTGGGAGGATTCAGGTGCAAATGTTCTTACAAAAAACGATGATGTTGTGTGAACCGCCAGGTGAGTGAGAGTGTGTTTGTGTGTTTCACAGGAACATGATATTGAGACCCCTTATGGGATGCTGCATGTGGTGATCCGCGGGGCACCCAAAGGAAACAAGCCTGCTATCCTCACCTACCACGATGTGGGACTGAACCGTGAGTATCCAGAATTTGTGTGTGTGTGTGTGTGACTTGACAGATGTTCCAGGCTTTACAGTAAGGTGTTTCTGCACTTATCAGAGGTGATAATTGGCCTCTAGGCCCATCATTCCTTCCTGCCAGCACTCAAACACACACTAGCAGGTCCATGTCACCAGTGTCTCGGCTATACTGATGATGAGTCATGAAGTTATTAGCTTCAGCACAGTGTGGAGAATATGTGTGTTTTATCAGGAAATTATGAAAATCATTTTCTTGTATCTGAACAATTGAAGAGTCATAATTGATATTTTAAAATCACATCAGTTTTATACGATTTTCTTGAATTTAGTAAGATTACTCATCATAACAATAGGTAATGGTACACAATCATTTCAAGTTCATTTCTGTGTTGAAGTCTAAAAGCGAGCGTTGACTGTCATGATGTTCATGTCATTCTACAAAGTCACAGCATGCCCTATATGCCAGCATTTAATACAGGCTGAGTGGTCACTAATTTAATAAAGGGAGGGATAATAATATAAACCTGTGTATAGGAGAGGAAGGGTAGATATGTAGGGAGAAGCAGAGGAGATGAAAACAGAATAAAAACAATGAGAGAGAAAGAAAAGGCTCTGAGGGGAGTCTGTCCTAAAGTGTAGAAAAGAAGAAGAGATGAGGAGGCAAATGAAAAAATGAGTGTGAGAGGCATCGATGAAATGTAGGTCAGAAAAACATCCCCATCCTGTGGAGGGAGGCGGGGTGGAGCCAGCGGCGCTCCCTTGGTGGGTGGAGGTGGGATTGGGATGGTGGGGGTTTGGAGGACAGTGTTTCATGGACTGGAGCTAATCTACGGCACTGCTGACTGCTGATTTTACTGTAGATGTCTGGCTTTTGTTGTCTTTCCCACTGCTTTTTATTGGTCCTCTTCCTTTTTTTAATCATTATTAAGCTGATTAGCCATCTCATTTAGAAAAAAATAATACAATAAACAACGCCAAGCAAAAAAAACACAATACGAAATAAAAAGAACAAAGAATAAAGAACATACAAGACAGAAAATCACATGACAGTAATACATAATGTAGAATATAATAGAATAAAGAATACAATTCAATTCAATTCAATTCAATTCAATTCAGTTTTATTTATATAGCGCCATATCATAACAAAGTTATCTCAGGACACTTTTTCGAGTAGAGCAAGTCTAGACCGACTCTTTATATTTACAGAGACCCAACATTTCCCACCATGAGCAGCACTATGCGACAGTGGCAAGGAAAAACTCCCTTTTAACAGGTAGAAACCTCGAGCAGAACCAGGCTCTGGGTGGGCGATCATCTGCCTCGACCGGTTGGGTTGAAGGGGGAGGGGGGGAGCAGAGCAGAATATAATATTATATATATATATATATATAACATATATTGTCCCTCTGCAGCAGAACCACAAGGCTATTAGTATTCACAGCCAGTCACTAAATCACTCGGCTGTGGCACACAGTCATACAGGATGGAGCAGGAAAGTGAGGGATGAAAGGAGTGGAAGTGAAGAAAAACATAAAGGAAAATTGGTAGGGAGTTTATTGTAACATTTAAAATGTCTTCCAATCAGCAGATGGCACAGCGGTCCACCAGTCCCTTGATTACAAACACAGAAGTAGAGAGAACAAGAGAACAGGAGGGAGTGGGAAAAAAATAGAAAACTAAATGAAAGAGATGATGAGACGTGTGAAACAGAAAAAGAAAGGCAAACAGAGTGATTTAAAAAGGTATAAAAGAGATCAAGGAGCAGGTTGCAGGAGCGAGGAGGGATAATAGAAAGAGAACAGAGAGAGAAAAAGAAAGTGCAGAGGGAGAAAGCAGGTCATGGAGTCAGTAGGAGTGCAGACTGTGAGTGCTGACTGGTGATTCATCGTGAGAAATTGAGAGAAACTTCACACCTCTCATGTAGCATCTGTGTTTTTGTGTACATAAAAAGCTCACAAACTGGTGCTAGCACTGTAGCAAAGATTAAGCCTTCCTGCCCTCCACTACTTTTTGTCCCTAACCCAGTTACTAATTGGTCCTTTTAATTAATGCAACTCAGCCAGAGCCTGAGGAAACTATGTTGCTGCTTGGTTTCGCCGAGTCTGACACACATGGGCGTAAAGTAGGCCAACTGCAGAGCCAGTGGGAGGAGGGCAAACTGAGAGCTGACATCTATTATATATGTACCGGTTCAGTATAGAAAAATAGAGAGAGAGAGAGAGAGAGAGAGAGAAATCCTCAGTGAGTCACTCTCAAAGTAAATCTCTTTTGTTTCCTAAGAAAGACAAAAAAAGAGATTCTTTTTTCATCTTTATATTTTAACTGTAATTATAGCCCCTCATAATCCCCCTTTATTTAAAAATATTTTTAACGATAGTACTGTAACACAACACATACCATTTTATGACAAAAACATTGTGATACAAGCTGTGCTACTCTGTAAATATGTGCTATCAGCTATGTTTGCTAACGGTTCACTTGCTAACGTTAACCAGCCAGCTACTGTAAGGAGCCTAACTTTGCTGTATTTACCATAGAAAAAAGATTCAGCTGAGTGACAGCTGCACCAGTGTGCTAAAATCACATTCAAATAAAGTGGGAATAAACTAGAACAATCCTACCTGACTGTAAGAGGACAGTGAATAACTGACTTTCTTAAATTACAGTTGCCTCCGATTTCTACGGTTAGCTGAAATGAAAACTAAAACACCCAATCAAAATGCAAAATATTTTCATTTTAAACACCTTACAGTGTTAAGTGTCCGAATATGATGTGATTATTAGTAACTTTAAACGAAAGATTACTTGATGAACAAATCATTAAAGAAACAGTAGGCGGAAACTAGCTAGCCTAGCTTCGTCAAAAGTGAAAAATACTACATTTGGCAACTCTGAAGCTGTCTTATTTAGATTTCTATTTTGTTTGATTTTCATTGTACAAAAATAAAAAGTAAAAGCAAGACATTAAGTTTTTATGAGCAGTTATTGTTGAAGCTATTTCTTGACCAACGACCATTGGGTCCAAGCTAGCCCTTTGGAACAACACCAGGCTGTGCAGGGATTTTGGCATTGTGACCAGAATCAGTTCCAGGTCACATGACACACTTTGGCCCAGACGAATTTCTTTCACATAAAAAAACAAAAAAAACATTAAATAGCTGCAAAAGAAAAGAAAATGTTTTGATAACAAAGAAAAAGACGCTGGAGTATCGGAAACACTCTGAAATGATTCTTTATAATATCAGAGTTTGAACCATTTGGTCCAATAAAAATGTAAACCGTATGAGTTAAGTATTTTGAGCACCAGGTTAGAGCACTGTCACAATGCTGTTGTCAAAAAAACCCCAGTGACTCTTTAATGTAATGGTTACTAGCTTGCTAGCTAACAAGCAGTTCTTCCCCTGTACTACAAACAGAAATGAAATGATAGTTATTATTATTTTTATTTTGTTATTTAACCAGGGAATTTCTTAAGATATATTATCTTTTTAAAAATGGCAGAGTAGATTTTAGTAAAATAATAATAACATAACAACAGTAATAACATAGGACCTGAGAGGTGTAACGGACAGAGCTTGACTATTTCAAATAGTTAAATTTTTCATGAAACATGTTTTAAATATAACATTTAAATGCCTGGTAAAAAGGCAGTGTCTCAAAATCAAGTTTGTCTTCTGAATTACTTTTAGCCCAGCACAGAAAAGCAGTTTTGCCAAGTTCAGAACAGACTCTGGGGACATTGAACATTATCCATGTTGCTGATCTGATCTGATAACTGAAACAGGAGGAAGCATTTTTAGAGGTAGAGAGGTAGATTCCAAGAGTGGCTTTAAAGATAAGTACCTGTACCTGTTGATCTGACCCTGGATAAGAGGGCAAACAAGCGTATTTCAAACACATTTTTCTTTTAATTAGGTTCTTTGTCATCACCGTTAAAGCACTGAACCGAATCTGAGTACAGATTCATGTTTGCCATATAAATAAACACCACATTATAGAGTAATTTATAGAGTAATTTATAGTGTCTGTTCTCTGTTAAAAATGAAGGTGAATGAGGGCTGTGACATATCAGATTTGTTGGAAGGAGTATTTGCCTTCTCCTTCTGGCACAGGATCAGTTGTACAGATGGCCACCTTCAAGGTGCTCCCTGAGTGTGGTGCATATTTAATGTGATCACATTCCTCTGCTCTCGTCCCTCCATCCTCTCCTCCTCTGTGCCCTGCCCTTTGTTTTCTTCACACCCCCCCATCTCACATTTCTTCCACCTTATCTCTCTATCCTCTGCTTATTTCCTCCCCTCCCTCCCTGTCCGACAGACAAGCTGTGCTTCAACACTTTCTTCAATAATGAGGATATGCAGGAGATCACCAAGCACTTTGTGGTTTGCCACGTCGATGCCCCGGGACAGCAGATTGGAGCTTCACAGTTGCCACAGGGGTACAAAACACACATGCACTCACACACACACAAGAAAAAATACAATACACACATTTATGCACAGACATACACTCGATAATAACCACTAATGAATGGATAATTATTTATTATTTAATATGTGTTCATTGTTTAGTGGTCAGGGGATTAGGCTACTGATGCACAGATAATGCTGCAGTTAACACCCAGTTTAAAGTATTCATAAATGATTTGAATGCATCGTGATTGTAAGTGAAAACAGATGATTTTAATATACTAATCACACACTCAGCATGTGAAGCAATGATGACCAGAAGTCTCTCCACAGGTACCAGTACCCCACTATGGACCAGCTGGCCGGGATGCTTCCCACTGTGGTGCAGCACTTTGGGTTGGTGCTCTTTGCTTTTAAATTACACATAGTCCACATTTATTCACAGAGCCGAGAGCCATCTGCAGGGGCATCATGTCCTCTTTTAACTGTACAAGCTGGCAAAGACAAGATATTATTTTATTGTTGCATCTATTACATCTGTCTCCTTTGTGTTACATACAAAATCAGCATTGGAATCTGTTAAATCGTCCTGTTTACACCGCTGCTTTTAGATGTTCTGTAGTGCATTCAAAATCTGAAGCTCTAATGTGCAAAACATAACAAAACCAGTCAACATTTCTTTAGATTCACCTTATTTTCTGAAGTATTTAACACAGCATAGCTTCACAGCCATGGTTAGTCTACTAGCCAGCCTCTTTGATTCCTGAGCAGTTTCTGTAGATTAGAAAATATCGAGTGAAGACGCCTTCTTTCTGACAGGATGTAATTTTCGCCTGGACATACAGTACCAGCCGCAGCTGAGATGTACACCACTTGGCTCTGCACACGCACAAATTTCAGTCTGTGCTGCCAACAATACCATTCTGTAACATCGTATTGGCACACCAGACTGTCACAACACACTGTCAGAACTCTTGTATCCATGTAATTCGCACATATGAACTACTTACAATAGTGCAACAGTTAAAACATTGCCTCTAATGGACCAATGGTCTTTTTTAGATTTAAGAGCATCGTTGGGATTGGTGTTGGAGCTGGAGCTTATATTCTGGCCAAGTTTGCTGTAAGTCTCATCTTGATTCTCCTGCCCTGTACTGTACTGTACTGTACCCAGATTACCTGTTCAGAATGAGCCTAGTGCTAGATTAAACATTCAGACTTTCAGGGTTTATGTGTTCTAAGCAGTGTTTTTATTTTGTCAAAGTGCACTACCTCTGAATCCAGTCTTACATATGTTTCTATGTCCTCTGCTCTCAGCTGATCTTCCCTGACATGGTGGAGGGTTTGGTCCTGCTCAACATCGACCCCAATGGCAAAGGCTGGATTGACTGGGCTGCCACCAAGGTACCTGTCTATTACAGTATACTAGTGTTCTGGGTGGGTACACGTACCCTTACAGATCCAGTTTCCCCACAATAACAATCTCTCTGTCTTTCCCCCAGCTGTCAGGTCTGACCAGCAACCTGCCAGATACTGTGCTGCCACATCTTTTCAGCCAGGTAAACTCAGGGTCCGAGAATAAAATTGGACAGTGATTGTGTTTTAATTGCTATTCCACTTTCCTTCATTTGTACTTCATCTGGTACTTCTTAAAAATAGGAAAAACAAGGCAGGGAATAATGACAATCCTAATTCTCTAATCAGAGACTATTAACCCAAATAATATTTTGTTTGAATTATTTTCACCTTGTTGTCTAAACGTAGCAAATCTTGCTTCAGCCTACAGCTGGTTCTGACCCAGTTTGTGTGTTGTGTCTGCAGGAGGAGCTGATGAGCAACACAGAGCTGGTGCAGAGCTACCGGCAACAGATCAACAACACAGTCAACCAATTCAACCTGCAGCTTTTTTGGAACATGTACAACAGGTGGAGAAATACAATTTCCTACTCACACACGCACACACACTCACACACACACACACACACACAAACAAACATAGAAGCACCTTGTCTTAATATTCACGATGTCTCATCTCTTTCAGTCGGAGGGACCTGGAGATGAATCGCAGTGGG
The DNA here is from genome assembly GCA_008360985.2 of Macquaria ambigua. Classification (NCBI taxonomy): domain Eukaryota; kingdom Metazoa; phylum Chordata; class Actinopteri; order Centrarchiformes; family Percichthyidae; genus Macquaria; species Macquaria ambigua. The sequence continues at coordinate 1,013,406 of VMKM01000018.1, read as the reverse complement.
ACGGTGCTTAATGCCAAGACCCTGAAGTGAGTGAAGTTTCATAATACAATGATGTACTGTATATAATCCACTTGATTAATCCAGATGGTCTAATTGAGGTTAACATTTTTTGAAAATAAAACATCTACTCACCTTGAATCCTTGAATAAACTGTAATTAGGTCTTCTCTCCACAAATGAACTCCTTAGCAGAATCAGCAGGTCAACAATTCTGATAATCATCAACTCGTTGAAGTCATTTGACAACAAGAAAATACTTAATATCTGCTGGTTCCAGCTTCTCAAATGTGAAATTTGCAGCTTAATGTCACTGTAGATACTGTCTAATATTTGGGAGTTTTGGACTGTTGGTTGGACAAAACAAACAATTTGAACACGTCATCTTTTCTCTCAAGAATCATACCAAAACTTAAAATATAACCACAATTCTGATTCAAGTCCAAATCAAGCCACCTCCAGCTACTTGTCTAAATATTCTGGATGTCCCTGTAGGTGTCCTGTGATGCTGGTTGTGGGAGACAACGCCCCTGCTGAGGAGGGAGTGGTGAGTCAATCGTCTTCTTATCCAGCCGCTCTGAAAACTCCTCTCTTTGTGTCATCATGCACTACCTCTGTTTCATCATCAGCCCTCTTCCCTCTTTAGCTCGCTCCTTTAACTTTCCCATGGAGATCTCTTCTTCCTTCAAAGTAGTCCTGCCTCTAAGAAATATTAATTCAAAGCTCTGAACGGCAAGCCCTCCTCCCCGTGTTCATGCCCTGTTCAGTGTTTTGTACTTTGCATGTAAGTCCAGTTAGTGACTGTCTGTTCTCATTCAGTAAAACAGAAACACGTCAGCCAGCAGAGACCTGGTTCACCCTCTCTACAACCCCGCTGCACCCCCCAAGGACTGTGTGTGTGTGTGTGTGTGTGTGTGTGTGTGTCTGTTCTCTCACTGTCTGTCCATCTGTGTCTTTGTGTGCAATGCATGTCTTTGATACTGTAGGTGTGTGTGTGTGTGTGTGTCCGTTCTCCAGGGGCCAGATGGCCTCACTCTGTCTCTGGGGTTTCTCAGTTTGAAGTGGCCCAGATATTTATGCTTCTGCACCAGTTAATCTCCTGCATGTTCTAATTTAAATCACATGACTCCTCTGTCAGGTGGAGGAATGGGAACGCGTACATGAAGGGAGGGCGGGGGGAGCGATGTAGTTATAAAACGCCTTGGAAAGAGAGGAAGATGGAGAGATGGAGAGTGACAGAGGGGTGGAGGGAAGAAGTGTGAGGAAGCGAGAGACGTAAACAAAGGTTGTTTTATTAGACGTGACAGACGGAGGTCATGTCAATATTTTACATCCACTGATATGACAAGTTGAGGCTGCTGTGCTCGCACCCACTTATATGATACATTCCTTTATACAGAGTGAGCAGAGTAACAGAGCAGTGGAACATGTTGAGAGATACATACGTTTTAGACTCACATTTGCATATCCTGCAACTCATTTGCAACTGTTTTGTTGCAAATTTGCAAATCTTCATGTGATTTGTAACTATTATCTGACAATGTGTCAGCAGAGGAAGCTCATTTATACAACGCTTCATTACAAGGACTTTAAAGAAACACAGAAATACATTCATTTCCATTGTGTCTCCATGTTGTTTGAGCAGTAAAATATGTAATTTGGCAATCTGTGTGCAGGATTAAAGATTAAACGCAGCAGGAAGCAGCAAAAACATGATCTGTGTGTATGTCACTGGCTGTGTGTGTGTGTGTCTGTGTTTGTGAGTGGTCATGCGTTGTGTGCGTGTATCTGTGCACATATGTCTGCTGTGTGTGTGTGTGCGTGCGCACACTGCGGCTGTGCTCTGTCTGCTGGAGTGACTCATCTCTGCAGCACACTGCAGTATCTGGGTCACTCAAAATACACACAGAGTGATATAGTCTCCATATATAAACTATACAGTACATCCACAAATCCTCTCCAAGTCCTGACCATCGCTTACTCTCCTGAACGTTAAAACCTTTTGGGGTTTTTTACTGCAGCTTTTTTGGCTTATTCAGTTCAACCTGCTGTTTTTGTCCTCAAGGTCGAGTGCAACTCCAAACTGGACCCAACCAACACCACCTTCCTTAAGGTAAACTGTTTGTCCTCATCTCACCTGCAGCTGCTCCATCACTAGACAAAAAGTCTGATTTGTAGTGCAATCACATCTTTAATTTAGATCAACTTTTTACATACGCAAAGTGATCCTAATAATCCCAATTTACACACAATATGATGCCAAATGAATGCAAACATTTTACACCGACATGTAAACTGTGTTGTTCAGTGCAGTCTTGGGGAAAGAAGCAACTTACTTTACTTTGTTATATACTCTACATAATAACACAGTATTTTAAACTAATCAAATTAAAAACAATGTGATAAAAATATATATAAAATCTTAGCACACTTTTGTACATACTCTCACACACTTGCATATATACAGTACATGAGATATTGCTAAAGCTATATATAAAATGGCAAATAGTCTGAAGACATATCTTTGACAGAACCTCTGGGGCTTTTAATGTGACGATATAGTCTTCAGCAATGCATTGGATGGACTTCCTGTGATGGCCAGTACCGTTTTGTCTACTTAATGAGACTAGATTAAATGACTCGACGAAAGTCATGACATGACTGATTCACTCCCCTGTCAACAAATGAGTCTTTGTTTTTGTAACTTATTGATCGACTGCAAGCAGCAGGTGCACTTCTATTTCTGCAACAACCCAGCAGAGGCAACATAGCACTGTGATGTTTTGTCTTTTCAGTTTGCACTAAACTAAAACAAAACAAAAATCACAATTTGAATGGAGGAACAGCACAACAAATACAATTTAATAATGCAAATACTTTTAGTTTAGTCATTTAGTTTCGGTTTTATTTGCATATGGAATATACAACAGCATAAAACCAGACAACAGAAGTAAGGCAGATGTGACAGTAAAAGTCATACACTGGAGCCTAAGAGAAAGCAAATTCTGAATTCTGTTGTGCATGAGTAACACTTGCATCCAGCTCTAGATGAGTGATAGCGTATAAATAGCACGCCACTTTTAAGGACCTTCCATGTGTCATGTCTACGCATTTTAAGCTTTTTGCATATCATTTATATATTTATTATGCCGTTAGAGATGACACATTTTATGAGTTTTGGACGTACAGGAAAGGACAGAGTCAGATGACCTTCATCAGGTAACTTTCATCGTCATGGTAACAATAGTCAGGTGACCTTCGTTTGTCATACTCAGGTGACCTTTAGGCAACAAAACTACTTGGTTAGATTTAGGAAAAGATCACGCTACGTACATGACGTAAGTTAAATACGTTATGTAAGTTAAAATAAGTCAACGTTGACTTTTGGTTTCAGAAAAGAAAGGTCTCCAGGCAGACTCAAACTGGAGACGTTGCAATTCCATAGTCTGCATCTTGGACATCTGGGCCACTTGGACACCCAGACTTGTATTGTTCATATATGATTATTTTACAGCTTACTTGTACAATAGGAAATTTACACCAAATATGATGCAATGACAGAAAGAAAAAACATGAGTTTCCATTGCTAGCAGAACAGCTTCTCTAGTTGTGAGCTATTAGCAGTTTGGTTGATTGCTGCTCTCTCCTCTCACGGTAGATGGCTGACTCCGGTGGACTTCCTCAGCTCACACAGGTAAGACACAAACAACCTTGCATAATCAACAGGCTGCCATACAATGAAATGAAAATTTAAAAAATCTAGATAGACCACAAATGCATCATCCATATTTTTTGTTCCAAATTCAGTGAAGTGAAAACTCTGACGTGTTGTTTTCCAGCCTGGCAAGCTGACTGAGGCCTTCAAGTATTTCCTGCAGGGAATGGGCTACAGTAAGTATCCATAAAAAAACACTGTAGTTAGTGAGTGAGAGTGTGATCTTATATGAATGTTTGTGTCTTTGCCCTAGTAGTAATTTCTTATAAAAGGCTATTTAAGCATAAGTATTATTGTAGTAATGTCTCAGTGTGTTGTGATGCCATGTATTTCATGCAGAGGGACGTGAGTTGTGTTAATCTTGCCCTCTGTCTCCCTTGCCCCGTTCTCTCAGTTGCTTATGTGAAGGATCGGAGGTTGAGTGGAGGGCCAGGTACTTCCTCCTCCCCGTTCACCTCTGACCTCTTATTGCTGCCCTGTTTGATGACATTGACATTTTGAAATTCATTTCATTTGGTTATGAATAACAATACTTTGGGCTGTTATAAAATGTTTATTTTTGCTGTCATTTTTTTTTTATCCCAAGGACATTAAACCCCATCTTTGTTTGATCAAAAATCATTTTTCCTCCCATGGAAAAATATACTGCCCTCGCTTCCCCTCCCCCCATTCCTTTGCCATTGCACCTCCAATACTGCTCTTTGCATGGCCTCCAGCTAGCTATGAGCAAAGCCTTTTGGACTAAGTTTGTAACAAATGACTGTGTCTTTAAATACTATACCAACTTTAGAGTTGGTTCCTGTAATCAAATGAGAACTTTAGCTAATTAAAACTACATAAACTGCTGATTGAAGTTAAAAACTAAAATTGTCCTCAGGGTTATGCAGATTCTGTGCAAAACTGCTGAGCCTAAACCACATAAGCACATTATACAATATAAAACATTAAAACGTGTACCTTTGAGACTCAAAATGATCCTGTAGGGCTCTAGGCTTGGGGCTTTAGTTGCACATCATACAAAGACTCTGCAGCCTCAATAGTAATAATAATATTGATGCGCTAAATGGGATATGGAAACGCCTTTACCGAATAAGTTCTGACGTAGTGAACGTTTAACTCACATCACTGATCAGCTGTTTCCGCTCAACCGTTCCACATTAATTTGTCTTTGTCTTCAGACAGCATGAAACATGGCCAACACTAGCTGACATGAAAGAACAAACTTGCCCAATAGAAACTAATTCACGCCAAACCGCCAAACAAGACTCACCCAGCAATCAGTTGGACTGATACGGGACTTTTAAAGCCGGAGCTATTACTAATATATATATAAAAAATGCGCAAATTTGTTGTGATGAACCCACAGAGGATTACGTACCGGCTCTGCATTTCAACAGTGCTTTTTAGCCTCGTGTAGCTCATTGTTTTGGTTTTCTGGCCCGCAAACTCCACTCTCATCAACCTTATTTCCAGTATCAGAAAAAGCTCAGATAAACCCACAGTACACCACCACCAGCACCAGATGACAGACTCAACAAAGTCTGCGACTAGCTGGTGAACATAGTTGAGCATTTAGCAGCTTAAGAGCCTGATTTTTTTCTCAGCAGTTGGTGGAGAACAAAAACAGAGCTAAAGGGAAAGTGAACATTGGACTTATTGGATCATTTTAATTGTAGGAAAACACTCAATTGTAGATTCATCAGTGCTTTAAAGTTACCTACTAACAAAAAGAATTATTGGGCAATTACATCAATAATAAACTATTTCATTGCATGAATCCTACTGAATTTTATGCTGAATTATTATGATTTTGCTAAACAGGATTAATACATAGAGTTTGATGGGTCATTCTTGACCATGTAAACAGCAGTTGACAAAACAATCAATGCCCTGTTGCTCACTGTTCTAATACAATTAATTAATTGATTAATAATTCATAAATTATTTAATACAATTGCATAATAATGAAGTCCTATTCCCATAGGAGAATAGAGCTTTGTATAACACAGACTGAGCCCCGAGTCCTTTCTGTGCATGGTGCTGAATGTGTCTCTGCGTAGACACATTAACAGCTTTAATGAACAACCCCGACCATTGAGTGAGCCACTCGGCTGCCTTTTCTCACCATCTACAGAAAGGGATATTCTTCAGTTCTCCACATTAGCATGTTCTCCCCCCATCTCCCCAAAACCAACTTACCACTCCGTTTTTTTTACAAAATGTAATGCTGAATTCTTGCACCACCCCAATCTTCCATCCCTCCCCTCCTCTCCCCTTCCTCCCAGTGCCCTCCGCCAGTATGACCCGCCTGGCTCGCTCCAGGACCGCCTCCCTGACCAGCGCCAGCTCCATGGACGGGTCCCGCTCTCGGGCCTGCACCCACTCTGACAGCACAGAGGGAGTCGGCACGGTCACCCACACCATGGAGGTGTCCTGCTGAGGAGTCGGCAAGCCATCGAAAAAGAGGGAGGGGAGGGGGTAGAGGGATGGAAAGAGAGAGACAGGAAGGGATGACGGCAAAGAGAAGATGGGGGGTGGAGGTTGTATGAGGAAAATGTTTTTTAAAAAGTGATGGAGTGAAGGTTTGACTAGTCAGACGTGGTAGAGGGTAGAACAGCAAACAGGAAGGAAAGTTCATGAACAACGTGGAGACAACTCTCTCTGTCTTCATCTATCTCCTCCAAATCCCTTTGTCTGCCATCTTAGTCTCTCCTCCACTGTAAAATACCATATGTATTGCTACTAAAACCCCCAACCACACCTGTCACCCAGCACTTAAAGATTTAGGCAACTGTTTTTGTTCTCTACAGTAAGTGACATTCTTGTGTTTGCTAAGTGTCTCCCTCATTCTTTGCCTGCACCATTTTTAACCCCCCCCCCCCAACACACACACACACACACAAAAGAAAGTAATAATGATAATGACCTGCTGTTAATAACGTGATATTAAAATCTGTCAGAGACGGTGAAAGTGCAGGATTAGGGGGTACCATGATGAAAGTGTTATGCATCTGTATTTTGCAAGCAGTTTATTCTTTTTGTTGTCGTACGGACAAAATGTGAGTATCTCTCTCTCTGTTGTTTGTAAAGGATGGTGATTTCTCTCTGTGAGTGACAGGTGTGCGTCAGAGGGGGTGTGTCCAGAATTTGACAGACAGCAGAACACAGCCTATCGTAGCCAAGTGCACCTGTAGTGCTTAGAGAGGACTTGTAAGCTTTTTAGCATAGCTAGCGTACACCACACTTATTTAAAGCTGCACTTTTATGTCAAACTTGTAAACTACACTTAAAATGCAATAGAGTGACATCATCAGCATATGTGTGTAGGCACGTGTGAGAATACTGCTCGGGACAGGTGTAGTACTGACGCAGAAGTTAAACCCAGGCCACCAGTCATACAGTAAGCGCATTGGAACCTAGTCACTACACCACCAGGGAGCTTAGCTGACACAAATGTGCAGCTTCATCCATTTTTATTTGTATTGCTTTTACCATGATAATCTGTACACAATACAGCCAAAGCATAACCAAACTTGTGTTTAAATAATCTTGATTTTGAGCAAGATGACAATCTGTGATTGGTGAGCAACTGGAGTCCATCTATTGTTTAGTATCAAATGCGCATAAAATAATTGATATAAATATACAATCCAAGGTAGCCAATGTAGCAGCATGGTTACTATGAAGCATTTGATGTAGAAAACTAACAACTCAGAGGTACAATTGAGCTTGTTTTTCCAGACTTTAATCACTCACCTTTCACTTTCTGTAAAATTGTGAAGTATTTAACTGCTTAAAAAAGACTATGGAAAATGCACCACTATGAGCTGAATAGTTTTATGTATAATGTTTGTATGTAGCATGTAAACCGAGGAATAAAGTTATGCCTAATAGAGGAATATTATTGTATTTGTATGAGCTTAAATTGCAAAATGGGACAACAATATTGAGATTAACCTATTCACACTAATTCGGACACTGCAGATTCTTACAGTTTCATCACTTGCTATGTCACTCCTTTGAATTAAAACCAATCTGTCTATTAAATAGCATTTAAAAAGTGGTCCATCTGGAGCCACATTAGTACAATGTTGCTGAGTGCAGTTTTAAGCTGTGTGTCATCTCACATTTCTGAGACAATCCACTACATGAATATAGGCTAGAATAAGTATTTATTAACATGTATATGCATGTGAATGTGAAAGTAATCTTAAGGCATTCTAGTATCTTTAGTATCTAGTATTAGGGCATTCTTCATTAGCACCTTACATGTGGCTAGTTCAATAGAGCCATGGATGCAACCGCCATCATCAGTCTGTAACTCCAGTGCATGGACGTGGTTCTGTCAGTAGTCGGCTCTTTGTGGTCTCTAACATGACAATCACACTCTGACCCAAACCAAACCAGACCAGTGGGGACCGAGGCAGGACCAGGCCGACCCGACAAGCTCTCTTTCCGGGTCACCACCAAAGAACTTGCAGCAGCCTTCCCTTACAGCGCACAGCCCCTCTCCGTGGATATACCAAAGCTACCCACACAAGCACACACACACACACACACACACACACACACGTATCCACAACCACACACATATTCCCATGCACACACACACATTTTCACACACCTTCTTCTCAAATGAAAGCTGCGTGGGCTGTGCTTTGTAAGGGAACTAAGCCAAAGAAAAGACATAAATACACAAAATTCACACACAAGAGGAAATTCATCGCTATGTGTTCAGTGTAGGTTTTGATGTGCTGTGTAACCATAATCTCACCAGTATAGTATGTGTATGTAGGTATAGTTTTAGACTAGTGAAGCTGTGTGCTGTTATCTGCTATAATACTGGACCACCTTGTCAATAGTGATCAGAGATGGGGTCCCCTGGTTTTTGGCTTAGTAATGTACAGTATTCATGTACAATAGTCACCTTCTCCTGTTTCCAGTTTTACAAAAACCCCTTTGGTCCCCTGTCAGAAGGGGCATTGCTTCCAATCGCTGAGGTGTGCGCTTGCCTGAGGTGACCTGTAAGGGGCGGGGCTTTTTTGGAGCCATTTGGGCGCCAAGCTCAGAATGTAGGGCAACCCCCAGCCACCTTAAAAAAATAACCCCTTCCCCCTAAAAACATTTACAAGGTGCCCCGGCTCTCACAGGCAAACCCAGTCGCACCCTAAAGGGCTATCAGCTGAAGTCACTTTTTAAAATGTTGGGTAGTATTAGTCGTGTTTCTGAGCACCAGGGGGCCCTAGAGAGCAGCAGACTGATAGAGATTACACTTTTGCAAAGAAGAAGAGACGGGATTGTTACCAAAACATGGAGAGAGATTCTGACCTGGAAAACAGTGAATGGATGAATGTTAAAGGAAAAAGAATGTGATTTTGTTAAATCTGGAGAGATTATTGTTGATTTTTTTAAAAATAAACCAATAAATGTATTAGTTTGAAAAAGAATCTGACATGTGGGAAGGAGCGATTATGAGAAGACAGTAGACAGGATGGATGAATTTCACTGAAGTTTGCATGTAGCGGAGTTCGTATACGATCATCTTTCAGTGTTTTCTCTCTTCACTAAGCTATTTTCTGCCATCTACACTTTGGTTTCCTCCTCCACCACTTCTACCCAAACTGCCTGGGGGGCTCCTGAATGTATTTTGTCCCTTATTGAAGTGCTGTACAGTATTGTCAACCTGCGCCTCTCAGAACCCTTCACCATGGTTTGCACTTCTATACCAGTGCCCCACATCTTTGACATTTAACCCTGTACATGAAAACCCAGCTCCTTCCTGCTCCTCCTCAAGGTCTATAAATAGTGAAGTTCAGTAGCGATTTGTGAAAGTCCACACTAAGCTGGCACTGGATCAGTTTGTATAGACCTTGGTTCTCCTTGCACTTGTAGATACTTTTTATTTATAGAGCAGGTTACCCAAACCAAACACTCTAACACAACTGTATTGTGAAGAAAACGTCAACATATTTCTGTTCCTCTTTCCTTGGAGTTTCTCTTTTTTATAGAAACCAATAGGGTGTAACCTCATCTTAGTGTAATGATATTGGTTATTGTGTACTACTACTACTATTCTTCTTCTTACTGCCATTATGATTGATTTGTATTGAGCAATAAGTTCTTTTTTTCTCTCGTCTGGATTGTTTGATATTGTGGGAGTCTTCCCCATGAGCTTGTTTCTATTCACAACAGTAGAAGGACTCTTACCTGCTTTGTTGTCATTCAGATGTGTAATGTAAAGTTTAAATATATTATATATAAATACATATACAAAGTAAGCTGTCTCTGTCCATGTACTGATCAAGTAACAAGTAAGAAATAAAGACTTTATGTCAGAATTTGATGAGTCACGTGTCGGATCATTTTCAGTCATGTCGACATCTGTTTTAAATTTAAGGTGAGCAGCTCTCACTTTAGTTTGCATAGCTCTCACCTCTGTTGTGACAAAATCACATTTCCCTTATGTATTTCTGAGATTCCTATTATTTAATGGACAGATGCCACCCTTGGCAAACAGGAGACATCGACGACATCAACTGCTACACACATTAATGAACTTCCAACAGTTTAAAATGATTTTTATTGTGTCTTAACATCATGTTGTAAACATTTCCTCCTCAAGATTGATTCTGGAAAATCCTAATGTTATGTTTCCACACTCTAGGTATACAAATAATCAGCTACAGAGAGAACTAGGTCTTTATTTGGAACTGGTGTTAGAGACAGGCCTTTATTTCTATTTTCCTGATTTATGATTTATTATATTTGATCTTCTTCTGTTTGCTTTTGATGAATATTCAACACTCATTAAATGCTTGCCACTTTATTTATAAATTCAAGCTAATGTACATTTCCACATAATTATTATACAACATCATACAGTACTCACCAGTCTGCCGCTCAGAGCTTTTCCTTTTTATCAGAAATGCTGTTTACACTCACTACAACTCTCACATGAAGTAGGAAGTTTTACTGTACCAGACTTTCTCTTAGGGATGTCTTAACCATGTTTGTTTTCCGATCCGAGATTTATTTGATTCTGTTTTTGATTTCAACACAATACACCTTACAGTGCAAACTAAGCTTACAATTGTTCTATATTAAAAACAGTAAAGCAGTTAGATATGTTTGACAGCTGAATTACTCTACATTAATAAAATATAACCTGCGTCTCAGCTATCCTAATGGCGTTCTGTATGTTTTGTATAGTGTTGGTATTATTGATCAGTTGAGCAGGAAGTTTTGGACAAGATTTATACATCATCTTTGCATTTCCAGCATGAAAAACAATACTAAAGTTCACATGCAGTCGGTTGAGAATGCATGTTCAGCGGCTATGCTCACTAAATAAGGGGAGTGAAGATGAAAATTAGCCTGTGTGGCTAAATCTGGCACATTTACATGATGGACCTAAGTGCTCATGTTTATTAATGTGCATTGTCCCTTCTTAAATAAAATAAACATAAACATAATTGAAGTCACTCTAATTGTTAGTAGAGTGACTGCTAGGATTAAAGTAAAAGATCTCCAAGGTTTCATTGATAGTAGTTTAACACCAAAAAGAACAGCAAAGTAGAAGCGATTGAATTTAGTGAATGAAATCAGTAGAAGAGAAAGAAGAAGATAAACTGAGAGCAGCAGAGTACTGAGTATGACATGACTTGTTCTAATGGAATTAGTAGAATTAAAATGTACATTATGCTGAACTTACCATGTAGATTTACCATGTATACCAGGTATATGTAATGCTTTTTGACCAGACTGACCTTTATTTGCTTGTGCTGGTCACTATTACTGGAGCCCTTATTTAAATACAGGCTTTTATGGAAAATGTTGTCAGCATTATCCATTTACGAAAACAAAACCTTATAGGAGACCATGTAGGAGTCACAGTAGGCATGTAGCATCTGGTCCACAGGGCTGTAGTTCAGGGCTAAAATGCTGGGAGCCATCTTGTTGATGAAGATGCCAATGTTGAACCTCTCATCTCCTGTCGTGGTGTCAAGCGAATAGAAGACTTCCTCCACGTCTTTGTTGACGTACCGTGTCGCGTAGAGCACACCGCACACCATGAAGGTGTTGGTGACCCCCTGCTTGTAGACCGAGGTGTGCCAGGTTTGGCCGAGCGTCAGCGGTTCACCCTCCACCACCTTGGACAGCACCAAGTTGCCAAAGTCCTGGGTGGTGGTATAGATCACCCAGAGGCCTGACTCATCTGTCGCCAGGTCGAGGTCGGTGAACGGGTAGCATTCATCAAGGTTGCAGAAGTTACCCTTTGAGTTAAACCTGAAAAAAACAGAGGACAGAAGTGATGTTTCCTTTTTGGAAATGAAAACTTGGAAAACAATGTCTCAGTATCTTCTTGGATTATTATTACATTATGCTATGCTGTGATTTTGCACTTTCCAAATGATACACATATATAATCTTTTAGACAGGTTAATTCAAACATTTTTTTATCTTGTTTTTCTTACAATATTACAGAATTCAACTTTTTCATGCTAATGTAGAAACGTTGATGACTTTTGTTATTTTTTGAGGAAACAAGGCATTAATTCTGGCATCGGCAACACCCGTTCACTTAATGAGCTCGAAGACAACGTTGAGCAGCGAACCTGGTGCCTTTAGGTAGTTGTAACGTGGTAACAGTTTTGGTGGTGAGGTTGAATCGACAAACAGCATCTTGGTTGTAACAGTTGTAATACAAGGCCTCTCCATACAGCACAACATTTGGACCCTGGATGGTGTTGGTGGTTGGGTTGGAGGAGTGGATCTGGACATTACCTGGAAGAAGAAGAAGAAGAAGGAGAAGGAGAAGAAGCATGAGGGGGAGGAGCGAATGTTTTCATAAGTAAGTATTGTTATCATTTGTTAATATTAAAGAAAGCAATCAATAGTATTTTGGGTGCCTTACTTTTTAAAAAGGATAAGTCTGGTTATACTCACTAGAGCACCAAATGTAGATTAATCCGCCACTGAAATTAGTCCCCTACAACTATGACCTATTTGTTCCTGTTTGAGTAACGTTTCCTAAAAACTACAGTGTCCGGCTTTTTTTTTAAATTACTCAACCTCTTATAAAAATGAAAGTATATATAGACGTATTTTTAAAGATTTACACCTTGAGTAGGAACCAGTGGGATGTTTGTGTTGCTTCAACTTAAGAGAACGCAACAATCTTTTCCCTTGTAAACAATCAGTAACACAAGTCACGTTGCAGTAGTGATTTCTGTAATTATTCAAAACATCCAGGGCCAATTAGTTGAATTTATAAAAACATCTCACCACTGCAGTGCTTATTTCCCCAAGCTCTGGGCATCATTGATAAAAAGAATAGAAAATCTAACCCCCACCAACCCTTCCATTTCAACATGATCACGATAATCACAAGTAAGGCTTTAAAATGTGCTCTTGTTTATTCAAAGTATGTATTGCAAAAGTATGCACACTGAGCTGAAAGGTTGGACATTCCTAACATTAACACTTAAAACTAGAACACAAGAGTTCTTTACCTGGGGAGCTCACCCCAACAATGAGAGAGCTCAGGCTGGAGTAGAGACGGACGTAGTTGGAGTATCTGTTGCTGGAGGTCATCATTACCAGCCAATACCAGCTCTCCTTCCCTGCCCCTGGTTTGGGATCCCGACCCCAGGCTCCATACTTGTAGGAGCCAGGGTACTCTCCTGCTGTGTACACCCTCGGGCCGGTAATGTTTAGAAATTGACCGTGGGGACAGTCACCTTGGGGAAAATATGAAATGAAGCAGAGAAAAAGAAACTGTGGAAATGTAGGGAAATAAATAAGTACAGCAGGTTGAGCGAGGCGTCTACTGGTTGATAATTACTTCCTAATTGTGGTGATTGGCGCTGAGGGCTTCCCACAGTTCATTGATACATTAGCTCTTAGTGAGGAGGGCCCTTCACAGCTGTAAGCGACCTCATTTGAAGTGCCACTTTCTGGTGCAGAACCAGGAAGGCCTCTGATGTTGGGTGTAATTTTGCTAGAGGTAAAGGTCACATCTGATTTTGCTGAAATATCAAGCAACTTATTATGAACACAAATGAGATCAGGAAGCCCAATCAGTTTCTGTTGGTTGACAATGCGAATTTGCAAAATTTATCACAAGTGAACTATACCGTAAAAAGCAACTGCAGCATAACCCCAATTTTTTCAGTTGAAGTTAAAGAGAAGTTAAAAATATCTCCCCACACTCTGGTATGTAGTGTGGTATTGGGCCATACCATGTAGAAGCTGAGTGGGTTGGGTGGTGGGGTGCAATCCATCCTTGCACTTGTCCAGGTCTCTCTTAAGACGGCGGTTGTCTTGTTGTCTCTTCACCACCTGCATGGTGTCATACGCCTCCAGCTCCTGCATCTGTGCACTAAGGTCCTCCAGCTGAGAGACGGCAGCAGGAACAGACATCCCAAAATAATTAAAAGACAAATATGAATGCCCTTGAATGCAGCATTACCTGCCATCAGACAAACTGGACTGGCTTATACATCGATGAACAAAGAATATTATTCAGACATTTCACCTATCAATTTCAAACTTCACCACCAAACTCACAACATTCAGTACGCTGCTTACCTCGATAATACAGCTCCCATATGGAATTAGTGTTTCAAGATAAAAACGATTGGGACTGCATATAAAGACTGGTACAATTTTGAAATCTGAAAAACATTTTCTTGTACAAAATGCAAGCTGGTAGGCAGATGACAATGTTAGCAGTCCCGTATTAAGGTATTGTTTGGTAAGTTGTTTCTATACCTACATGATGAGCTCTGAGTGATGCATTCAAAGTCAACAGGGGGCTCTGCATCAGTACACTTCTATTTTTCTTTACATTTTGGCTCTAATTTTCATGTAGGACACACTGAAGTTACTATGTGCAATCTTTGGTGTGATTATAGAATCTGTCTGATGCAACAAGCAGTGCTGTCTGCCAGTGTCACTCTTGATGTCTTGAAAGGTAGACTTTTTCAATCGTACACATAGTGCTTTTTTAAACCTATATATAGTGGCAAACTCATCTAGCAGACATGGAGCAACATTATCATTCATTTAGGGTCGTGTTTATTGCCACCATGTTCAATATTAAATCTCCTTTTACTGTTTTTTTTTTATGTCACTTGAGTCAACGTCAGTTAGAGCTAAAGACTACAAGTTGGACAATGAAAACAATCTGGGAGTGTGGAGTTAGAAAGAAGTGAGTTACCAGACCTCTGTTGACCACTCCTCATGTCTGCTTGAGGCCAGAAGCTCGAGGCTACGTTAGCCGCTACTAGCATGACACACCCATATCACCGACTGAACTTTTGGCAGTTCGAGTTGCATTGTCGGTAATGTAGGCGCCAGGTCTTGACAAGGAAGAAGAATGATTGGTTCTGGTTCTGCTGCATGGATTTTGATACTTTGATACTTTTATTTTCTTTAAAACTTTGTGATATTTTGAAAAATATTATATTAGATATTTTCATGCTTCATTTCTGCTGTAGATACCAAAACTCTATCTACATTTTGAGCAGGCTAGCACGCAGACGCTGTCTTCTTGAATTTGTTGAGCAGCTGGTGGTTGTCACTCTGTGTGAATCTACCTGTTTAGTGGTGTCAGTAGTTAGACGCTGGTGTCCCAGGGTGGTGCTGTTGAGCCTGTCGATGAGCTGCTTGATCTCCATCAGTTCATTCTCTATCACCTGCAGGCTGAGAACTGCATAGAGCTCTCCGTCATCCTCCCTCTCCAGCATCGACACGTCTTCCTCCAGCTGGGGCAGACGTCGCTCCAAACCCAGCAGCAGAGTCTCCAGCTCCAGAGTCTGCAGAGAGAGCAGGTAGACACAAAAACGAACGTAGTAGTGTGGATGTAGCCTCAGGACTCCTTCAGCATGAACGCATACATACAGGAGTCTGTTTTTTAACAATGATTATTATTATATTTACATTTTTACAGCTGCTGAGGGAGGCTGTGTTCTTTACACTATGGTTTAGAAAATAACATGCAAGTTACCTTCTGTGGGGTGATGTTGCTGTTGCATTTTGATGCACTGTCCTCCACTGTGCTGAGTTTGTCATAAGGGAATGCCTTCTCTGAATTAGTCAACTCACACGTACACTTATCAAGTGCAGATTCCTAAAATCAAGAACATTAAACATGGCATGTAAAGAATAAATACCATATGTAAATATGTGGGTTGTTGACATGACATGGCATTTCCACTGTCACACAAGTTTAAAATGAATATAATTATTACTGTCATCATTTAAAATGCAGTAAATGGTTAAATATTTCTTTGTTTTACATGGACCTGTTGTCATAAAAACTGCTTTGTTGTCAGATTTTTTACATTTTTGAGCCAAATCTCAAAATTGTGCTATGGTGTGACTGTCTCAAACATAGTTCAATAAATTACAACTTTTATAAATTAAAAATAAAAGCATAACAATGTTGATAAATACCACAGGCATAATTTTACATCTAGTGTGTCTATTTTTGTAAGTGGCATTTTATCATCATCGTCATTTTATCGTCATTTTATTCATCCATATATTTCTAAAAGCGTAGGAACTTGATACATTTTGTCACTGAAAACCATGTCCTCTGGTGTGACACCATATCTTGATTGTAAATCAGGCAATTCCACAGACATCTGTATTTAGTTGAAGGACCCCATTCAGTGTCATGCTACTGAAGCCCCCTGTGAAGCCCATGGCATGTACACATGGTAAGATTTTATCTCAAAACTTTTCAAATATTTAACTTTTTTCAACCACTATAAAAGTGTTAAGTTTTGTCGTCCTTTGGTGTGACACCCCTAAATTATTATTTTTAATTAAGAAACTATATGTTAAACTACATAATTATTAGCTAGGAATAGCAAGGTCATTAACTGACACAAAAAGGCAGAAACATCCTTTGGTGTGACAGAAATGTCCTCCAGTGTGACAGTACAGGTGTCACACCGGAGGACAAAGATGTGTCACACAAGAGGACAAGGTCTCTTTCAGAAGCATCTTAAATAACTAAATAAGATTTATTTAACTCCTTTTGATTCTTTTTTGACCATTTTAAGTATTTTTAAATTCAGTAATTATATTGGTTAAAATATTTTCTGCTGATTTTGCAGAAAATCTGTACTGTTATAAGGTGTCAGGAAAATAAGTATAAAATGTGATACTTCACTCTTTTTTGAGACATAAAGAACTGAGGGAGAGAAATGAGTGGGAGAGAGAGAGGACAGAAGTATAGAGAGAAAATTAAGAGGGATCCACGCAGAAGGGAGGAGAGAACAACGCAGAAAGTAAATAGAACTGAAATGCAGCCATTATATATTTAAAGAAATGTATTCACCTATCTGACATTGTTTGTATCAACATTAAATGTTCTTTCTTCCTTAACACACAAATGAATTAAATTAGGAAAGTTTGTGGTGCTTAAGTTTCAAAAATATTTGCTTGATGAAAATTATTATTTTTTAGTTTAGTTTTGTTTAGAAAATAATGGTTGATATTATTTGTATCAGAATTAAACTTTCTTTCTTCTCCTGCATATTCAAAGTTACATAAAAATACTTACATTTAATACAGTTCACTTTCTCTTATGATTCTTGTCCCGTAGCGTGACATAATGTCCAACGGTGTAACACACATAAAAGAACCAACAATTTGTTTTTATCTTGAAATATAATCTTATCTTGAAAACTGTTCAAGACAGTTGGAGTATTGCATTAGGGGAGATATAATCATCACTCATCTTAAATTGGTATAATTTTCAGCAGTTTTAAAGGATGACAGCAAAGTTTGACTTGCATTTATTGAAAAAGTCCAACGAGTCATGGAGGGAAAATAGTGTTATTCATAATTTCATATTAAATAAAGAACACTATATGAAAATAAGTGTCTAAAAATGAAGATAAATATCTGTCATGCTATTTGTATATTATTTAAAATTTATTTTCCTAATTTATTTTATGTCACACCATAGGACACATTTACGGTGCAGTTCAGTGAAAATGTTCAAAAAAACAGTGAAAGAATTGACAAAGTTAGACCCCTTATATTTTCTCAAATATCAGATTTCACACTACATAAATATATGTATTTTTTCTTCAAAAGCTGTGTTTTACAAAAAAAGCATTTTTTACTTGCCTTTGTCAACCATATATTCTACATTTGAAATGGGCAGTGTGACAATCATTTGTAGTAATATTTGGAGATGAAATTGATTTAAAAATAATAATCACTATATAGTGTTCCCTTACCTGTTGAGTGAGGGTGAACAGAGCACACAGTGGAACGATCACACACAGCTTCATGGTGGATCGGAGAGCAGAGCTAAATGAAACTGTCCCTGAACACAGTTTGATTATGACCGTGTGTCTGAGTGTAGCAGCAGCCTCTAACTGGTGAACACTCCCACTAACCTCTGCATGCCAGTGAGCGACTGTGCACGTGTGTTCAGTGTGTGTGTGTGTGTGTGTGTGTGTGTGATGTGTCATGTTTCCTTCAGAATGTGTTCACTTCCTCCATGTGGTTGGGATTGCAGCAGGATAGTGAAGTTTTTATATGATGAAGTTTAAAGTTCAGATTTCCCTTTTGCAAAGAGTTTGACTTACATAGATACAGAAGTATTAAGATGTACTAGCAGTGTGGTGGAAATTGTATATTTCCTCGTGGAGAAATGAACAAATAAAATGATGATACAGCAAACAGTTGTCTTTTGTATATTTAATAAAGAGCAAACAGGGTCAATCTATTCAGCTGAAGGACAGAGATCATACAGCGTTAACACGCTACATGCTACCAGAAACAGTCACATACTTATAGTTACAACATGGTAACGGAGGAACATCTAGTATCAACCTTAAAATCATATCTGTCTTGAGCTAACACGCACAGAAAGGAGGACTGTTCTCTTATAACCTCCTGTAACAAAGTTCTTTCTTACAAACCAAACTTATTAAACCTCAAACGTACCAAGATGTTCCTCAGATGAAACTTTCACATGGGAAAACATCAGAACAGTCTTTAAAAACAGGTTAATACAAAGCTATGTGTAATGATACATTTTGCTCTTACAAGCAGCAAAATGCACTCAAGTATCAAAAGTATATATATATATACATATATATATAAAGAGAGAGAGAGAGAGAGAGCACTCTAATCATTATTATATTATATATAATATTATTATATATGAGTATTTTCATGTAGAATTATTAATTGTATTTCAATGTAGAAAGTTTGACTATTTTCAAATGTGAAAATACTCATTATGCAGAGCGCTCATAGTGTGACTTACATATAATATGAGCTCACCATTAAAAAATGTCACTGAGTTTATGTGATTAGTTAGCGCTTAATGAATCATCAATTAATGAATGTTAATTCACAATTACTTCATCCATTCATTTATATGCCACCAGTTATGCAGAAGAGGGCATTCACATCGGTGCATTAGATCAGCCTCTCTGAAGCCAGAACAGTGCCTGTTCTCATAGAAATATGTAGATGTTGTCATTCAGGCTGGAAGTCAGGAACAAACATCTACAGGGTTAACTAATCACATAAACTCGTAGTGACTTGATCAGGTCTTAATGTTCAGCGACAGAAATTCATGATACATCCTGGATAAAATCATCACGAGTTGTGCGTTAGTTGTGCATTACCTAGTTATGTAATGTAGAGGTAGAGGAAACTTGATTTCGTTTTTTTCACATCTTTTTGTAGGTGTACGTGATGTGATGTACTGTGCAAAGCATTTGAACATCATATACAGTAAGAACTGAAAATTTAAAATGAGATGATTTTATGGTAGACAGCTTAGAACACATTAAGTAAATTGGTATTATGTACTGTATGGTATATGATGACAGAGCTCTTAAAACAGGAATGAAAAGTATATATTACTGTTTGTCTGAAAAGTAAATAGATTTTTGTTTATGCTGGTGACAAGATATAAGTTTATATCTCCCTATTTAGCATGGGTCATCAGAAACAAATGTTGCCCTCAGATATTAGTTCATATATGAGATGAATACATGCTTTTTCCAGTAGACATACTGTATATGATACAGTAGACAGTCTGGAGGCTGGAGGTTGCTGGTCCTTCAGGCCGCGGTGATGTGACTTTAGGATGGAAAAGAAATCCAAAAGTGGAAGTGAAGCGGTGACTAATACCTGGTCTTTGGTTTGTGGGTTTGCAGAGATGCACACATACTGTGTCTGTGCTGAAGATGTGGTTACAGGATTCAGGAACAGAAAGTGAATACTCTGCACCGAGCGCACAAAACATCCACTGAAGAAATTCCACACCCAAACAGACTGCAGCGTTTAATTCAATCTGTTGTTTAATTAACTGCAGCATTTGTTGTGCACACTAAGCTCTTTTAATGGTACCACAGGTATACACTAACACATCTGAAGGGATTTGCTCGTGCTGAGTCACCTGCACTCAGACACAGAGCTGAACCAGGTTTTATTCGGCCAAGTTATCCAGATAACCTGCTAATCCTGCGTCATGAGACAGGCCTCATGTCTTTTTTAGGAGATATTATAAAGAAGTTGTGGTAAACAGGCAGTTAATGACCTGATGTATGTGCATGTATTTATGTATGTATGTGCATATGTATGCAATATACTTTCAGTTTAGTTAGATTTACATAATAACATGAAATTGCTGTAGTAATTATTTTTCCTGTGTTCTTTGTACGTCGTCGAGGTTTGAATGTTGACGATTTGACATGAGTCTGGATTTCATGGTTCTTCGAGGCTGGTTTAAAATCCATCTGGATCTGTTGTCAGAGCAACAAGTCACTTAGCCCAAATCTGCAAAAGTTCAGGTTTATTGACAGTTAGCTGCATCAGAATAAACAGGATTATTATAGCCTGATAACGACATGTTAGCCTGAATTACTTAAGCCACATTTGAAGAACAGGGCCCAGGAAGAGTAGTTGTTGCCCTGGTAACAGCTAATGAATAAAATTAAGTCAATCATTCCCACCTACTAATTACATCTACTAATATTAATCAAGTGACAAACTCCTGTACACTAGCTCACTGCTGGTGATGATTGTCATTTAGACCAACACATCATATTATAAATGAATATATATTTTTGTCTATATTAAATAAATATGAAATAATCCAGCAATAAGTAAGATAGTAATTAGTAATCTGACGCACCTATCACACATTCAGATGTGCAGAGATATTTTCTCAGTATTCTGCTTATATTATAAAATACATTACTGCATTATAATGATTTATGAATGTTTTTAACACATAATTGCAAACATCAGCTCTTTCTAAACATGTTTTAAAACAGCAGAGGATATTGCAAAGGGGAAATAATAACCATTGCATAAAATAAGGGGAAACTCTGGAAACTCCTGGGTGGACCGCACTTGTTGTGAAACTCCATAGTTTCACCTTTTTAGAGTTTCACATCCACTTGAGTGGTTTTAAGGCTGTGACTCATCGGTGATGAGAAGCGAATCCGGAAAATGTGTGTTTGTTGTGATTGAGTTTATTAGAGAAAGGAGAAGAGGAGGGGTGGTGATTTCAGCACTAACAGCTTCTGTCCTCGTCAGTCCACTATTCATTTCTCCAGCTGTAAACATGCTGCTGCTGCTGCTGCTCCTACTGCTACTGCCAACAGTGAGTTACACTTACCTACTCTCTGACTCTTAAACTAAGGACAAAAGTGAAAGATATGGTAGTCAAGCAGTTCATCAACAGCATTAGACTGAGGCTTTTTTCTTTCTTTCTGCTACTTTTTGTTAGTGCGGTCTCTTTACTACCCTTGTAAATCTCCCGTATGCAACATTAGTGTTTTTTATACATGTGTGACTACAGGGGGATGGCCAGGCTCAGCTTGTGTCGGGCCAGAGGAAGAATGGCTCGTGTGTGTGTGAAGTGGACCCCAACCTGTGGTCGTTCCCTGCCGTGAAGTACGAAGCTGTGCTGCAGCAGGTTCTGTCCTGTCAAGGGTCTTTGAACGGCCTGCAGGAACAGGTGAGAACTGAGGTCGACCGGCATCATTTTACAGTGTTGAGTGTGGTAGTTAATTCAGACTGGGTCCAGCCCAGTCCAGTTATATGGATACAGTGGTGCTGAGCCATACCACACCAGTTAGAAACAATTATTCTAATGTGACATTTTGATTAGATTCAACAATTGTGATTATTATGATCACTATCAGCATTTCAGGCTCTTCAGTTCACCTGACTTGCATTTCTTGTGACTGTGTGAAGGTACAGTACCCAAACAAAAAAAATTCAGAATATATGAACTTGAACCTGCAATCCTGAAAACACATTCAGTTATCAAGAAACAGCTCAGGAGTTTCTTTCTGTGTTTCCTTGCAGGTGAAGTTGTCCAGCCAGCGTCTCCCTCAGATCCAGGCTCTGGTTAAGAACGTGACGGCCCGGCTGGAGCCTCACCAGAACCTGCACGACAAGGGCCTGTACACAGCCTTGTCCCTGCGCCTGCTGGGCCAGGAGCTCAGCCAGCTGGAGACAGACATTGGTGCCCTCCACAGCCAGCTGAACAACGGCCAAACACAGAAACTCTCCAAAGAGGTACAGCAGAACTCTATGGGGAATCTGGGTTGTTGCATCAGCAAATAGCAATATAATACAGCGAAGAAAAATATAGCATAAATAAGAATACTACACCAGCTTAGCTCATAGTGTCATGGGAATAAAGCAGACATTAAAAAGAAAGAAAAGTAAGAGGACCTAACTGAAATTTTGTGATATATCAAGAGAATAAATATGATAATATGAAGAAACATAACTGAGTTGTTTGAAATGTTTTAAAGTTAAATTGAATGGCTTACCATGTACATATATTAACTGTCTGTAAATGTGTGTGTTAGGTGGGTAAATTGCGTAGAGACGTAGACAGGATGCAAACGTCCGACACAGTTAACATGAAGACTGTCAAAGAGAAACTGCGATACCTGAAGAACAGCGCTGAGTCCTGCAAGTCAATCCCCAAAGACTTCAGAGGTAAGTAAGCTGTGTGTGTGTGTGTGTGTGTGTGTGCATTACCTCCAGTAAAATAAAGTATGTTTGCCTATTAACAGATACAGTGTGCAGTACAGTAGGGAAGGCATTAAAGAAATGCAGTGAAATTAAAGTTGAATGAGTCTGACTGATGTGGGAAAAATATATTCATTTGCATTCAAAATCACAGTGCAATAGGAATACACAGACGTCACACACATACTACTGGAATCAGAGCGACTTACTCTTTCCAGTGATACTGGTATCTCTCAATAAACATCCATAATTCTGCTTAGAAATCATATAAAAAAGATGCTCCTTATAACTAAGATTTTGCCTTATAATCACCGTGTTTAGATGTTTTCCTCACTATCAAAAGTTATCCAGTATTTTTATGGTGCTGACTTGCCAAAATGTAAAGAAATACAGGCTAAAAAAAGAGGCTCAATGTAAAGCTAACTAGATAACTGACAGTCTCCATTATATTTCCTGTTTGCATATTCTAAAGCATGATGGGAATTGTGGAGGGAATATGTTAATTTCTTAGGAATAAGCAAAGAACATAAGAATGACCTAAATGTCCCATCAACATGGTTCTTATATCACTCTCCTTTATCCAGTCATATACAGATATTAGCCATGTGCTGAGAATGCAAAATCACAATACATGGCATGCAATAATGGGAGTGAAAACTTGCTGCAAATGGTTAATATAGCAGGAGGCCTTGTATTTTTTGTGTCAAAAACTCTGGCATCTACTGCAAAATTTGACAAAATACCCTTGAAATTGGTCAGTTTGCAAACTGATTTTCCCAATATTTTCAATATTTTGTAAATATTAAATTGGTTTACACGACAACAGTTTTTCTGCATCCAATGACAGAAAAGGTTTGACTTAAAACAACCTTTTAAAGAAACATATTTTTAATCATTAAGTTTTTTTTTTACGTGTAAATTCTGAACCAGAAATATTTCCATCCTCAATTCTTGTAAGAGGCAGAAACAAAGGTGTAATTTCCACGGGATGGGCCCCCCTCACTTTTCAAAGATCTATTTTTGTCCCACTCACTTTTATACTTTCAGGGTGATTTTCTTACGAAATCCTCACTAAACAGTGTCCTCTGACTGTCCTGCTGTAAAAATCCAAATGAGAGAAGAGAGGAGTTGACGAAAATGTTGATACTTTCATCTGAGTCGCCCTCAATTTTTACAGTGCACTCACAGCAGCAAGCTTACTGAGAAGCAAGTGGTGCAGCCAGCGCTTTGAGGACTTTCTTTTTGGCCCTGGGCTTCGCCTCTCAGGCTGCATATAGTTTTTTGGGGCCTTGTGCAGGCTGAAAGGTAGACCTGCAGGCAGTACTCAGGGTTGAAAAAAGGTTCAGAAAAATATCTAATGAATATTTTTTATTTACAATTAAGAATCAAACATCAATCAAGGCAGTAAAGCACAGTGCTCTTTGTGGTTAAGGCACAAATACATAACATAATCATTAGCATCAGGTCTCTATCAAGGACATTTTTAAGATTTTAAGTAGGGTTACTGTATTAACAACTTTGTCTGTCTGCCCTTGGGCATCTTTCCAGTGATGGTGGTATCTCTGAGGCAAAGCTAACTAGCTGACTGTCTCCATTCTATTTCCTGTTTACATATTATTAGAACTCTCTTTGTCCGCCCTGCACTAGACTGTACTGTACAGCACCTGATCTTCAGACCCTTCTCATCTCTCTCTGTTTCCAGGCCGGGACAGGTACTGCCTCAAGGGCCTGATCACCAACATTAGCAATCCTGTCGTGACTAAGGTCAGTCCATATGGTAAGAGCTACATCTCTGGTTCGTGGGGCAAACAGGCCCAGATGGACAGCGAGGGGCAGAAGAACAGCTACTGGATTCAGACTCTGCTCTCCAACCACATCTGGGGCAACACCCTGCGTGTATACCAAACCTACGAAGACTTCATGGCCTCTGCCAACCCCAGGGACTTTACTTTTGCTCCATCCTACAGTCACGCCGACAGCATTGAGGGGCCCAGTGCTGTTCTATATGGTGAAGCGCTGTACTATCACTGCTACCGCTCTGCAGACGTCTGCCGCTACGACCTGAACAGCAACACTGTCAAACGGGTGACACTTCCAGGCACCGGCGTGGGTTTCAACAACAAGTTCCCGTATTGTTACTATGACTGCCGTGCCAATAGTGATGTGGACGTGGAGGCAGACGAGACGGGACTATGGGCCCTCTATGCCACTGTCGGTAACCATGGTAATCTAGTGGTGAGCCGGCTAGTTTGGGACAGCGAGGCTGAGACACTCAATGTCTCACAGACGTGGGAGACGAGGGTGTTCAAGAAGGCGGTAAGCAATGCTTTCATGGTGTGTGGGGTGCTATATGCCACTCGTTATGTGGACGATTACCGCGAGGAGGTGTTCTACGCCTTCGACACAGCAACAGGCAAAGAGGACAACTCACTAGCACTGCCACTGGAGAAGATAGCTAAAGGGGTGGCCAGTCTGAGTTATAACCCCACCAACAAGCAGATCTACATGTACAACGATGGATATCTACTGGCCTACCAGGCCAACTTCTGATCTGAAGCCATTGTAGTTGGCTATTTATCGCAATTTCCATGTTAGCTATGTTCATATAGCACTTATCAACAAGAAATAAACAGAGCTAGAGAAGGTCCATCTCAAAGACTCCATGTTGTTGAGATTTGTAGGGCATATCACAAACTGCATGTTGTAGAAACTGCTTGTAATGTAGTAACACTGTCTGGAATAAAGCTGAAAATCAATAAACTTTCCAATAGAAAATATAGTCATCGTGTTGTTGGCTGTAATTGCAGACCGGTGTGTCAGGTTCAGCCAGGCTTGCAGCTCTGCGAGGCTGTACTAAGGTAGTAGGGCTTTGAGCTAACTGCTAATGTCAGGATGCTAACATGCTCACAATAACAATGTTAACAGGTTGATGTTTAGAGGACAATGTTTACTATGTTCACCATCTTAGTTTAGTGTGTTAGCATGCTAACTTTTGCTAATTTATTTCAGCCTGGCCCAAAGTGGTGAGTCTACTGATACTGTCCATCTCTAGAGCCCATCTGCTAGCATGGCACAACACACAAACACAGTTTAAAATCTCTCTAAGTATTACACTTATCTTTAACCTGAAGATTCTTTATTGCTTATTATTGGCTGCATTATCAACCAAAAAAGGTAATATTACTTATAAAGTTGGTTAACGCTGACTTTAAAGATTTAAGTTCATAGATAGGAGTTAACAGTAAGAGCATGAGCTGGCAGTGGAACCAGCTCTCCAGTGCTGATTGAATATAATCACAAATGAGCTTTCACGCTGCCAAAGTACACTATGATAGGGTTCACGCTATGATTCATTTTTGGTCAGTCTGATAAAATAATCCCAAACCGAGGCAAAAGTGTCAGGCTAACCTCTATTTTAGGCAGCCCAGTACAAAAACAAAGCAACAAAGCACAGTGTATTATGAGCTCAGAGGATCATAATGTAAAACCTGCCAGTATAACAGCCTGCGGGTCAGCCCAGTTGAATGGCTGATCCATTCTGGCACTCGGACTGGTGCGCACTCTCACAGTCTGGTTTGGCTCATTTGAGTGTACATAACATAACATAACATTTATTGCACATCCACCGAAGGACTGCTGGATATTATGAGCCATGCTGTCACACTCTGTATTGTACTTCTACTGCTAAATTATATTTCACAATGTGAAATTCCTAATACTGGGACTGCCAGAAGTAGTTCTATTTTATCTATCGTGGTACATTCACATTCAGCTTAGAGTACAGGTAAGAGTGTGTCTACTATAGCTTGGTAGACTGCAATGCAATTATATTTTTCAATCGGATAAGGCTCACGGGCTACATTACACTCATATTTCATACCACAAGATAGTATGTTAATTGACCACCAGAGTGCGCTACAAGGCTGAGACATTAGAGCGAAGGACTTACCAGAAGTGACACTAATGGTATCTATCTATCTATCTATCTATCTATCTATCTATCTATCTATCTATCTGTCTATCTATCTATCTATCTATCTATCTATCTATCTATCTATCTATCTATCTATCTATCTATCTATCTATCTATCTATCTATCTGTCTATCTATCTATCTATCTATCTATCTATCTATCTATCTATCTATCTATCTATCTATCTATCTATCTATCTGTGCCCTTGACCAAGGCACTGGCTTAGAATTGGAGTTGGTCCCCAGTGGCTGCCCACTGCTCCTAACACTTAGGATGGGTCAAATGCAGAGAATCAATTTCCCTACGGGGATCAATAAAGGATAACTTTACTTAATGTACCAATATGTGGAGATCTAACCTGGCAATCATCCAGAGGCAATGTGTGTGTGTGTGTGTGCGTGTTTAGACTCGACTGTGTGAGTCTCTTGCTCAGTGTAGCACTGCTGTTTTTGAGTGTTTTACAGAAACATTGCAACATTTAATTTTATATAGGGAATACACTTGCCTGCCATCAATATCAGGTTCATCTTTGTGTGTCAGTGAAGGGATGTGGTCCAAGATGTGTTTAGCCTAAGGTAACTGAATGACCTCCTTTGTCAAAGGAAAACTACAGTTTATTACAAGTTTGTTGGAGCCATTCTGAGTAATTACTTTTACCATGACTGATAGAGCTACAAAAACAAAAACAAACACCAGCAGTCAGATGATCTGACAGGACTTTCAAAAACCCTCGGTTCGTCAAATTCATGTGAAAGAGAAAACAAACCAGAAGTGTAAAATTACAACCCAGACTGTCTTATAACAGTTTTTGTGATTCTGATGTCTGACCACTCCTGTTTCTTGCCCTCTTGGAACTACTTTTAGCAAAGCTGCTGTGTTCTCAGTAATTACTTTAGTACAAGGTTATCATAATGGATAGAACCAACGGCCCGAGCTACAAAAATAAAACAAGAAAGAAGTTGTAATGCACCCTAGTTTTCGTTTAATGGTTAAAAAAACAGTCTAACAATAACTCTAAGCTGTCTTATTTATTCAACATACCAAGAGCTAGTTGTAGGAGTTGGCTTTGGAGCTATTTCATGACCAACAATTACAGTGGGTCTAGTAACTACAAGCAAAAGTCCTGTCCTTATAATAGGGTTACGAATGAGCTTGCTAGCTTATAAAATACAATGTGTATAAAAGACAGCTTTGGTCCTGCTGTTGTTGTGTTTTTGTTGTTGGTTTTGACTGAGTTAAGCTAGCAGTTTCCCCCTGTTTTCAGTATTTTTGCTACTTAAACTAGAAAAAAACATCCTAATAATCAGTTTCATCCCTGTACTGGATGCACATAGATATTAATTATTAATCTCATCACTTCTTTACTAACAGAGGTAGAAAAAAATCATCGCTATTTCCTAACAGTGGTCTTGTTTGTGTGTCTCTATGATATTTTATATTTTATAACTAGTCACTGTGACATGACAAAGCCAGAATACCCATAATGCTGTGCAGTATGATGGTTTGCACTTATTTCAGTTATGTACTTTAATTTTAATGGGAGGTTTTGAAACTGTTAAGTTTCCACATTGAAGATACCACAGTAAACAGCACAGAGTATGTACTGAGCAGTTTGTAGTAGTACCGGTTGTACCCAGTAGGGGGCGATGTGATCTCACACTGAAGCCAGGAGGACAGATGTTTCCGCTGCTGTGGCCTGGTTTCCAGTTTCTGGCTGGCTGCCTCTCTGACACACCCAAAGCCCTGCTCACATAATGACAGACCTGCTGCCCTGCAGATTTAAAGAAGCCAAACAGCAGGCGGCTGGCTCAGGACAAAACTTAATGGTCTACTCTTTACCGTGTATGTGGTCAGGCTGATTTCATGTTTCTGTTCAGGGAAAATAGACTGGGGAGGATCTACATGTTCTGTAATAATATGCTGGGATACTGTAACATTTTGGTACCTTCAGAGTCATAATTTGTATCTTCAAATTCTCTCTTTCATCGTGCCCTTTGTAGAAATGAGTGAATGGTTTCAGTCACTGAAAAAATGTCATACAAAGTAGAAAATGTAGTGATAGAGGTAGAAACACAACAGTAGATCTACTGTAATATCTGGGCTCATTTTATAGGTGATTTACAGCTGATGTCATAGGCTGAATCAGTCATCAGAGATTCAGGTAGTGGTTATCCATCACATCAGATGGACCTGTAGCACCAATTTTTTTCTTCATACCGTCTCTGTAACATCACTGCAGGGCAGAATTGACCTGCTAAGGGGCCACGGGGCAAAAATTAGCTGTGGGCCCCTATTGAGCCCATGCTCCCCTAACCCTTGTTGCTCAGAGTCCCAGAAAACAGACAGCACCCTTCCCCAGGTTTTCTGTTATCAGTTAGTTTGTGATAATTTTATAAAACACAAATTTGTTAAAGGATGTGCACCATGTAAGCATAACATCAGCCAAAACATTAAAGGTATTAAAATTTGATTTTGAGCCAGGGATTTTGATATATTTCCATGAAATTTTGTAGATACATTCATGGTCCCCAGAGGATGAATCGTAACGACTTCGGTCAACCCCCAACGTATACTGTAGCACCAAAATTAGGGCGATAGTTGTGCTTTTGAGTGAAATGTCTCAACAACTATTTAATGGATTGCCATGAAATTTGCTACCAATATTCATGTTCCCCTGTAATGAACTGTAATAACTTTAGGGATCTTCTGACTTTTCATCTAGCACCATCATCAGGTCATAATTTCAATACTTTGGTGGTGACCAACTACCTGCAAATCTATTGATGTTCCCATTATAGCTTGGCATGCTAACATGCTAAACTAAGATGTGTGTTGCCATCTGTATGGTAATTATCGTGTTTGTGCGATAATTTAGGCCTTTGTACGATCAATAATTGTAACATGTCAACAATGTATTACAGACAGCTGATCCTGGATCTGCCAATAATGATCCAATCACATCTCTACTAACTTCTTGTGAGTCACCACTCACAACCTCTTATAAACTCTTTTTTGCTTTTTTGTTTGGTATTGTTTATGGTAGAAAAAATATTTACTTGTAACCTATTTGCTTATATGCTAGGATGCATAGTATGTCCTGTAGCCTTCATGATAAATGCTGGCCTGTAGTCTGAGCCCATTGCAGTTGACTTGTTAACCCCTCGCTGTGATTCATATACATTAAAAACTTAATTTTGGGCGCTCTGCAGTCCGGACTGTTGAATACACAATAGTTTCCCTTGAAATACGATAATACTGGAGTCTTTGTACGATTATTTGTTTTTTGGCATCTGGCAACGCTGATGGTAAACATTATACCTGCTAAATATCAGCATGTTAGCATTGTCATTGTGACCATGGTGACATTAGCACTTAGCTCAAAGCACTACTGCGCCTAAATACAGCCTCACAGAGCTGCTAACGTGGCTGTAGACTCTGAGCTGCAGAATTAGATTCAAGGCCAGACAGGAGTGAGCAAGACAGGCTACACAACAAATACTCCACCAACTCCACTGGAATAATTTAAACTAGTTCCTAACCCAACTTCAGCCTGCCTCTTCTTTATAGTTTTCCCCTCCACAGGTGGAGTATGTTTACTCATTTCTAGAAAAGGAAGCTGCAGCATCCTCTCTCTTTTTAGCCAAGGAAAGACTGCAGATGGAGAGACAGACTGAAAATGTTGTCTCCACACAG
This sequence comes from Macquaria ambigua, assembly GCA_008360985.2. Lineage (NCBI taxonomy): Eukaryota > Metazoa > Chordata > Actinopteri > Centrarchiformes > Percichthyidae > Macquaria > Macquaria ambigua. The sequence continues at coordinate 982,982 of VMKM01000018.1, read as the reverse complement.
ACAGGCCTCAGATGCCCAGTGGATTCAGGCCCAGCAAATAAGCTGGAGCGGTTGCTGTAGGAAGTGAGACTAAAGGCCAAACCAGGGAGTTTAAAAAGTTTTAAATTACTGTCAGTTCTTATCAGAACTTTTCTCGTTTTAACTGGGGTGAAGCTTTACTGACCACTTACAGCACTCATACCTCATACTTATTGCCAGGAAGTCCATCCTGTTTTGTCTCCAAGGCAGGATCATACCATGCTGATAGCCTGACAGCTTCACCTTTACACATCATCACACCGTCATTACCCAGAAATATGTAATGGTCACATTAAAGAGTCCACCTGATACACAGAGCCATTATCACTCGCTGCCGGTATCAATTACAGATGATTACCAGTAATGACTGACATCAGCTGACCCTGCAATGAGCTGCCCAACTTCCTTAAAGCTGCACCAGGCCGGGTTTTCATGTAAAAATAAGCCAGGCTTATCAGCTTAAATCACAAGCTGCCCTGTCCGCACACTGATTTAGGAAGTATAGACTGTAGATATCATTATAATCTAAATGTGTTCACTGGTTGGTAATCTTGCATACAGGAGGTAATGTCTCACAATTTAAGGGTGAACTGATATTTTATTTTTGTCTCTCATCTCTTTGGTTTCCTTTGGAATCAAGTGTTCGTGAACATTAGCTGTGTGCTGTTTACTGACAGAGTCTGGCTGACTTTGGGGTACTCAGTTTTGAATCTTTCAGCCTCCTCTCACTTGAAGCTGCATGCAAGTTTTTCGGTGGAGTTTTAAAAAAGTTTCAAAAAAAAAAAAAAAAAACAGATCCAAAACGGCACTTTTGGTTCAGAGAAAAAAATCTCATGTTACAAGCTTCCATGTTGCTTATTAGGTCAATAGGGCCCCAAATTGAAACTAAATTTGCAAATTTCCTAATGATTTTGGTGATTTTTGGTTATTCATCCTCTGGGCACTGTGGATATCTGAACCAAATTTTGTGGTAATCCATGCAATAGTTGTCATGCCATTTCACAAAAATGTCAACATGCTGGTGGCCAGAGCCAACGTCACAGGATCACCAAAGTCAGTAGGATTTATCCACTGGGGACCATGAGTATACAGTCTGTACAACATTTCAGGGCAATGCATCCAATAGTTGATGAGATATTTCAGTCCGGACCAACAGACTGATATTGCCATCCATGGTGCCACGCCGCTAGCATAGTTAATATCAGTATGTTGCTCGTTGTGTCCAACAATTTCATGTTTGTTGGATGTAGCCTAATAATTAAAATGTCAGCCTCTACAGGTCATTAACGCAGCTTAACAATTGTAATTTTGTCAATATAAATGTCTCATAAAATAAAAAAATGTATGAGTCAGAAGCCACTAAGGAGGAGAGTCACAACTCTACCCTATTATTGTTCTTTGCAGATGGGTGTCATTTAACTTTTATTCAATCAAAGACACTGTAAAAACATAACACATTAGTTCTGATTTGCAGCATTTTCAGTCACCTTTTTTATCTGGAGTGTAAGGGAAAGGTACCTCTCATAGTAGCTGTTGTAAGAATATGTAATGTATAGATGCTTACATTATGTAACTTACTGCACACAGACTAAATGTTGTGCAGAGTTTTCCGTAGTCTTACCCGAGTCAGTAGGTCAACATATTGGATTCCAGCATGTACATTAGAGAACATACATGATGTCTCAGGAGAATTTATCCACTCAGGAACAACCCCTCCATCACCCCCCTCCTCCATCAGTATTAGTGCCACAGCTCAGTCTGTAATCTGCACAACTGTCTGCATTACTCTCTGATGATCGCAGTAAACGCTATCATGTTATGTTATTCCGTGTTATGTAGTCATTAGCCACAACACTACAGTCCTAATACTAAACTTTAATTATACAGAATGTGAAAAAGAGCGCCAGGAAACTGTTGCCATTTTTTGTGTAACATACAGCTACAAGATAGATATGTACAGAACAGCAAGGCTGTGGGGGGGTTAATAAGATTATAGTAGCGCTGTGCGTGTGTTTGAAGGGGGTGGAGGCTGTGGGTTTGGAGACCAGTGGAACTTGGCAGGTGCTGAAACACAGATTGTCTATTCAAAATATCCTCTCATTTATCATTTCTGCTGCCAGTTACATGTATTTTCTGTGTCAATGCTTTTTACTGCCTGAGCACATTTAGTCATGGAAAGCCTTTCATACACAAGCACTTACATGCAATATGCATATACTGTACATTCACCTCTTACCTCCTCAGCCTAAGAGGAGCTAAAGGAAGGAGCTATTAAAACCTCATTCACATTGAAATTAATTATTTTTATTTGCATAGACCTGAATAAATTGTGAAGGCAGCAGGGGCAGCTCTAGTCTGTTCTATCATTAAGCTGTAGGTACACCTGTGTAAAAAAATATTAATTCAGTTCAAGTGTGTGCACCGTTACTTGCAATCTTTGGACATCACATTCATGATGTCTAATTAGTTCTCAATTATGTCTAATTCTTTCTTTTCTTTACTTTTATATTATGTACTTTCTTATTTTCTTTTTACTTGATTGTTGTCTGCTGATTTGGCGAGCTCTTCTTTTATTTTGTTTGTATTTTGCTAAATCATGTTGTAGTTATTAGTTGAGTATTTATTTTCTTTGTTCTTATTTTTCTTTTCTTAAGTCAAGTTGAGGGGAGCTCTGATGTTTAAGCATCTGTCACATCTGTTTTATTTCTATTACCTGGTTTTATGCTGTTGTGTATGTGTGCAAATAAAAAGAGTGGAAGAAAAACAAAAACTAATGTAATTACTGAATTTCATATGCTGCCCTACACTACTTCTTACTGAAAAAAGTAATCACACTATGTTACTGTATGCGTTCCTGCCCAACACTGTTTGTGACCCGTTTTGAAAGACTTGCATCTTGAGTAGGAACTTGTGTGTGTGGGCTTGGGCTTGAGTGCCAAAACAATGCTATGAGAAATTCAGTCATGGTGTGCACCTGTAAAAAACGTTGTTATGTGTATTTACTTGCTTGAGTGTGTAGTGAGAAAGTTATGTTAGCGCTAATTACATTTTGGCTACTAGCTTAGCCTAGCCCTTTGTCCATGATGCTGGTAATACTTTGTAGCTTATTTAATCATATTATATATATATATATTAGCTTATATATATGTTATATGAAAGTAAGCTAATGCAAATCTTTGTGAATGTATTTGTTAATAATTTGCATTTTGTGTGTAGTTTGTAGCATGGGCTAACTATTTTTCTAAGGCTGACTGCCTGTTATGTATTCATCAAGTAAATGTACAGATAGCCTAGCTAACTTAAACAGTATAGACTTATTGTATAATTTTGCATTCAGTGCATTATAAATGTTTATGGCTATTGTTTTTCTTCATGAGTATGGAAATGTGCAGTGTTATGAGAGACATTTTTGTTTTCCCACTCCCACTGTGTTCATAAATGTGGCACTGTGTGTATTGGTAATAAAATCTCAGTTTGAGAGTTGGCCGTTGCTTCAGTTGGGGATGCTACAGTGACTCAACTTTGACTTGCAAACCGGTGTGATTCACTGATTCTCCAATACCAATAAAAGAATTTGACCTCTACTTGCCAAAATGAAGGATTGTTGTGTCAAGCTTTCCTTGTTTGTGTACAAATTGCAGAATGTCAGACTTTATTCGGTAGTTCTTCAAATATACACATTTCTCTCTTCCTGTTGGTTTTCACACTGGGCTTTAGTCTAATGGTTTTTAGCTAAATACAAACTGAGGTCCTCGGGCTCTGTTAAAGTTTAATTAACCAATAAGATATTTCTTCTGTCTCCTGAGAGGATCTGCCTTCAAGAAATATTTGTGTAGCTAAGATTTCCAGTCTGGCAGAAGCAGAGAAGAGCAGCACACACTGTACCAAAACAGGATACTGAAAATGAGTTTCCCCTTCACCGACTCAACACTGGTGACAACATTGCTGCTGTGTTGTCCCACTGTTAAAATATTCTGGCAGACGCATTTAAAAATATAATCTCGTCCCCTCAGGGAACAAACTGCATCATTAAGACCTAATGTTTGCGACGCGACCTGCATCGTTATGTGCATCTACACAGTGTCAGTTCAGTTGGAAGTGCAATCAGGTCTGAGACTGGAAGGGCTAAGTTAAAGACTGTATTGTACACTCCAAGACAGTCATCAGTGGCAGTAACTGTGTGATAAAATGGAGATGTGGAAATGTGAGAAAAAGGGAGACTGCAATGTGAGGGGGTGTGAAGAGCGTAGAGGACAAGGAATGAGGGGGAGAAAGAGAAATGTATTGCTATTTTATTTTGCACAAAAAACACATAATCACCCCAGGTTAGTGCTTTTGTACTGTCTTTATTCAGGTTCAGTATGTCAGTATGTGCAGACACTGGTATGTACTGCTTCCAGGAAATGACAAGCCTCTCAGTCTGATAAAAGCTTTCTTCTTCTCCTGCCTACTCAGCTTCTGTATATTACGATGTTAACTGCCATAGAAAAAAAAGCTGCACTATTTTTATATTAACAATGTATTTAATCACTATGTGTAACATGGAGGAGTTGCTCGTAGTGACAAACCCACAGAGAATTGTCACACGGTTTTTCAGTTCCCCTCAGCTCTGCAGAACTTTTTAGCGTCTTTCAGCTTTTGGCCCGCAACTTTATTGTTTATTGGTTCAGTCTCACCGCTCTCATCAACCACATTTCCAACCGTAGCAAGCAGCTGTTTTCAGGGAAAGCACACTACCTGCCCAGCAAACAGACAAAGTTAGTGACTAGCTGGTGAACGTAGCGGAGTGGAGACGCTAATTTAGATATTTTTTCTGACTGATAGCCGACCCTCGTTAGCCGATCATTAACTGACAAGATTAAAATGCACTATTTAGAATAGACGAATGTCTGTGAACTAATAAGCTCTCGCTCAAAACGCGGCCAACAAAGTTAATTGTTCCTCTTGAGGGGATGCGATAGCCTGGTTCAGTATAGTTCAGTAACGTTAGCTCACGAAATCCCTCACTGTCCAGCACGTTTGTAGGCATCATGTCCTTTTCCACCATAAAGCAAAGCCTCTGAGTTATTGCCTATGCACACACATCACTACAGCCTCTTCTAGCTAACACCGACATGATAGTTTGTTGGAGGACGGTGTTCCACTTTGGACTTGCACTGCAATCGTCAGGTGCTGACTTTTCAGGTGAACATTTTTATCCATTTAAATTCTTAACAGCAATTAATCGATTAATCATTAACATCCCTATAGTGGAGCATTTAGCAGTTAAAGAGACAGATGTTTTTTTTTATCAATAGTTGGTGGAGACCAAAACAAGGCTAAAAGGAGAGTGAATATTGGACTAACATGACTCTAAATGAATGCTAAAATTAAATTCTTTAATTGTCTATAATTAATGATACAACATACACAAGTGTGCCTAAAAGTCTGAAAACCTTGATACATTTAGAGGTCCAGACTTGGTATATACTGAAGCAACATACAGTCTTCCTGTCACTACTGCTGATGAAGAGTTTGGGTATGTTCTAACATTTTAATGATCAAACCAGAGCATTTGTAAGGGACATAATTTGGCGTGAAACCCTGAACCTGGAAGGAAATTTCAATCCTCTCACTCTCCCCACTGATAGGTTAATAAAACACATTCAAATCGATACCACTTGAATCCCTCATCCTGTTTATAGAGAGACCTTGTTTTCTTTGAGATGCAGATGTCAAATCTTCTCATCACTTTGGCACATATCCCAGTTGGAGCATAATGACTCTTGAGTAACCTAAAAGCTCCTTTGGCAGTTTAGAAATGAAAATGATTGTCAAATTTCCCATAGCATTGTAGTTGTCTCACAGAAATCGTTTCTGTGATACTCCAGGGAGAGGAAAAGAGAGGAGAGGAGGAAAAAATAAGAAAGGAGTGGAGGAGGGATGCTGGTGCAGACATCGGGCACCAGCAGGAGGTTGACAGCACTGTCCTCCCCTCTAATTTAAGAAAGTAAGAGAGTAATTACACACCAATTTTACCTCCACCTCCTCCCTTGACTACTGCAACTCCTCCCAGCCTCCCTCCTCCTGCCCCCCTTCACCTCAACCCATCCCTGCACCTTTCTCCTTCCTCCATATTTTTCGACTTCCACCATGTATTTCCACTCATGGTGGTCTAGTCGAGCAGTGAGACGGCCCTGATATAAATGACACATAAGCACCTAAATCATAATTGGATCCCTGATACATTTCAAATTTCAAATGTTTTTCTTTTCAGTTTAATTTTGGAAGTCAGCTAAATTAATAGTAAGCTATGACAACAAACCAGTGCATGAATACATGGCTGCTGAACTGAAATAAATATAAGACTAGACTATTTCATTTAAAAAATGTAGAAATGCACAAGCCATATGCAGGCTTAGGCCACACCTACAGAGGCTGGAGTGGTCATAGAAAAAAAAAGAATATTTGTTAGCGCGTTTTGATTAATTGTGCGAGGGACTGCAACAGCCGAAGAGGTCTGTGTGTTTACTGGGGAAACTACAGCTCACAATGCGCTGTATCATCACCGCTGCTGGCGGAAACCACAAAAAAACGGCTACTGTTAACTCATAGTTTTTCTGAATTAACGTTTCCCATTACATAACACTCTGATAAACAAGGCTCTTGTGCTGGCTCTATACACTATACACATTATTAAAACCTAGGAACAAATTCTATCTCATGTGCACAAATTAATCAAAACGTGGTAACTAACTTTTCTTCTCTTTACGGCCACTCCGGGGCTCCGTACACACCAGAAAGTGGCAAAGCAAAATTAATTTTCCTATCCCCGCAAAAAAGGTGGTGCTGGATGCTTGGCATCATAGAGAGCCGAACTTAAACCAGAATGTTCGGGTTCTCTTCCAGAAGTAAGAAAACTTCAGTCAAAATCCCATTGACATTTGTCTTAACGCTATTAACTAAAAATCCAGCCTTGGAACAGAGCCTTACTCAACAACATGTCATGGAGTGGATGTCAGTTTGTTATAGAACATGGAACATAAAGCCCAGAAACATTTTTTCAGAAAGATAGATGAAAGAAATGCTGAATGAGAGATTGCACTGAGTTACAGAAGTTAGTGGAACAGAGGCTAGCCTGGACGTGACGACAAGTCTTTTGCTCTCTATAGTGACTAGTTGTTACTCACCAGTAAATTGTTAGCTAGCCAGTAACATTTAACTTGAAACTGGCCGCAAAGCTATAAGAAGGAGTGCTACCCAAATGGAACTTCATTTACATGAAAATATAGATGATTTTAATTACATAAAAGGTATAAAACTCAAAAATACTTGTATTCCTTTAGATGCTTTTTCTTTCTTTAGATGTGTAGCCTAATGGAGTTTAGGGTGTTCTAGCAGGTTTTAACCTCTTAACAAGCAGGATTTCCAGTTAATGGAATGGTGCAGCAATACAAAAGTATTCAGTTTGAATCTTAGGTTTGAATATTTCATTCAGTTTTAACAACCTTAAAGCTACTTGTGGGGAATCCAGTGGGGGAAAAGTACATTAGGAGGCCAATGGAATTTAGTGGGAACTGGATGGTGAATGTGGTTGCTTATTTAAGCCACTGTAGATTTATGATGGCACAGCCAGATGTTTGCTACTGTACATTGTGGCTTTTATTCACAAATTAATTAAAGAAAAGTTGTCTTTGGATACACTTGTTAAATATAACATTGCCTTGAAAAAGCCATGAGACCATGAGCGCTGGCACTGTTTAGGCAAAACCACAAAGGTGTTGGCCTCGATGAGAGAGGGAGATGTGGAGAGAAAGGGGTGTGGGAGTGGAGCTGTGATGGGTGGAACCAGCCTTGTTGCTATATGAGGCCTTGTAATGACAAGGCGTCTTGGAGTTTGAAGATATAAATACTTTTTAAAAAAGCTTTTCCAAGCAAAACCTGGAAAGAGTCCACCATCCCTGCTTAAAATGACAGGGTGGATGGAAAGGGAGTGTGGGTGGGGGTGTGTGTTTGTGTGTGTGTGTCAGTTAATTCACACACTGGGTAGACACTTTTACCATTTAACTTGTTCTTTCTTCCACAATGTGCTACTGTGTCACAGATGTTTCTCGTGTTGAACACCCATTAAACACACACACCATCCTCTGCAGTATAATTGTGATGGATTTACATTCAAAATGTGTTGACTTACATGTCCTGTAATGAGTTACTGTACTCTAAAACACTGAGTTTAGCTCATAATTCAAAATCCTGTTCCTGCTGACCAAATACTGACACAGATGTTTGCCTTCTGTTGACACAAGACTGGAGAGACTGAAATGGATAAAATAACAAAAAACACATTTAGACAGAAGAACCTTTTTAGTGAGACACAAACCTTCTATTTTCTTTTTTTCTTTTTTGGTGTGACCAAAGCTCTTTCAGCAAACAAAATGTTTTCCGATGTGTCTACTAGTTTTATTTGAACCAGACTCATAGATTTACATTCTCTTTTGCCAGTGACTCTCCGACCATTCACTCATACCTCCACCTGAACCAGCTGGTGGTCTTTGGATGGTGTTTACATTACAGTTCAGATTTGGAGGGAAAAGCAGATATATTTCTGTGCTCGCTGTGTGAAGACAGCTCTGTTAGAATGTTTGTGTGTGTGTGTTTTACTTGTGTGACCACATTTATTTATGCCTTCTGGAAGAAGTGACATGGCAAGTGATGCTCCTGTATATTCCAGACTTACGCAAATTTAAATTGCAGCCGCAATGCTGTTATATATTCCTTAAAAGTCTGACAGCAATAATCACATTTTACAGATACAATAATGATCTTTGTAGATGCAGCTTTAACATTTATTATTGATTTATTATTCATTTTACCCACAGTGACACCGTTCCTCTCTGTACTGATAGCATTCTCACACTCACTCTATCCATAGGACTTTTACTTCCAGACGATAGTAGGTGACTTCCCAGGCTAGAGCTAGCATGAAACTGTCCCAGCTGGATCATCAAGACAATTCAGTTCAGTTCAGTTTTATTTATATAGCGCCAAATCATAACAGAAGTTATCTCAGGGGTCTTTTCATATAGAGCAGGTCTAGACCGACTCTTTATATTATTATTTACAGAGACCCAACAATTCCCACCATGAGCAAGCACTAGGCGACAGTGGCAAGGAAAAACTCCCTTTTAACAGGCAGAAACCTCGAGCAGAACCGGAACCAGAACCAGGCTCTGGGTGGGCGGTCATCTGCCTCGACAAGTTGGGTTGAGAGAGAGAGAGAGAGAGAGAGAGAAAGAGAAAGAGAAAGAGAAAGAGAGCAGGAGGAAAGAGAATATACAGTCGTACAGTACAGTTACAGTCACATAGAGATTTAAATATCTGGTTCTTTGATAAGATGTCAAACATGCAAGCCATTGTAAATGAAAACTTCATAAGTCAACTACGAAGGTGAATTTTGGTACAAAATATCCAACACTAAGCTTAAACTTCTGTTATGTACACAGATAGCCTGCTAACGCGAGTGAAAGCTAAAGTTCATGTGTTGTAGAAACCTGAAAACACTGTACATGCAGTTTACATTTAGTTCACTTTTGCATTCTGGGTCAATTTTGGATGAATTCTGCAAACAATGGTGGCATGTTGTATTCCCAATGGCAAAAACAAAGTGTTTTGAATTTGTCTTGCTCCCAATGATGGTATTTCATTTCTTAACTGACCTGTGCCTACAATGTTCCTACAGGGTCTGTTCCACTCCTATGATGTTCCTATAGTCTACAGGATATTTTGACCTGCTGTGATGGAGTTCTGCCTGTTGCAGTGTATCTTCTTTCAATCCAGTGGCGACGACACGTGACATGACGAGTTGCAGTGATGTTCCTACCTGCTCTGACGATGTGTCTGTCTGTAGTGGTAATGTCTTTGCTTGTGATGAGAACAGCTCTTCCCATGGTGATAGCATTTCCACCTGTGGTGGCGATGCTACTTCCTGTGGTGTGACATTTCTGCCCACGACAATGGCCTTTCTCCGCAGTAAAGGGCAGTAATGCAACATTAAATGAGTCCACTCTTAAACCACTCAAGAGGAAGAGGAAAAATGCTGCCCTTCTCAATGTTGATGCTTAATGGTTTACATTAGTCATCTGATGACGTGTAGAAGTTGCAAATAGCAACCCATAGTGAAGATATTTTATCTCAGCCGCTGGCATTCCCGGACCAAAGGGAAGCATTCAGGCTTTGATTCTGGTACTAAGCAGGTCCTAACCTTTACACCTTTCAACAAATGTTGAAGCTGCTATAATCAATATTTTTGTATTAACACAGGATCAAATGACTATGTTTAGTGATGAACCCACAGAGAATTATCACCCGACTCTGCAGTTCCTCACAGCTCTACGAAGCCTTTCAGCAGCTCCTAGCTCACTGGTTTTGCTTTACATCCCCCAACTTTTCTGTTAAGTTTCTGTCTCACCGCTTTCATCAGCGTCATTTCCAGCAGCAGTCAGCTGTCAAAAAACAGAACGCCACCTTACACCACACAATGGCCAAACAAAGTTAGCAATATGCTGGGGAACCTTGTGCAACATTTAGCGACTAAGAGCTGGCTTTTTCTCAGACCAGAGTGAACATTCATCATGTGGACACAAGCATGACTCCAAATGAATGTTAATGTTCCTCTGTAGCTGCTGGATGTGTAAAAAGGCAACTGGGTACTAACACATATTCAGTTTATAAGGTGATTATATGTCAGCCATGTGTTTACAGCTTGTTCTGCTGCCTCCAAGTGGCCAAAAAATCAGTGAATGCAGGGCATTTCAATTAAAATCTTAACAGTTTTAGCCGTCCATGAAGTTTTAACACCTATTTTCAAAGCCAGAGTCAGATCTTCTTAATGTCAAGTTGCTAGCTTTGCACAGTTTTGTAAATCTGATGATAATCCAGAACATTTGTGGATGTATTGGTGACTGGCTTTCTAATTAACAAGATACAATGTGTCAAGAGGCTAGTTTCCTCTGTTTTTGTGCTAAGCTAGGCTAAACACGTCCTGGACTTATCGCTCTACTAAACATACAACTGAAATTACACTGATATTGACGTTACCATCAAACTCCTGCTAAGAAAGCAAACAATCGTAGTCAGTATTTTGGTAAATCACATTTCCCCTGTTGGAGTAACTTTGATTTTTGCATATAATATATGACAGTATAGCCTGATGTTAGGCAGAGCCTTATGGCCTATTAAAATCTTTCCAATGTAGCTTTCTAGATGAGCTATCCAGACTTTTTGCCCAACAGAGACCCCACCCCACTCATTGTAGGACACTAACCTCATGCTGAGTTCTGCAGTGCGTGTGTGTTTCTCGACCTGAAGCTAAGCTGTTACAGTGTGTGATAGAGCAGCTGGATCAGCCTCAGTGTTTTCTATAGAGGCAGACGGGGCAGAACAGACTGGCTTTTCCCCTCCACAAAATATAATCCCTGTGTTCCCGTTGACAACAGAACAGAGAGCTTTGTCCCTGTGCTGCTACACACAGAAGACGTGAGTCTTTGTGCATGTATTTTTTGTGCATATAAAATCATTGTTTACAAACAAAATACAATATTATTTGTGCATGTAAGCACGAGGACTGAACAATTAATTGAAATATTACCAAAATCACAATATGGCCAAGTGTGTCACAACATACCATTATAGATGAAGCATTGTGGTGCTACAGAGATGCCCCAGCATACAAATCATATTCTCCAGACGTAAGGGAACATGCTTGGTACAAAAATCAGCAAAAATCACATCATTTTAATATTTTTTTCCAGTGAAAATGAAATGTATTCCCATTCCCACTAAAATCATGATTCATATCGCAATGGCAATATCTGTCAAAATAAATGAAATATGATTTTTTTTTTTTTGCCTATCGTTCAGCCCTAGTAAGCACTTCCAACTAAATTACTCAGTGAAATGATCACAATAAAGTATATATGCAGACATTCAGCTTGTACTTCTACAAGGCTGAAGCTCACATAAAAAAAACAAACCTCATGCACTCATTGCACTGAAGCTTGCAAGTAAAACAAGTGTAGCAAATGTTAGCCACTGACCTTCAGTTTGAGATATATTATTTATATATTTCATATTTTGAATGGCTTTGGATCAGTTTTTCAATAAATAGTGGCCATCTAAATATAAAAAACATCAACACCATGTGAGTACCAGGAATAGGAAATAATAATTAAAGCCGTCATTAAATTAAGTAACATTGGAAACCTAAGTACATTCAGACCAAGGGGAATTTAGAGGTGGTTTAAATGCTCACAGTTATTGGTATGGGGTGTATGAGCGAGATGGAGCAAGCTGTATGCGACAATGTCAAGTATAGACATGCTGCTCTAGGTGATTTTTTAAATACAATTTTACCTGGTGCAGTACAGTGAAAGCCTGTGACCTTTAAGCAGGACTCCATCAGACACCTGATTTCTTCCAAACAGTAGTATTCGCAGATAAACAGATGCACTTGTGATATTTGTTATAAACAAAACTGAACAGGCCAAAGGTTTATGAAAGCCAGATTCCCCAAAGAAGCCTCTGGTGATGCTGAAGCAAAGATTCAAATCCATATTTATTCAACAAGAAGGAGGTCACCCAAACCCACTAATGAAAACAGTTCTTCCTGGCTGCTCAGTTGGAGAACCCATGTTGAAAATCTTAGCTGTAGGCTACGTCAGTGAATTCATTTTTAACGTCGACTTAGGGTGTGTTAAACCAAGGTCTACACTACTAAAAGTACTGGATAAAGGTGGGTAAAGGTATGGTTTACTTCTATCTGATGGTATAGCTAAACTCTCACGCTGCTCATCTTGTGCAGTCTGAAAGGTGAAAGATTATCCATCTGCCAAGGCACTTAATGATCAGTCTGCAATAAGACAGGTGGAAAGAACAGTGTCCGACTCAGTTCATATTCTCTGAAGTCCAGCTTTTACCCTCTGCTACAGGTTTCTGTGTTTCTTAGCTGATAAGAACGTATGATAAGCACTCATTCATACCTACAACAGTTTCATTCATTCATTCATTCATTCAGGCTTTCTTTATTCACACTTGGGAAGAAGATATTGAAGACCAGGAGTGCTCGCAGTTATCAACAAATATTAATGGAATAAATAAATAAATAAATCAACTCCTTAGCACCAAGAGGTAATGCGTTTTTGTTCGTAGGTTTGTGCAATTATATATTTTCATTACCTTACTGTATCTAAGGTATTGTATTAGATGAAAAATTACAAGGGTGCTTTGTGGATATATCAATGTGTAAGATCAAGATATTGTATATTTATTGTGAATGTGTAGGATGTTGTTGTTTATCTGTGGGATGGCTACTCTATTAGCTTTTAGGTTTCCTTTGGGGTGATAAAGTACATTTTATCTTACTGTTTTGAATCACATCGTATCTTACCATACAATAACATAACTGTGTCTTAGCGTAGGTATTGTATCACATGGTACGGTACAGTATGGTACGGTACAGTATGGTATGGTATTCTATAGTATCGTATCGAATTGTATTGTATAGTATAGTATTGTACCATATAATATTGTATCACATTGCATTGTATCATATCTCTTCATATTGTATTGTATTGTATTGTACTGTCATATAGTATAGTAGAGTATTGTACAGGATTGTATAGTGTAGTATTGTATCATATCATATAGTTTATTATCATATTGTATCATATAGTATATATTGTATAGTATCATATCATATTGTACTGAATCATATACTGGTAGTATAGTATTGTATGTTAAAATTCAGAGGCAAGGTGTCGCCTCTCTTTCTGTGTTAACATAACAAATCCATATAGCATGATAACATACTGTCCAGAACCCTGTATGAAGTGCAGAGGAGTAACCACACACACTGTACTAAATAAACAGTACAGTCAGCATCCAAATTACTGTCGACCACACAGCCTTTACCAAAGGCTTTTCAAACCAGTGAGGGAAAGTTATTTGTGGTGAGCTGATGCGGGCAGAAGAGTGAAAGCACTTGGGGAGTGGATCGGCTCAAAGCCTCTTTAATCTCCTAATCTTTATAGAGTAGCTCTTTTTAGCTGGTGTTGGCCCTAGAGGCAACTCCACACTGCCCCTGGCTCCTCTGTTCCTGCCTATTAGCATCACATCAACATGCACGGGCACAGTCTATTGACAGCAACACACACACACACACACTTACACTTTACGCATAGTAATGCTAGAGGCTGATAAAATGAGACAAATACCAGCTAACAAACTCCAGTTGCATACTAGACCTAAAATGACAAATGTTTGACTTAATTGAATCATTTAGGCAGCTAACACAGATAACATGTTTTCTGTTGTTTCTCTCCTGCCTCATTACTGTTAATCACTGACTCTGCTTTCTAATAAGAAACTAGTTAAACACAATCCTGTCTCTCCATCCTTCCACGTCTGCCTGTCCTATCATCCAATCACAGTCATCCTTCAGTCCTGTTTAATGTCTGCAGCTCCCCTGGGCTCAGCGCCGTATCATTCATCTCTCTGACGAGGACTTCCATCAGCCAATAGCTGGAGGCTGCTCCACACATTACCATGGACGCATTATTCATTCATAGACTAAGTTGTCTCTCAGTGAGGTGGAGAGCAAAGAGTCCAGATGAATTTCATTTGAAGAGGACGTTCTGGTGACACAAACTGGTATATCTATTGCTGTTTTCTTTTTTCTGTTTGGTTAATTGGTTATTTCTGTCATTTCTACAGAGCTGCATTTCTATGTCAGATTCAGGGAAGAAACTACAAGTGAATTAAAAAAAAAGTCCTGTCACACTACTAGAGCAACCTTTTATGTATTTTTACACAAATCTTTTTTTTTTTTGACATATTGTTTTGAAAGTCTCCATAAATGGGAACTTTAAATTCCTGGAAAACTCCAACCAATAAAACCAATTCCTTTTTTTTTTTTTTTTTAACAATCTCCCCTCCTGTCAAATAAAACTGTCTGGCTTCCACAACAATAAAGTCAGACTGAACACAGTGAGCCAGGAGTGTCTGCTCCCTTCCTTTTATTTTATTTTCTATGAGGAGCAGCAAATCAAACCAGGGTTGACGGGGCCAATAAAGTCTGATGGAAGCGACATATTTCACCATTTTTGTATTTCAATGCATTGAAATCAACAGCATGAGCCCAGTCTTATGACTCTTTGCTAGCTATGACATTTTTCAACTTTTGCAATAGCTGATTCAAACAAACAGCAGGCTCTGACACAAACTTGTACAACAACTCCGTAATTTTTGTTTAGTTGCCTCCCACTGCTGGAGAGGGCAACAGTAAGGGGCCTAGGACAAAAATCTGAGCCCTGTGCATATGAAGTTTCAGTGGGTCCCCTCTCAACGAATCAAATTTTACATCTGTACAAATAACTGGACCTGATAGCATGAGTGGAGTAAACCGTGTGCCCTTTGAGAGGGCCCCCAGATGCTCCAGTATTGTTTTACACACAAATAAATAGTGTGTCAAACTGTTTATTCAGCCAACAATGATAACTTTGATCCTTATAACATTTTTAAATTGCAAATAAAAACCTTTTTCATTCCTGGCTTCTTGAGGGCCCTTACAGATTTCTGTTTTAATGTACTGTATGAAAATAAGCTTTTTGCAATACGATTTAATTTATTGCAAAAAGTGTCATTTCCTTCATTCACATCCCCTGACCTCTGCATGTTGCTGAGTATAATCTCCATAAACAGATGTCTGCATATGAATGCATAATCTGTAGACAAGGACAGGATTTTGGTATCGGAAGTGTTCTGGTTTCCGTTTGTAGTCCAAGTAGTATTGACCAATCACATTTGAGCAGGCTTTGGTTGCATGCAGGTAAACAGTCTGTGTGGAGAGCAAAAGAGGCGGAACGCATTGGAGGAAATGCAATCAGCTCTCGTCTGCCAATGATTTAGCTTTTTATCAATCTCAGAACCCCAGAGATTAGCTTTTTATTAGCTTTTGTTAAATGTACCTGCATTCAAATCGTCGTCAGCCGATGGTTCTGAGATTGCTAATCGGACTGTAAACAATGACCGGTGCACAGAAGAGGAAGTGTTGGACCGGATATCCGCTGGCTACACCGGAAGCCCAGAAACATAAATTGCCATCAGATGATAGCCAATGGGTTCCGAGATTGCTGAGAAGTAGTGTGTGTGTGTGTGTGTGTGTGTAGTGGAAGCTGTGTGTAAGAGGATCAGCAGCCTCATTAAGGAGAGCAGCCAGCAGCCAGGCATCCACAACAGCTTTGTGGACCAAATTTGTGGAGAGATAAGAACACATCAGGTAGACAGGCTTTACCCTGACAAACTCCTCAGCAGCTCAGGCTGTTCTGCAGATAAACACACTGCTCTTTTCCACAATAGGGAGCTGATGTAAGTCTGAACTGCTGAAATAGTACTGGGGGGGATAAGTGCCTTTCACTCTGGTTCTTCCAACTCAGCTAAGTGAGACACCAGGGCTTTTTCACTGTTGTGGCACATCACATTTTCCCAAGCTTGTGGCTGAGAAATCTTGAAATCACTTTTAATCTGATCACAATGTTCTCAATGTTCTAAAACCAAAAACACTTGAGCAAAAGTGTAATGAATGGATTAAACAGCATGTTTGACTGCTCTAACATGAGCTGCAAACATCAGCCTGCCCAGCTAACTAGCTTATCACCTAAAGTAGTAGCCTAGTGTTGTTTCCAAAGGCAAGGGGCACGTCATTAGCTAACTATATGCAGGAACCAAGATGCTAACTTTGGCACCTGATTTTGATTTATTTTTCGGCATTGTATTTTGATGAAAATGTATATTAGTTTTAGTCAAATTTTTGGCATTTGATTTTTTTCTTTTTAGTTTAGCTGCGGTCAACAAAAGCTGAAAAGATTTTAGTCATGTTTTCATCATCATTTACTAATCAGTGTGTGAATCTGCAGATGAATGCAGGTCGCTGAATAAGACTTTGCATTAAAACAGTAATTGTCCATTTGTCCATCTTTCACATTATCATTTAGTTTTTATTCCCTCATCATCCATGGTTATTTTTTATTTACTTTTAGTCTTGTTTTTGTCATAAAAAATTGTCATAGTTTTCATTGACGATAATGAGCACTGGCTTCCACTGGGGTGAGGCTCAGCAATGGTCAACTGAAACTGCATTTATATCTAGGAATCAAGGTCAGAGGGAAGGAAAGAAGGAAGGAAAGAGGGAGTGACAGTGTAAGAGAGAGTGTGTAGGGGAAGGAGAGAGATAGACAAGAGAGAGAGGAAACAAATGGATGCAGAGGAGTCAGTGTCAGCATCAATGAGAAGTGAAACGAGATAGACAATACAGTAAGTGTGGTGTAGGCTCCAGGCAGCCTGCTACATCAAATAGGACAACCCAGCCCTCAGATATGGATACCAGATGAGACGAGACAATAAGAGAATGTGTGTGTGATTCATGAGCATGTCTTTGTGTTTGTGTCTCACAGGAATGTCATGCAGGTGGAGATGAACACAGAATGAACACGAAGGCCTAATGAAAATGAGTGCCAGAGTTTATCTGACAAGGTGTTTATTAACATTGTAGTCTGTGTAGTTTGTAATTGGCTGTGAAAGTCTGCGGGATATGAGTAAAGGTCCAGATATCTATGTTTGAAAGCACAAGCTGTCACTACACTGTAGAATAAATAGTGATAGATCTGGGCTATGGTGGATCACTGCGTTGGTTCTACATGTGTTTTCAGTTTTCACACTGTATGAGACATAATGACCAAGTGGCAGGAAGTCTGTTCATGTCCTGAAGAGCTGTAGATGCTGAACAAGCCGGTCAGCAGCTGAACCTTTCATTTTAATTAACTGTCACCTGCCAAATAGACTTCTTCACTTACTTTGTTTTCTACCAAAGTGGTTTCATTTCATTAACAGTAGTTATGCGGCCCCTCATGCCTGCTCCAAGAAGCAGGGTTACTGAGTTACAGCTTTCTTTATATTAGACCATGTTCCAGAGGGGGCCTACAGGTTTTAGGCCTGCTGCATGGTTCTTCTGCCGGCCTTCACAATCTTACACGTGCATCTATAAACCTTCACAATTATAAAATTGTGGCTGGCTTGCGGACTAGAGTGTCAGTCACTTCCTGCTGTGCTGAGCTTAGATTTTTCTTGTGGGGAGTAACGAGGTCATAGCCTAGACACCAAATACCAACTCTGTACATATTCTACATTCACCTAACAATCAGTTTCACAGGACTAAGCTGACTGAAATATCTAAATAGTTAACTCACAGTCAGATATCTAATGCGCAGATTGCCATGAAACTTACTTACCACATTCATGCACCCAAGAGGATGAACTCTCTCATTTTCAACACTCCATTAGGTTTCTTCTAGCGGCACACTCAGAACAAAATGTCAGGTTGCACACAAGATATCTCAAAATCAAATAGGCAGATTACCATGAAATGTGTCTATTCTTGCTCTCAAGAGGATACATTTTGTGAATTTAATGAAACCACGCCTTTTACTTTAGCTCCACCCTCAGGACAATTTTACTTCTTTAGGACCACAAAAATGAGACCAAAAAAATAATTATTTCATTGTTTGTTTCATCCAAAACATCCAAAAAGACTCACATTCTAGGAACCACTAGATGGACTCAAGTGTACATTTAGCAAGGGACATATTATGACATGACAAATTGGCTCGCAAGGTGATGAGTCATTTATTGTGTCTCTCCAAGCTCGTGTCCTCATATAACCAGCATTGGTTCAACAGATTACGAAAAATGACATGACATATACTATGAATCAGTGACTACGTTTACATGCACACTGATTTTCCACTATTATTCCGAATATGACAATATTCCAAATTTGATACGGGTCATGTAAACATCATATTCCGCATTCGGAATAAGGCCTAATTGAGATTATCCAAACGGAATATGTGGTTTTCATGACCCGTGTCAAATTCGGAATATTGTCATATTCGGAATGAATGTAGCATTTTCTGATTAAGACGTGGGATATGCTGATATTATTCAGGTTTTAGGAGCATTCTTTGGACATGTATAGAGCACATTTGGAATATGCGTCTCAGTTGGGGTTTTTACCGCAGTTTGCGACACGCAGCCTCTTGCCTGTTTACGCTCAGCTTTGTGCAGTTTGCAAGGCTGGGGTAGAGATGCATGCCCAAAAGAAAAGCCCACATTTCTGGTGGGAAGGAGAAACACAGCTACTTTTAAACATTATGAAGGACTTGAATATCAACAGGTTTTTGGATATGCGCACATAACGCAACGACGACCTTTTCAAGAAGCTGGTTGAACTAGTGAAAGAGGAAGGCTGAGTTTGCATGGTCGAACAAGTCCGCCACTGAAAAAATCCTACTTTGACGCAAAGAAGCAAAATGGCTCAATCGTCTCCAGCAGTTCCACTTTTCCATATTTTGACGTGATAAATGACATGTTAGAGCATCGACCCCTGTCAAACACAACCAGAGTATGCACGGCTACATGTTAACAGGAATATTAGTGGAATATTTTCATTAGCCATGTAAACAGCTTAGTAGGAATATTGTTGTTGTTTTTTTGGAATCATTTCCAACTATTCTATTCTTTACTCTCTACTCGTCGATGGACCAAAATCCAGCTACAGCAGTCAGTGATATAAAAAGACATCCCTGCACCTCACCCTGTAGGGAAATGTCTGCAGGGCTCAAAGTTTGGGAGTGAAGTAATAAATGTTTGCAACAGTTCTCTCCAATACTTCAGGCATTTAATCAGCCCACTGATTTATAGTGATGTACCTCATCTCTGCTGCAGCCAGTATTGATGTTCATTTTTATTTCAGCCTCTGCAGCACTGAGTTGTAAGTCAAAGAATTTGGGATGGTGGGTTTTTTGGCTCAGGAAAAGCTACACCCCTATACCCATTAAAACACACACACACAACAATGTACACTCCCCGGGCAACTGGGTTTGACTCCTTCATCTTGAATCTGCACTGCACTTCTTCTGATGATCAATCAGAGAGTAACAGGGGCTTGAATATGAGCTACTCAACAAATAGGCGCTTGCCAACTTTGCCAATGTTCTTTCTCTCCGCATACATAAACACACACACACACACACACACACACACACCATGGACCACCACCTTGTCTTGGCAGGAGTAGGAATTACTGTCATGGTTAATGGGCTCAGAGGACAAGATGCTGTTTTGGACTACTTTGTATAATTCATCTGAATGCCTGTAAGAGGAGTTCATCATCATCCAGGCTGTATCTGTGCGTGTGTGTGTGTGTGTGTGTGTGTGTATCACAGCCTCCTCAAAGGGTGTTTGCACTTGACAAACCATCAAAAAAGCATCAGCACTTCACAGCGCTCCCCGAGTCAGTACGGCACATAAACAAAGCCACAAAATGCTGTGCTCAGCTCACTGTCACGCTGGGTGGTGGATTCAAAAATTAACAGGAAGCTTCAGTTTGACTACCAGCCAGATGGATCCCTTTGGTAGTAAAGAGCCTCCTGTTAACAGCACCCTTACTAGCCAGAGCTGAGCAGGAGTGGACAGGTGGCTGATGTTGAACTCCCACCTCCCACCACATAAAAGTAGCGTTCCCAGGCCTCACGCTTGCACGCAGTCTGACATTTACAAACCCCCTCCCCCCCAGAGATGCCCCCGCAAATTACGTGGAACTCTCCACTACACACCAGGTTGATGCTGAACCAACCCAGCATGCATCACTGCCATGTCATTCAGGTGACACTGTTTCATCCTCATGAAAAATAGGTTGCTAATTGTGTGTGTCTTGTTATAGCAGTACTGAGAACTGCACTACACGACTGCAGATGTTCCTGAAAGCAGATACATTATTTCTTATTTAATTTATTACATTTATTACATTACATTTGATTTTAATATATTACAGTTGCATTTTATTTTATTTAGCTTTGGCAGTGACCTCAGTATCATGCCTATAAAGCTTATTTGATTTGAAAAACATCTAGTGCTATAAGCTGTCTGTGGCCTGCTGTGAAGAAACAGATGGGGTATCACCCTGACATTTTGATTCTGCACTTCCTCTGAATGGGGCGCTACCCGTGCTACACCGCAGAGTTTCATACTATCTACAGTGATTCAAGGAGTGGAGATGGGCCTTAGCTCCACCATAAGCTGATCAGAAGACTGGGTTCTTCCATAAAGTTTACTTACAGGGAATTTCCATAATTCAGAGTTAGGAGAATTTACAGGATTTTCATTGACAAAGTAGATTCTGTTGTGAAGGATTATCCCCTCGGCCATTTACTGAAGCCAGGTGCTGCTCACACACTGCATGGCAAATCACCTTAGACACTATCTGACTCACCAATCACCCAACCACTATGATGTAAGCCCCCCACAATCCCTCATGTTCCAAATTCATTGTCACAGCTCTCTTCCTCTGCCTCTACACCTTCTCTAATCTCCCCGATTTCTGTCTGCAGGGCTGCTGGGGACTCCACAGGCCACCCTCCGGGCTCCACGCTCAAATATCACATAGCAACAAACTGTCAAGGCCTCTGTCCTCTCCTCTCTATCTAACCAATAAAGCCTCACTTCATTCAGATGTCGTGCTGCCTGGTCAAACTAATAATGCAAGGTTGCTCCAGTCTGACTTTAGATCATCAAGTTCAGAGGATGTAGATGTGAATCAGTCAATCAGAACATTTTGATTAATGCTTGCTCATTTCCATAGCTAGTCCATGGTAAAAGGAATTATGCCACATTCATGTCACATTGGATTTATTGCAAATGTGAACTATGAACTGGAAAAGCAGTTCACATCAAGCTGTCTAGGATAATTAAACACAGAACTACTTGTAAAATCTGAGGAATATCTGCTGCTACATACGTAAGATTTTAAATTAGTTGATAAATACTATTTTTGGCTATACTGTAGGCAGTTAAATATATGTGCTTGCTTTCATGATGCAGGAACAAAATGTTGCTTCATTTGATATGATGTGAATGCAGCATTCGATATGTGAATCAACCACACAGGCTAAAACCTGCACCGCTTTGACTTCCAGGCTGCCTCTCTGATCTGCCTGCTCGCGCTCTTGCAAACTATTCTAACTCAAACTTTCTGAAGGCTTTCGTAGAAGAGGTAAGCGTGCAGAATCAAATGACAAGTTGAAAGCTTCGTGGTGGTGACGTGTTGTAGTTTGTTTATAGCCTAACGTTAGCTTTTTACTTCTGATGATTGCATTTACGCTTCAAAGATCATAAAAGTGGTGTTCATTTGTGAAGATTATCTTGCTGAACAAAACGTGCAAGTATCATAAACTTTTGTTTGCCACAGAGCTTCTTTTCTGCAATAATCCAAAATCCAATGGAGAAATCCCATTGGCTTTTTGACGAGGGAACCGGGGCGATGCTAACTTCAGGGTTGGCCTACAAAAATATTTGATCCCTGCAGCTCTCTATAGCTTTGTTGAGTGTAATCATAACAGATAGAAGTGATGGCAAGAGCAACAAAAACAAAACTCAAATAGTAAAAAATGGAACAGGTGTTGGGGTGTACTACTGCATAATGTGAAAAAAGTTGTATAAAGCCTTTTGTGGCTCCTGAGGAAGCTCCGCAAAGTCTGATAAGTTTCCTCAAGTGACGTCACTTGAGTCAGTGACTACAAGTTTGAAAATGAAAAAAAAATCGGGAGGTGTGGAGTTAAAAATAAGTGAGCTTACCAGCCCTCTGAAGCCTGCCCCTCATGTCTGCTGGAGGCTAGCAGCTCGGGACTACATTAGCAGCTACTAGCATAACACACCGAATGTGGTCGAGTTGCACTGTGGGTAATGTAGGCGCCAGGTTTTGACAAGGAAGAAGAATGCATGGAAGTAAAAAGGATGGATAATGAATAATAAGACCTTGATACGGCACCTCCGCTCAGCCTTGCTTCCAGTTTTTTTTCCAGTGGCCACTCGTGGTATTGCAGCAAAAAATTCCAAAAGCATTTTCTCCATAGACCACCATTATAATAGAGACATCTGTAAAACTGTTGACAGGACACCTCCAACTGCAAACTAGTTCAATTATGACTCTTTCTATTGTGAATTTTTGATCCATGGAGGTTTTATATTTGTAAAATGTTCCTCAAGCCAAGAAAAGTGATTTAAAAATCTGTGACGTCATCACAATGTAAAGTCTATGAGCCAAGCGGGAACTCGTGGGCATGGCCAACTTGTTAAAACTGTTGAAAGTTTCAGATATCTTGGTATACTCCTGCATTGCCAGTTGAGATTCTCAAAGGAGTCTTTTCTTCCGAGTGCAATCAGAATTTCAAATTCAAACAAGGCTAAGAGAGGCCACATGCTAGCAGCTGTGTACTTGAGGCACAGCAGCACTTTCAGCTAATGCTAACATGCTGATCTTTAGCAGGTATAATGTTTACTATTTTCACCATAGACTGTATATAAAGATGGACGACGCATCTCCACTTCCTCCTACTGTACAAAAATGAAGCCAAAATATCCCGGATACGGGAGCTGCCATCTTCCGCCCATATACCCGCCTGAACCAATCGCGAGCACACTCACAGTTGTCAATCATGACATCACACCCCCTTTTTATAGCATCAAATAACTAATTAAAACCAAACTGATCAGAAACATGAACTCTTGAACAAACATCAGCGTGATAAGAACTACCTAAAATGACAGAAACCATCTTTGGGAACATTTATTTTATGTTTTATGTTATGTTTCATTTATTTTATGTTTCATTTTAGTTTATGACCTATACTGCAGCCAGCCACCAGGGGCGATCAAGATGTTTTGGCTGTCATGTTGTGCATCTTTAAATACACAGTCTGTGATGTTCACCATTTCGCTTTAGCATGTTAGCATACAGTACTAACATTTGCTAATTAGTACAAAACACACAATACAGCTGAGGCTGAAGGGAAAGTCATCAGTTTTGCAGGTATTTGATCATAAGGATCACCAGAGTCAGTAGGATTGATCGTCTGGGAATGTCTGTACATGCTGGATGAGTGGAAACGTTGGCTTGCTGGTGGTATGCTGCATGTTTTCTTCTGCTTAAGATAATTTTCAACTCAGGTGAACAATAAAGTTCTATTTTATTGCTCTATTCTATTGTCTTGTAGAATTTTGTTTAAATAGAATTGTGATAACTTTGAGCCAATTACAAATACATGTGTTTTTCAAAACATGATAATAAACTGGCTCGTAGTGCTGTGTAGCTCTGCTTTATCTTACCGACTCAACAAATGGAAAAAAGCCTTGTCCGGCTTTGCAGACATGTGGTATGCAACATGTCATTTTACAGGCCTCATTTCACAGGGATTTATTCTTTTAAGTACCAGTCCTTCTGCATCCCTGCTTTAAGTGCCAAAGTTTTCTCTTTGTTACTTTGTAGAGTTGTGTCTTTTGCTGAGTCAGCATTTTCTGCTGCATCATATTTTTTTCCTTGGTCTATAGTCAACAAGTGAAGGGTTTATATTTTATTTCTATGAGAAAGCAAATATTTTACTTACATTGAGTATTTCACTGCAGGTTTTTCAGTTCACTAAATCCTAAGCTATGTCTCTTTCTCTGTATTTAATATCATTTGCCACCAAACCCTTTAAATCCACTTACATAAATAGACTATGAGGAGCAAACAGGAGCAGCAGCTTATAACTGACAAGATGTTTATCTATCCCTGACATACGTTAGTTCAAAAACAGCTTTTTTGCACACAGAAAATTATATATTCACTCTCTGAGGGAGTGATGCATCTGTTGAAGTGTCTGTTTTAAGATTTAATACATCACTTGGATGAGTCAACATCACTTTGTAATGGCTGTGTCAGATTTCATCAAAACAGTCAAAACCTGCTTACATCACCTGACAGAGAGGAGTCGTGACCGATGACAGACAAGATCTTATTACTGGCATTTGTTGAGTGTGATCGATGTTTAGATGTACATCATTAATACATCAGCTTACAGGGAACAGCAGGCCGGAAGCTCCACTGATGGCTTCCAAACAGACTGGAAATGTTTTGTCTGATTAAATTTAGACTCACTCAAACATACCTATAACTTCCCATCTAACAACTATCCAACATATTTAGCAGCCAACACTGCACATTCTTTCTTTTCCCCCAGAATGAGGCTCATTTCTCTCCTGTCACACTTCGCAATTTGTGGAAATCTTTTTTCAAATTTTGGAAAGAATTGCTCCATTCTGTTAGAAAGTGTAATTGTGTCTCTACAGCTCCCTCATCACAACGGCAGCACAGCCAGGTCTACCTGTGTCTGCCCTTCTCTATACTATGGTCACTCAGTCTTTACATTGTCAATGTCTTTCTCAGGTTCTTATCAGTTACTGTGGTTAGGTAGTCTGCCACAGTATACTGTCTGTTTAGGGCCAAATGTGTTTCTAGTTTGTGTTGTGAGCGTGTAATATCATTCCAACAAGTGATGTATTTTTATTTTTATTTAGTTATAATGTGGTTTGGTCTAATCTTCTGGGTGATAACTGCTCTGAGGCTGGCTGGGGTTTGTGATGTCAGAAGGTGAAGGGTCAGCCAGTTGACTGAGGGGACTCCTGGCAGGCAAGGGCTTTATAATGGTAACAGACAGGGTCGCTCTTTTTAATATGGCTCCAGAATTTGATAGATCTTTTTTGAATACTTAGAAGTAAAGGATACTGGCCTAATTCAGCCCTGCATGCAGAGTTTGGGGGGTTTTCTTTGTACCCGGAGAATACTTTTGCACAACTCTGCATGCATACTTTCAAATTGGATTTTTGTCCCATTTAGCCCAATCATTTTGTAGTAAGGGGCCCCACACATCACTGCCATACAATGCAATCGATTCTATAATATTTTGAGCCATGTCCTAATTGGAATTTGGATTTGAACTGAACGCTTGATGGTTTCCTGTGGAACTGATTTGTAAACCCAGGTAAGCAGGTATTTGTTTGTTCTATGTGGGTCCCACCTATTATAAATGTTGGGTCATTTCTCTGCAACCTTGATCTTTTTTGGAAGGGGATCATTTTGGTCTTCTTCGTGTGTCTCTCTCTCTCTCTCTCTGGAGGCGGTCGCTAGGGAAGTGGGCGTGGCGTCGTAGCTGGGTAGTGACGTCAGCGGGAGCTGTTCAAAGTGGTGTGGTGCTGAAGAGAGACTCCTCTCCTCTCCGCTCAGTCAGCCCAGCCAGTCTGCCTTGCTCGGTCGCTCGGTTGGTCCGCAGCCATCAGCTGGTCCGTGGACGCTGGATTTCACCACCTCAAAGATCGTTAATTAGCGCTCATTACAGGACGATACAGAAGACAGAAAAGAGAAAAAAACACCGTTTACGCATCAACTGAAGCCCATGTGGGAGAGATTTCCAGAGAGAAGTAAGTCGCCTCTTTTCTGTCTATTTCTCTGTCTAATGTGTCGGAAAGCAGCAAGGATGGATACTTTACACCTTTACTGGGTTAGAAACGCTAATAAATCACAAGTGATCTCTTTCCCGTGATATCTTGGTTGTGTAATAGCACAGATATATCCCTGCTGTCTGTAATTATCAGCCCGTGTGTGTCCACTGAGGCGAGTCTTCCAGCCGCGCCTAAATCTTACCCTGTGCCTGCCGGGGTAAAACATTTGACTCATATTTGCATATTCTCTCTCTCTGCCTCTCTCTCTCATACACACGCGCGCACACATACACACACACACTCTCTGTTTTCTTTGCATGAATGCCTGAGATCAGAAAAGCAACTCAGTGCAACTGAATAAAAAATACAAATATAAAGCACAGCAATACTCAACTCTCTCTCTCGCTCGCTCTCTCTCTCTCTCTCTCTCTCTCTCTCGCTCTGTCTCTCTCTCTCTCTCTCTCGTTATTTCTATATCTCTCTATCTGTGTGTGTGTGTGTCCCTCAGACACACACTGGTTACACAGGAACACCACTTTTCTAGACTATAATTGTAACCTCCAATTAATTAAATTCTGTGGTGTCTGGCCTTCAGTTGTGATTTTATCCAGTTTACTGACCCACTGCCAAGATGTAGTGGCTTTATGGTTTTACTGGTTTACAACAGGAGGAGACATACTGGGGGTGGGGGGTGGGGTGGGGGGCAGTCAGTGGTCATGCTGCTACTGTGTTTCTTGGTGGCTGTATACAGCATCACAGCTTGTGGGAGAAAGTACAGGAGCCGGTGAATATCTGTTGAGAGGTGTTGCTTTTTTGATTCCAGAGTACATTTAGGTGTGGCCCCGGCTGGCCTCTCCTCTCCTCTCCTTGCTTGCTACCTCCTCTTCTCTTTTCTCCTCCCTTTTCCTCCCTTCTCTCTTTCCTACTCTCCTCGCCTCTCCTCTCTCTTTTTTTCTGTTCCCTCCTCTCCTCTCATTTCTTCATGTTTCTGCCTCTCTTTTCCTTTTATGTTTTCTCCTCTCCTCTTTTCTCCTCTCTTCTTTCCTTTTTTCTTTACTCCTCTCCTCTCTTTCCTTCTCTCTCTTCTCTCCTCTCCTTTTTCTTGTCTGTTTTATTGCCTTGGCTGATGTGGTTAAAAGGAGTCAAGCAGGTGCTGTAAAACTGTCTCTTTCCGTCATCTACACATATATGTACATTGAAAGCGAAGCGACTGGCAATCAGTTTCTTTGATTTTTGCTCTCCTTCGAACATAAACCAAGTAATGTGGCACTAGAATATAGTGCAAGTCATTGTTTGAAACCTTCTTTTTCTATGAAGTCATATTTCATGTCAAGTCATGGACTTTTCTTCCATCCAGTTTGCTCATTTTTCACATCACACCATACCATTAAGCGTCAATTTCAGATATTAAAGGTGCACTCCAGTAATGTAGTATTGCAGGTCTATGAGGTTGAGGACTCAAAATTGAAGCAGCAGAGTCTGAGATATCCTGATTTTTACAGTTCCTAGAATGGGTCAGATTCCAAAAAGGCTTGATCCTACATTTCCCATAATGCAACTCAATACCATCTTTCATTAGTCCCTGTCTCCTCACCTCCTAAATGTTCACTTCTTTCAAACTCCACACCTCCAGTTTACAATGCAAGCTTTCAGTTGACACATCATCAAGGTTATTTTTTGGAAAGCTTCGTTCAAGACCACAAAAGACATTACACACCTATTTTCACGGGCTGAGTAGTAGTCCTTGTGACAAGCAAACTGAACTTCATGTGTAAAATCGGTGAAGTGCTCTTTAAGTTTCAAAAACGTACAAATTAATTTTCTTTTCAGATGTTAAAAAGCCCTTACTTTTGCTTCCTCATATTTGAAAACCTCCGCCAATTCAACTTGTATCAACTATCATCTATACAAAGCCTACCACCTTTGAAAATGACAGCATTTCAACATGATGTGGTGGTAACAACTCTGTTTCTTGTTCGTAAGACATTATAGTTGTGTTCCTGAGGCTGGAAGAATCCAGTGTTTGTGAAGCTCAGCGTTGCTGTACAAAGTCTTTTTGAACTCGGCTCCCACTAGATGCACACGGGCCATCTGGTTGCTGGCAGGGTGCAGCTCGAGCTCTCCGTGCTTCCTGAAGTGTGCACGTCTTGACATTTTAGCGCGCAGGCAGATATGTGAAAGGTGACATTGCTGACATCATGACAGGGCTGCAAAAGTACATGATATACGTTTAGAGGGTTCATGGAGGATCTAAATATAGGTGGATGCAGAGCAGTGCCAGTTTTTCCTTTATACCTATAATAACTTTAATTCCTCTCCCTGTGGATTTAGACATGGGCCTGTAGCCCAACTCTTCTCACATTTACCATTTACCAATTATCCCTGTATTAGAGTAATCCTGTGCCTTTAGTTAATACAATACTGCCTTTGACTCTGTGAGTTATTTAATATGGTTCTTGGCTTTAGACCAGCTTGCCAATGGAGCAGAAGGCTTCACAATATGTCCACATCTTTAAACATAATCTTGAGACTAACCTTTTCAGTCTGGGTTGCATAATGTCTCCTTGTTTGCCAGTTTGATTGGTTAAATCATCACCTCCTGTTTGATATTTTTGAAATTAAAAATGTCATATAAACCTCGTTTATGAGTTCTTGTTAATGTTCGAGTGTGTTTTTGGAATTGTGAGTTTTAGATCTGCAATTTCTCAAACAAAAGGCCTGATGTCTTTATTGAACTCGGTGGATGCGGAGAGCTTTGATGCTTTGATACCCTGAAGGCAGATAAACGTTTTAATTCAAGCTCAGAACACATTAATTCTTCCAACCCTGCATGATAGGCGCTGAGTATTGATTGATGTATTGATTGATTTGGCTTCTGTTTGTGCTGTATTTTAAAAATCTCACAGGAAATTGCAGTGCACTTAACATTTCATTAATTCCTACCAACTAATGGCTTTTTCATGGAAACCCTCCCTCCCACATCCAATGGTCTCTCTGTTGTTGGAAAAAAAGTCAGCGAGGGTGAAAAGGTCAACCCCCAGCCCTCCTCTCTATCCACATGCTCTAAACGGACCCCCGGGTGTCCAGCACACTGGGTTTCTGTTCACAGCAGAGCAGGTAGGTGGTGGAGTGGAGCTGGCAGGTCGATAGGGCAGGCAGGTGGGGGGTTGCGTGGGGCTCTCCGACGATTCCTGGACTCCAGTGACACCTGATAGTGCAGGATCTAGTTTCTCTACCTGTGCAGGTGGAGAGACATCAGTAATACTCGTTAATACTGTGTACAGTATTGGATAAGATGGAGTAACTGTGGTTAATATCATTGTCAATGCTCAGTTTTTATAGTAAGTTTGTTTATAGTAAGTTTAAGTTTGTTTACTTGTATTTGATTAGCCCACCATAATGACAATTTTAGTTTTTCTTATTGTATCCATTCCCAAAAGACATTCTCCTGTCCCTCTTCACAGGGAGGTCAAAGGTCAGAGACCACTACAGAAATGCACTTGTTGTTTAAAGGACACTTCAGCAAGATGGATGTTTGTCATCAACAGGGCTTGTACTTGGGCCATTTATTTGATAGATGATTTAATGCCAACATCAAGAGTCCACTGCCCTTTAAGTGATAACTCTTAGGGAACATTTTGATTCCAAGTTTAGTGAACAGAGACCTCTAGATTTGTGGTTGACAGACCCCCACACGCACAACATGCTCACTAAGATGCAGATGATTAGCAGGTATAATGGTTACCAACGTAATGTAATGAACTAAAATGTCATTAGTATTTGGTCATAAACCAAAGTACTGGACAAATTTAAATTTTGATGTGATGATGGCGCTGGATGAAAACTCAGGGGCTCACCAAAGTTATTACAGTTGACCCTGAGGGGAACATCTATCCAATAGTTGGCAAGACATTTAAGGACGACCACAAATGTGAACCTCATGGTGGCGTTAGAGTAAGAGTCAGAGGATCACCAAAGTCAGTTTTGGTTTTGGTCTCCCAGGTTTGAGTCCATCTCAGCACAACCGTTGGGATGCAATCTGCTTCCATTCAAAGCACAGTTGCTTCTGCCTTATTTCAGTGATGATGTAACTGCTTTTGGTTTTTCTGTATAAATCCAAGGTTGTGATCTTCTTAGGCCAAAAAGATGCCAAATAGCCTTCTCAGGTATCCATTGTGGAATGCCTCAGTCCTTTTCATATCAGCTTTGGTTCCCCGCCAGCTTTCAGCACCATACATCAGGATGGTGCTTTACATTGCTATTATAAAGATGGACCTGATTTAGTATTAGACTGTCTACTGCACATACATGGTGATAACAGCGACAGTTCAGATCGCAGTTATCATTTTCATTCTGTATCTAACTGGGTTAATGTGTAGTGAATTACATTCTAGTGAAATTAAAACATTCGTCCATTGGCTGGGAACTCCTCTGAACCCCCTCAAGGACTCCTGTAGCTCCTCAACAACTCTTTGGTGTCCTCTTACCCCACATTTCCGAACCTCTGCCCCAGATTAGTAACTAGTATAAGCATGTCAAGCCATGTGATGAGCAGACCCCTACCACTCTTCTGCTTCTTCATCATGCTCGTCTCCAACAGAGCTACAAAGACAAGATTTTTCTTTATATGTGTACTAAGACTTCACACTCTAGGGCATCTCTATTACTTCCTCTCCCCTCCTCCACTATAGGTGCTCTCATATGTGCTTGACTAGAGTATATTGTCACAACCACTGGCAGCATGGGAGGGCTGGGTTTCCTGCTTAGATCTATGGTAAGACAAGACGCCTGAAGTAACCACACAAAGGTAGTTCAGACTGCAGTAAATCCACTTTTTTTTCAAATCTCATTTTAAAGCTGAAGTCTATATCTGTCCTTGTGTAGTTGCCCTGTGCAGCAGCGAGTGGTCTACAGCAGAGATGAGAGAGTTGTTGTGGACAGCTGAGTGGAGGCCTGCTGTCTTTTGAATCAGCAGCTGCAAAACTTGAAGGATGTGTGATACCTGTGGGTTTATGCTGTTCATTTCAAACCGTGAAGACACAAACAGGGTGTGAAACGTGGCTGCCATGGCTGGGCTAAGCTAGATCAGCTTTACACTCTGTCCACATTTACAACTGATAATACTGGATTCGTATGTTTAGACATGGTGCCTTTAAAAAATAGTTGCTGTCAAATTATACATTTGCCACATATGACAGCATTAATAATGGATTTATAATTCCATGAATAATGAAATCTGGTGTCTGCCATTTCTTTTTCTTTGTTCTTCGTCTTGTAACATGTGACATCAACTAAGTATCTAAGTACCTAAAATTGTAATTTAAATGTTGTTGTTTTTCAGTCCAGACAAAAGAAAATGTCTGACTTGCATTAGATGAATGAGAAAATTGCATTTGAGCCACTTGTTTGAACATGACTTCATGAAACTGGTCTTTGGTATAGTTCAGTCAGACAACTCACGCTAGAAATGTTTATTACAGCAGCAGAACATAGTTAGAGTTTGGCGTCTAGGCTCCAACCTCATCACTCCCCGCAGATATGTTTACATAGAGATGTTGGGGAGTGATGAGCAAACAAGGGCAAATAGCATTTATGTTATTTATTTATTTATATTATTTTAATACTCATCTGGTTCAGTATCTTTTTCTCCCCTCCCAAGCTAACATTCCATTGGCTATCACTGTCAGGTTTCAGATGCTTTGGACAGTCGATTCAAGCTTGGCATCGGCATAAGAATCATCCAGTGTGACCTCGCCTGTAGAGCCGGCTCTGGCTCTTTGTTGAACTAAAGCTTTTAGCAGAACAGTAGGCACGCACGCACACAAAAACGCACATGCACATATGCAAGCAAACAATGTGTGTAGAAACCACTGCAGTGCTTGAATGTCCATTACTGACAGACATAGAATATATAGAATAGAATAGTGTTTTATTTATTTTAGTCTTTAAGCCTCAAATCTAAGAAGAAAACATAATTTTCTCTGTCTCTCATTCTTATTTACACATAATGACAGATGTTAGGAGTACATAATTCTGAAGTCAGGTGTGACTGCTTCCCAGAAGACATCTTATGACGAGCAAGAACAAAACTGCCAAATTTTCAAGTTGCAGACTCTCAGAGGACAGTTTTTCACTGCCTGCCAAACACGCCACACATGGATTGGTGATATGGCGTCTGTCAGCTCCAGCGCAGAGCAGATCAGACAGGCAGCCACTCACTGAAAGCCTTTAGGATTAGCTATTTCATAGGATTGTCACCGTGATCCTCTACGTTTTTGTTAGGACGGCCTACTTAAGGCCACATCTGGTCAGCATGTTGCTATGTACGCACTGCAAAAGAAGTCATTTAATCTGTGTAAAATGAAGGGTCTATTTGGTCAGGATAGAAGTTCTAAATAAAGCTGCACTAAGAGAATTCTTCTAAGCCTAACCCACAAAAGCTGTTTTTACGTTGAACCCTTTTGTTGAGTCCAGTTTCAATATTTGAGAATATAAACGTGATGTATTGTCAGGTATTCATTGTTTAATGTAAATTTAACATTAAATCTGGCTGTAAATAATAGTCAGATAGGCCATATGTTCATTGAAAAAGGTTTTACTAATCCTTCCTCCTGTTCATACTGGCCTTTAAGAGATCCCTTCTTAATGTGCTTCCAATGTAAGTAATGGGGGACAAAATCTGCATTCCTCGTTCTGTGCAAAGATGTATTTGGCAAGTGGGCAACTTCCAAAGTTACAGCCTTTTTTAGTACAATACATTTTTGCACAGGACGAGGACTGTGCTTCTCCCATCACTTCCACTGAAAGAGCATCAAGAAGCTTAGCATTAAAACTGGAGGCAGTCTCTATGCTGAAGCTGCCTTCAGATGATAAGAAATTTGCTCTTCGCTCACCGCGAGGTAGGGCGCAGAACATAGTGCAGAGGCAAAGTGGCAGCGCAGGTATACGTCATCAAAAAGTGTTAACTTTAGCATTGGATTTAGCTAAGTTCCTAAACTACATGCCTATTCACCAACCTGGTAGCCCCATCTGACTGCTGACATTTCACCATGCATTACTTTTCCTGGCAAGATTGTGGTATGTTTTTAATGTTGTGTTACAGAGTTCAGAGGGAGTTTTTCTTCCGTCACTCTCTACCTCCCCTGCTTGCATGTTTCGCTTCTGGCTATGTCACATACAGCTGTTATCTCATTGGTTGTGCTTTGAAAGGTCAGCGGCAACTGACATCAAAGTTGAAATCATTTGAACTTGGAGTGCAGCGCTCGGTGGCAGTTTCCAGTGGTCTGCCTAGTTGGACGCCACCGCTCTCCCCATTGGAAAACAATAGCACAGCCAGCGCAAAGCAGTTTACCGCTGATCATGTGTGGGGCCCTTAACAGCTAGCTAGCTATAATATATATATTCTCATGTCGCTCTCGGCGATGAAAGCAAATAAAAGCGTTTCTCAAAATGTTGAACTTTTCTTAACTCAAGTATGCAGTGTCTTTAGCATTTCTGTACTGTGTTTGCTTGTTACTTTTATGCTGATACTGGTATCCGACTATCACTTGTTTTGAACTGGGTAATTTCAAGGTAGCATAGATGAATTAACCTGCTAGTGGGCCCCTGGGGCCTTGCAAGGTATTAAAAGTAAAACTGTTTTGCACTGATGTAGAAAGAACTCACCCCGTCATCTAAATGTTTCACCTGTCTCTGTAAAAATATAATTTTTGGACAAAGTCTGAGGCTAGCTGACTAATAAGATGTACCTCAGGGTCAGGGAGTGCACCCACCCTAAACCAGAATACGTAGGCTGTGTTTAACAGGCAGCATATATACATGTAGATGGGCTATATGATTACAGCATGTGCCAACTTTAGCCCTAATTAGACCCTGTGCAGCTGATTAGAGACCAGACCATCTATCAACCTTTACTTACCAATCTCTCCTCCACCCTCTTAACTCTCCTTCTCTCTCTCATTTCTACTCAGACTATATGGGCTTCGTCTTTTCATCCTGCCTTTATGTGGGCGTGTGTCCTTTACATCTCTCATCTCCCTCTCTTCCCCCATCACTCTTGTATGTCTGCCATCCTCCCATCTTCTCTGTATCCTCCATCTGTCCATCTCGTTCCCTACATCCACCCATGCTGCCATGCTGGCAGGCCCGCATGCCAGCATGGCAGCATGGGTGGATGTCTGCTAAACTCTATTATTGCTTTTGGTTGTGCACTGTCCAAAGAAGAGTAGCGCTCTAAGGCATAGAGATGGACACAGCCTGAAACCCTGTTCTCGTGAGATGCTATTTTGCCGTAGTTTATTTAGTTTGGTCAAATGCCTCAAAGAAAATGATGGACGTTCCCTACAAGATTTGAGCCTGACACTGGTCCAGTTCGTTCTACCAGGATTGAGAAACAGAAAAGCACCCCTGTTACATTTCTCTCTACTGTAGCCTGTTTATATGCTGGCATGACATTGTCTTTTTGTTTACATTTTATTAGCGCATTAATTAATTCACCAGTTTGTAACAAATCTCCACACACTTTATTTGTGAACATCCTGTTTTTAAGCACTTGCTTTTATTGTTACGTATCATTATTATATTCATCTGGATAGTAGGTGGCTAGGAAATTAAAATGGCACACTTACTATGTTTGGAGACGGTCTGCTGTTGAGAAAAGGTAATTGATTTTGTCGGCTGGCACCTTTTCAGCTGACAATGCCAGTGCTGTCTCACTTCATTACTCCAGTAAATAATATATTTACGTTCATGTTACCTGATCGGTCAATGACATTTTCACTGCAGGGCAACAATAACAAGGTAAATTACACAAATGCCACATTAGACGCTCTGTCATCTTTGCTGACATCTTTGGACACGTGGAAGTAGCAGATTTCAGAATACAGCTGTGTTTTGGGTTTTTTTGGGGGGGAGGTGTGGCATACAACATATTAGCTAACAGTTGTCTATTTACACAGCCAGCAGATACAAAGGAACATTATCATTTATTTGGAGTCCTGTTTCTGTCCACTTGATGAACGTAAGTCCAATATTCTCACTCTTTTAAGCTATGCTGGCTCTTTAGCTGCTAAATGTTCCACTATGTTCACCAGCTAGCCGCTAACTTTGTCTGTCCACTGTGTGGTGCTGGGAAAGTAGTGTAAAGTTGCTGTTGGAAACAACGTTTATGGGAGCGATGAGAGTGAACCGAAACAGTAAGTTGTGAGATGTAAAGCCAAAAAAGGACACTAAAACACTCTAAGGCGAATTCACAAAAGGATTGTGCTGCTTTTGCGGCCGCAAAACCTGTACAAATACGACAAAAAGAAACCACGTGGGTGAAATGCACCCCTCACTGGGCTGCCAAGCAAATAGCGTCTATTTAAATCAGGCAGAATATGCGGGCATTTGGTGCAAAATTGGCCCCTTTCTATGCAAATGAGCCTCATTGCAAAAAAAGTCCAATTTACAAACAGCAGTGCTAACTGCTCCACGCAGTTAGAGTGAAAATTAGCATATTCAGAGAGTTGGTGGTAACTGAAGCGCATTTATAAAGGCATTTATAAACCACCTTCCAGTGGTCACGGCAGCAGAGATTGTAGCCAGGCGAAGGCATCGTCGTGTCAGGCGTGCTCGTGAGCGGATATTTGGAAGGAGAATATCACTTTTTAATTGTATCTTGCTGTAGCTTCTCTCTGCTGTTGTCCTTCCTACTGTGTTCTTGGTGCAAAGCCACCATTTATAGCCGACTTTGCCACGTGGATAATTGCACTCAGTTGCAAAACTTTATGGACGTGTTTGCGCTGTGATATCATTAGCACAATACCTTGACCCTGAGACGGGGCAGATAGAGGTTGCAAGTGATGCGCAATTCATGGTGTTATCAGCGGCCGCAATCCATTCTTTGTGAATTTGCCCGTCTGTAAGCTGGTTGAGTGATAATTTTCTGTGGGTTTGTCATTTGACTCATTAATAAAAAAATATTGGTTGATGCAGCTTTAAATTATGTTCAATTACAAAAAACAACTCAGAGATGCCTATACAATGTGTTTTAGAGGTCTTTGAAAACATGTTGCCAGGTGTTTCACAAATATACAACCAAACCTACTGATCAGTCTCCACTGCCCTGCATATTGTCAGTGATATGTTTGACATTGTCAAAGTTGCTGGCATAAAACCATATCCAATCTGAACCATCTCTCTTGGGTTTCCACTGGTTTGTAGCTCTCTCTTCCTCCTGCTTTAGAGAATAAACGTGACAGGGGTCAGCAGACGTCCAGGATGACAGTGTGCGGCAGCTGCAAACCAACTCTCAAAATGTAATGAAGTGAAAATCACGTAGAACAGGATATGTGAAAACTCAAAGCAGTCTGGACAAGAGCACTCCCAGTCTGCAAAGCACTTCCATAATGCATATCACCATCCCATAGCATAAACAGACATTTGGAGTTACAGGATCTAAAGAGTAGAAGGCAGTCAACCCACTCAAGGTCAACTGTCCGCTGCAGGGACTATGACTTAGTACAGACACAGACGCACACACACTAACATAGTGGATACACATTAACCTCACTTGTGCTCTGTGACACATAGAGATTACATAAATCATCTCATGCGTCATACATAGTAGCACACAATTGCAGACACACACACACACACACAGACAGTCCCTCCTCTTCAGCCAGTATTATAAATCGTTCTGTTGTTATAATTTTAAATCCAATTGAGGAGCAGAGTGGAGAGCAGAGGAGGTACTGTGACCATCACCAACTGGTGTCCTTCCAGTCCTGCTGTGTGTGTGTGTGTGTGTGTGTGTGTGTGTGTGTGTCCTTAGGCATGTTACCTTTCAATACCCTTGCTGTTCCTGAACATCTTCAGCAATCCAAAAATATTACAATGTAGTTCCCCCGTAAACTAGCTTAAAATATTTAATTCTGGTGATTCTAAGACTGTCAGAAGAGTGAAGACAAATGGGTCTTAAATCTAAAAACATGACAGCTTTCGTGTCTGATTTCATGCTGACAAGCTCCACTGCGGCCACCTTTTTGAACAACGGCCAAAAACGTTTGCCACATTCCCATAGAAGATGCATGTGCCATAAATCAAAAGTGACTCTCGTTCGCTGCTGAGGGAGGATCTCCAAAGTCTACTGATAAAATCACAGACAGAGGCAGTATTAAAATACAAGACGGATCAATGCGGCTGATTGTGCAAAAACAGAAAGAGCTCCCATACATTTTAAAATGTGATATTCCCAGCTGTTACTGAGGATTGCAGATGCACATTGCATACATTGCAGTAAAGAGTGTACAGCAATGTAGTAAACCAGACTTGTATCGAATGTCTCACTGTTTGGTGAGGCGACACCTATGTACATACACTAGCAAGGGACTGTAAGAAAAGTATTTGGGGAGTCAGAAAAGGGAGAGGGTAGTATTGTGATTTATAATTTTGCTGAAAGGAAGGTTTTGGGAGAGCAGGGGAGAGTCTTTTTTGTGTCTTAACCCTGATTTATATTTGATTTAAACATACCCTTGTGAGATTTTACACACACACACACACACACACAAAAAAAAAAAAAAAACGTGATGACAATAGTGACATAAAAAAATAGTTTTCGTGTGTACCATGGGTTATAAATGTGCAGAGGCATATGGCAAAAGGCAATCCTGTCTTTGTATCGGTAACTACTTGTTTGATCTTAACGATCAAACAAGTAGTTCAAACAAACAAGTTTGATCATAACGATCAAACAAGTACCTAATAGGATCAATTAGTGATGAGTGTGCGAATCATCTCCAGCAAAGAGCACTTCTTGTTTAGAGCAGCGATTGCTAATTTCACCTCTGATATGCGTATTGGTGGTGCACATTGTGAAAATGTATGTATTTATGCTTTTCGTCTTTAAGTTATTTGGTTAAAAGAGTTGTACCAGTTCAATACAGTCACATTTCTTTTGAGTTACACTGAAGGAGGGTGTTGCAGTTTTTTTCCATGATAAGGAGAGAGTCCAAATAAAACATTAGTAATGCGGGGGAGGGTCTCACTTTATTTATTTATTTATTTATTTTTAGATTCAGCCCCTCTCCCCACCCAAATAATTTTCGTACAGTCCCTAAGTAGAAACAAGATGTTCTTCTGTAAATGCTGTTTGTCCAGGGAAAAAAATAATGAAATGAAAATGTAAATGTTGAAATTAGATCTAAATAACTCACCATGTAAATACGGAGTGCCAAATCAAACTGACTTCTTTAAAGAGACTTTGTTACAGATGCTAATGTAATGCTTTAACCACTGGCTTTAGTAAGTGACTACTTTATGTCCGCTAATGTAAACTGAACGGCCCAAGATTACAGCATCAGCTTGTTCTAATTGGGTTTTTTGGCGAGATGATTTGGAAACCGAATGGTTTCTCTTTGTAATCCATCTGAATGAGATTGGTTGAAGGATATTTACTCTGGATTATTTTGTTGAAATATGTGCATCTCACT
Organism: Macquaria ambigua; assembly: GCA_008360985.2. NCBI lineage: Eukaryota > Metazoa > Chordata > Actinopteri > Centrarchiformes > Percichthyidae > Macquaria > Macquaria ambigua. Next base: position 944,091 of record VMKM01000018.1, on the reverse strand, counting down.
AAAGCTACATTTAGGGTGGACAGCTGTGCAGTGGATAGTGTGTGTGTGTGTGTGTGTGTGTGTGTGTGTGTTTGGGGTTAAAGACGGGGTTGGTTGCCTGCCTGCTGCTTTTGGCAGGTCAGTGTGAACCGACTGTGTGAACATGGAGAGATTATGTTTTCACCGCTGGTCCTGTCTTTACCTCTGCCTAGAGGATGCAGAGAGGAGGATTTGGGTTTGGTTGAGTTAATCTTCCAGTCAGAGGTTTATATTTGGAAACTGTGTGAGTGTGTGTGTGTGCTGTCAGTCATCTACCCCGTTAACTGATTATATCATAGACACCCATATATTGACTGATATTTGGCTCTATTCCTTTGCAATTCTTGTATTTTGTAACTAAACCAATTCTGTTTCTATGGTGTACACATGTTAGCTGCAGCTGTAGCTGTGTTGCCGCTCTGTCTGCCCCAGAGGTGCCCTGCTGTTCTGTCTCCCAAAGGCCCTAATCTACTTCTTGTGTGAGGTCAGAAAGAGGTGCTTTGGGTGGAGTCGCGTGTGTGTCAGATGTGGTCGATGTAATTGAACCATATGGCTTTAGAAATTCATGGAGAACTGGCCACACACTGATAACGGGGATGAAACTCAAACAAACGAGTACACGTGAGTATCCGTCTGGAGCTACACACACATGGTCTCTCATTACCTGCATGGACTACAGGCCATGTTCTGACCTCAATGAACGTGTGTGTGTGTGTGTGTGTGTGTGTGTGTGTGAGGTTGAGAGGGGAAGGGTGGGGAGAGAGGATGAGAGGCAGCCCTGTACGGTAATTAGTGAGGTGCTGAGGTTAAAGATGACATCGAGGCAGGGTGGGCTGCGGCTCTGTGCTGCGTGTTAACCTGATTTTAGACTTCCTCCTCATTCTCTTTCTATTCTCAGCCTCCCATGTGGGTAATTCAAAGTGTTTGTATGGCTGAGTAGATTCAAAATGCAGAGTTACCGATGCAATACTGCAGCTGGCAGCATTGATTAGGTTGAGTACGCACAGATTCTGTTGCAACCAACGGAAGGAACAGAGACGGTTTGAAACAGGACCTGGTGTCGTTTGGCCACAGCCTGCATGTTGCTCAGTCTGTCAGACTACAGGTGCTGCTTTGTCGGGGCTTCTCAGAGGCACCCTGTGAACCTAAGTGAATACAACTTACAGACAAAATAAGGTAAGTCAGGCCATGCAGAAGGTAAACTGTTAAAGCTTTGACACACTTTAAAAGCTGCACTAATCAATATTTCTGTAAGAACAATGGATCAAATATGTAATTTGAAAGGTGTCACTTGTAGTGACTAACCCACAGAAAATCACCAGCCATCATCTGTTGTTCCCCTCAGCTTTATGTAGCGTTTTAGCCTCTTTCAGCTCATTGTTTTGGTTTTGTCGCCCACAACTTCACTGTTTTGGTTCAGTCTCACTGATCTTATCAGCATTGTTTCCAGCAGCAGCAGATGGCTGTTGTTAGCAAAAAATAGCTCTAATAAACCCACTATATACTATTTGCCCGGCAACAATTGGCAGACAGACAAAATTAGCGACTAGCTGGTGAACATTTAGCATTTAGCAGCTAAAGAGCAAGATATTTTTCTGAGGAGTTGGTGGAGACCAAACCAGAGCTAAAAGGAGAGTGAATATTGGACTTACAGTTGTTAGGTGGCCAGAAACCCGATTCCAAAAGAATGCTAATTGTTCTCCATGTCAGTTGGATGTATAATAGTCTTGTTGCAAAAGACCAGAAGAACTAAACAAAAAAAATCTTACATTGCAGTTGCAAATATCAGTAGTCAGCTACTGTACCATAGTTTTCTAATGCCAAGGTTGTATTCAGACCAAATCAGACGTTGCAGCGATTACCACAGGGTTGTGTAGCGGTGTGGGGGTGTCACTACATGGCCATTAACGTCTTTGTACTCCATGGAAATGGAAATGGAAATGTCATCACGGTGGTTATCGATCAGTCTCTCTTCCATCTTCACAGTTGCTCGGTAAACAGCGGAATGCTACAATGCTACACGGTAAACAAAGTTTTTCTTCACCTGGGCGTCTGCTGGCCTGATCGCCGGCATGATTGGCCACCGCAGCGTGATGTTGTATGCGTTTCTCCAAAAGTTGATTCTGTTTCAACTTTCCACCGCAGGCCGCTGCGTTTTTTTTTTTTGGCATCCCCTGGGGTCCCCACCGCCGCAGCCTAAACGCACTACCCACATCAAAATGAATGGGAGGACTGGCGTTTTCGCTGCACTGCCTGATTTGGTCTGAATACAGCTTTAGTGATACAAATGTGAGATGCACCCTGTCTTACTCTCTGTCAGCTGAAACAAGCACCTTATATTACACATATGTAAACAATCATGTGGGAACAAGATAAATACAGGGCACCTTGCAGTAAATCACAGGCAGAACCAACAGGATTATAATCTTACATAAACAATGACAGTCTCAGCCTTTCATCCAAACCATTGAACTAAAGTCAGCAAAACCAAAACACATTTCAAGCCACATTAACACATTCATCTTCTCTAAAGCACAAAAAAACTTTTTTTGACTTCTAATGAAATTCTGGTATTTCAAAATGTTTATTTTCTAACTTTGTCTTTACTATAAAACATACTGCTGAGCCTCCAGTCATTGATCCACCACCATCTTGACTTAAAGCCAGTCATTCAGTCTGTCAGTCTAATCAAGCTGTCGGCAACTTAACAAAGATCTACGCAAACCACAGTGTGCTTCAGAAATCAGCATACTGTCATCTTGAAAGCATCAGCTTTTGTTCATATTTTGATCCACTGATAAAACAGCAAAGTGGATTAAAGGAGTCACAGCTCTCCACTCCATCTCTCAAAGGTTTCTGCTATTTCATCAAGGAGGCTGACATGTACACATCAACCCAATGACAAAAAAAGCTGCTGACTATCTGAGAACTCATCATTGACATCTCATAAAGACGTCAAAGACTATCTGAGAACTCATCATTGACGTCTCATAAAGACGTCAGTGATGAGTCAGCAGCTACTGTATAAATCTATCTGCTATGATACATAGTATGGAGGATTACAGTTTTCTAGCTGCAGCATGGATGCAAATAAAGTCAGCATAATCCAACAATGAGGAATCCAACAAGTTGCCTGTATAATCTATATTCTGTTGTTCAAGGTACCGACACTCTTTTGTTAAAGAACCCCAATTTCTATTAAGAATAAAAGGAAGTTAAATAATAGATTTTAAATCATAGTTTTTTATCCAATCAGACCCTTTAGTACAAACCACTTTGTAATTGGTCATCATTTACAGTTTTGTTATTCAAGTGTAAAGGGTGTAATGAATAGATCACTGTCAGCAGCACAATAGTGAGTAGTGTTTTTATTAACCAGGGAACCTATAGTTTCTAAGTGAATAACAGAGGATCTAGTATTAAGCCCTGTGGTACACCCGTTCATACACACATCAGCAACCATAGTCTGAGATTGCAATGTCAGTTTATTCTTAAGCAATTATATGTATTATTAAGCAATGATTCAAGTGTTTCTAAAGAAATACAGTAGCATGATCAACTGTGGAAAATGAAAAAATGAAAAAAAAAGTCTTCCTTCTATTCAAAGAAAGTATTGATGCTCACCATTTTACAGATTGATAGGAACTTAAAATAAGTCAACAGCCGAAAAGAAATGAATTTGACTGCCAACAATACTTACACTAATTTGCATAATTCTTGTATTCATTGGATTACTCATTACAGTATGCCTCATTTAGGCAGTGGTAACAGCCTGCTTTGCAAATATCGTGAATGGAAAATGAGCTTAATGCTCTCAGAAAGAAGAGTTACATTTAAAACATTCATTAGTTGAAATGCTATTTTTACTAACTAACAAGGTTATTGCTATTGCTACAATAGCATTATTGATCACTTTGTAAAACTAGTCACTAGAGGCCAGATACAGTGTGTGTTCTCCAACAAATTAGCATTAGTAATATAGTTTTCTTTAAAATGTCACTTAATTACATCAAGAACACTATTCTCAGTGAAACAGGTCGAAATAAGTCCCAAATTCAGCACATTGACCATTTTCCAGAATTTTGTCTGATTTCCAAATGAGTAGTAGTAGTAATAGTGGAGTATTACTGACTTAAAAAAAAGATGATTAAGCTTGTCTAAATAAACACATTTATTTAATGGCCACTGCTTTTCCCTGCCACATCCTTTGCTCTTAAGATCCCAGTAATTTAAGATGAAAGCAAGGATTACACAGCATCCCAAGATTTATAATTCTAGATGACTTTATTGGTCCCACAGGAAAATTTGTATTGGACATAAAGTGAGCACATAAAACAGCTGTAGAGCTTTAACAGTCTCAGCACAGTACAGAGTGCAACATGCAACACGAAATACAAATACACTTTAAATCTAAACTTTATGTTTATACTGTGTGTTTTATAGATGTTATTTACTTTAACATTTCTAAAGGGAGAATGCCTTCTGCATCTTGCGGCAGTCATACCAGATTAAGATCATTTTAGTAGTGTCTCCTCCTGTAATAAATATTATTCATAAAAAACTGCATACTGCTACAAAAATCCTAGGGCTTGTCATCATTCTGAATAGTGTGAAGTGAAGAATTAGATGAAGCTGCTCAAGAGATAATACCAACCATTAATCTGCAGCTCAGCCAGCCACTGCCTTGTAAAATTCAATACAGGCTTGTCACCTCAGCGATGGCATCGGTATGATTTTAAGACAAGGCTTGAATCTGAAGCAGTCTCGTGAGTTATGTATGTTATTTGAAATAAAGTAGACATACACTACAGTAGCTATAGAGCTTTTAAAACTCCACTGGTGCTGGTTCACGTCAATGATAAACCTCAAGTGCGTTAGCATTGGTGAACTTTACGGTTTTAAAAAAAATGCTAACTCTTGAGTTAAAGCATTTAGTGGTTAATATTAAAGGAATAGTTCAACATTTTTGGAAAAACACTAATCTGCTTTCTTGCTGAGAGTTAGATGAGAAGTCCAATACCACTCTCAAATCTGTGCGCTAAGTATGGAGCTAGATCCAGGAGGTACTTACCTTAGCTTAGCATAAAGACTGGAAGCAGGGGGAGACAGCTAGACTGGTTCTCTCCAAAGTGCAAAAATACAACTACCAACACCTCTAAAGCTCACTTTCTTGTTTGCTTAATCTGTACACAACCAGAAATATATAAACGTCATGTTATGGTCCGGGGAGTTACGTGCTGTAGGCTAACTATGTCTTGGCAAACCGTGGCTACTACTTCACCACGAAATAGTTACAGTATGTCACTTCACGTAAAACCACAACTTTTAATTTTTACATTTCGTTTTGTGTACAGATTAAACAAACAGATGAGGTACAACATGTTAATTAGTGAGCTTTAGAGGTGTTGGTAGGCATATGTTTTTTTAAAGTTGGACAGGGCCAGGCTAGCTGTCATTATGTTAAGCTAAGCTAACTGCCTCCTGGCTATAATTTCATATTTAGCACACAGACATAAGAGTGGTATCCATCTTCTCGACAAAAAATGAATTAGGGTATTTCACAAACTGTCAAACTATTCCTTTACTTTGACTTAAAATAACATAACTCGAGGTAAACTGAAAAACAACTCTTCAGGGATTACAGGAAGGGAGTTATTAACTAGGTGTTACACTGTATATGCTTATATGTGTTCACTGTATGGTATTTTTCTCTTAATATTATCAAATTATTTTCATTCCCCATAGTTCACATATTCTACATTTCTATTTTTAGATGGTTCTATTGCTGTCTTTAATCCACACTTTATTTCATGTACATTTTAAACTAAAAACAATGGCAACAATAATCATTTCCAAATGATTCGTATTATATGGAGATGTAAAAGGACATCTCATTTTCAGTGTCTCTCTCTCTCTCTCTCTCTCTCTGTCTCTCTGTCACCCGAACACTTACCTGTGTTTGCCATGGCCTGAACTTTGGGCTGTTTCCATAGCAACATTCACCACACAGGTGACTTCCCTCTACATTTACGGATTGTGTCCTCCTCTCTATCCCTCCTTTTCCATTTGTTCTTTCCATCAGCATTCCCCTAAACATCTATAAAGGTTTACAAGGTGAGTTGGTCTCCATACCTCAGATTAAGTGATTCCAAATTTGTTTGGGTTAGGGTTTGTCATGATGATGAAGAGAAAAAACCACCATGAAGACTGTTCCCTCTGAGCTGAAGGTGCTCTCCAGAAGGATCCAAACACATGCTAAAAGGTTCAGTGAGGAAGGAAACTGAATCCCCTCCAGGTGTAACAGAACAGAATTGTGCAGATCTGTACGACTGAGGTATGAAGCATACATTATGCACAAGGCAGGAAGTGCAAGTATGATAAATAATTACTACAACAGGAAGAGGCCTGGGTCATCAAGGGAGTGATCAACACAAGCAGTAACAGCAGCATGAAGGGAGGAGGAAGCAGCATTAGTGCTAGTCCTCCAGTTCTGAGGCCAGGGCCTTGACTGTAAAAAGCAGAACAGGGGCTTGTGTCCATATAGCATTTTTTTCTGAGCGCCAGTGTCTTTTTTCAATTGTTCCCAATGACGAGGGAGCGTATGCGGCAGCATACAGTGGACTAGAGAAAAAGTGCTCAGAGTGCTCAGACTTCTTTGTGCGCCCGCTCTGAGCGCTTCTAGTCTCTGAACTGACACTGAATGTTGCTGGTGAGTGTTGTGCTTTTATCATCCTATGCATTGTAAGCTTGTTGTTAGTTGTGTAGTCACCCCCTTAATGTAGCGTTGAGATATTGTTGTCATAGAAACAAAACCCATGCGCAGCGTATTTTTCTCTCATTGCACAAGGGCTTCATCCCAGTGATCCCCAGCACATTTCTGCCAGAAAGAAATGCTATATGGACACAAGCCTTAAATGCATTTTTAAACTTGCATTAGTAGTTTTTTTTTTTGGTCCCTTGAGAAGAATACAACAAGCTGTAAACACAACATTCACATATTATCACTACATAAAGTTGCTATGACGTTGTGAAGTTACTGCCTATTTACACACACAGCAGACATGGAGCAACATTAGCATTCATTTGTGTTGGTGAATGTAAGTTCAATGTTCACTCTTTGTTTAGCTCTATTTTGGTCTCTACCAACTCCTGAAGGAAGTATCCGGGCCCTTCAGTTGCTAAATTCTCCATTATGTTCACCAGCTAGTCGCTGACTTGGCTGTCTGCTGTTTGGTGTTGTGCAGGTAGTGTACAGTGGGTTTATCAGAGCTTTTTTCATTGAAAACAGCTTCATGCTGCTGGACAGAACACTGAAGAGAGCAGCGAGACTGAATCAGAACAGTAAAGGTGTAGTCCGTAAAACCAAAACAAGGAGCTGAAAGATACTAAAATGCAAAGTTAGGTGATAATTCTCTGTGGGTTCACATAACACACGCAGCTTTAAAATAATATTGTTCAAGGCATTGAACCCTGGACTGCAAACTGGACCAGGTATATTATTTCTCTAACCATTAAGGTTACTCTGTATTTCCAATGTAGGTTCATACAGTTTAATTTCACACATTCACATGTTCATACATCACACATGTACACACATTAGTGGTTATCCTCATATGGCCCCAAGGCGACATGGTGTGGGCTCACAGTTTCCTACCAAAGAGTTTAAAGAAGTGAGGTTAATCTTTGTTTTGATTCTGCTTTTTAAAAATAGAATATCTCTGTTCCTGTATGTATGTTTGCATGTGTGTATGTGTGCGCACACTTGTGTAGGAAGTTGTGAAATGTTTAGAAAAGGCAACACTCCCACTCAGTGACCCATGCACTGGTTTAAGAAGCTTTGGGAATAGAAATACTGCACCTTTGCTCAAGTTCCTCGCTTCTATGTTAGGGAAAAGTCAGCAGGTCTGTTTTACCACTCTACCACTGTCAGAGGGACACTGAACTTTCCTGTTCAATAATTTACATTTTTGTGAGGAGAAAATTCAGCAAAAAGAGGCACAAAAAGTGTGTGCTGAGTCATTGTAGGCGTTGGGAGAAAATTAAATTTAGTTAAAGGAAAATAGTAGTATTTTATAACTTGTGTCTTACTATCATAATTGTGGGCATTCTGATTATGGGTCATGCTAACTAAGAACTTACCATGTAAACATTTGATAACTCTTGCAAAAGAGCAGCTAATCAAGGGGCTACTTTCTATGTAGCGAATTTCGGTTGGACCTTTAAAATAATTTATGTAAAATTTAAGTTTATATGGGAAGCTTTAACCCTCTAGACCCCAGTATAGTTACAGAATGTTGCTGCACTTCACTGAGAACCCTCACTTAAATGAACATTTTCTCAACTCAATCCAAACAAACAGCTCTATCTCAAAAACAGAAAGAAAATGACAATCACAAGTTGTTTTCATTTTAAGAAACACAACTTCCTCTTTTATTTGATACCAAATATGTAGCATGTGTAGCTTTTTAGCCCGAGTTTGATTCAACAACATTTAAAAAAACACCAGACCAAACAAATAGCACTAAAACTGTTGTAAATAGTTATTTATCCTATCTTCCTCACACACAAAAAATACTTTTTTTTTCTTTAGAAGAACAGTTACAAAGAGTAAAATCTCAAACTGAGTCAACATTCAGTCTGACAACAAAACAGATCCTTCACTGGATAACGCTAGGTTTTCAAAATAAAAGAGAAATGTCCCACACTTCAACCCACAGCAATGTTATAAGCAACAAACAGTGATGTGGTAGTAGGTAGTGTCTTTGGCAACTTATAAGAGAAAAAATCGCCAAATTTAAATGTCGAAAAGTCACAGCGACCCGGTCAGTCCTCACGCTGCCTCGCAGAAAACAGCGTCCGTCTCCGGCAGTGAGAGCCGGTTAGGTCCCGCTGTTTGCTGACAGTGATTATGTGATGTGATTTCGAGCAAAAAACTTGAACTCCCAATGTCTTTGTCACTTTGCACAGTGGGTCAGGATCTCTCTCACAACACAATCTTACAGCATCCATAAGATTAAAGACGGGCATGCTTAGAGCCATTTTTAGATTTAAAACCCATGGAAAAAATACAGATCTCAACGTTACAATGTATATTTCCAGTTCCGGTTATTGATGACAACTTAAAGTATCTGCAGTACAAAGCTCATGACTTTATTTTCCGTGTTTTGATACACTGGGAAGAATTTTTAAATGACGGGTGCTATAGTGAAATACAGAACGGGCGCTGTGGGGTCTAGAGAGGGTTGAGAAGCTCGCGCTGCTTGCCCTGGTGTATGTTGTTTGGGGGTGGTGAGTGCAAATTAGCATGACCCATAGTCACAATGGCCACAATTCTGACAATAAGACCCAATTTGAAAAATAGATAGACAGACATGCCCACAAAACTGGTCATGAACTGCTTCCTAAGTTATGACAAATGACAAACCTGCTCTAGCCACCGAATTTCAGCCAATAACAGATCTTTACTGTTAGTACTTCTTCTTCTTGTTCTCTTTTAGTCTATCTGCCTTTCTAATTTGAGTTCAAAGACAACCACTTTTCTTGCTGGTTTGGCTTTAGCAAATTTCCCCCTCGTAGCGCAGTCGATGCCATGTGGGAACTCATTTTTTTTTTAGCTTTTTCAATGTTTTTACTTGAAAGTTCAACATCCACAACCTGTCGGGGAGTTTAAAAAGAAACGCCTGGTTGTCAGTGTGATTTCCCACGATGTGTTTTGTTGCGTGGCAAAGCTGATGTACAGGGTTTTCATCATGACATCAAAAAATATGACCTTGCTACTGGAACCATGTTGGGAAAGGACCACAGGCAATATGTTTTCTAATTTAGGCCACATGATGGTAGGTTTCTCTGTTTTGTGGCTGTTTGGGCAGGAAGCCAAACACAATTAAAGATCATCAGAAACGTCAAGCGTGTTGGTAAAATAGTGAAAGTGGCTTGTGAATATTAGAGTGCAGTGGCCTATGTGGCAAGTGGATATAAAATGCGTTTCCTTGGTCTGACTGGGAGTGAAATTGTTCTTGTGTGATTGTGTTTTGACAGTGGATCAGCACGCAGCTGTTAACCGTAACAAATGTAGAACAAATCAATGCTGAACAATCTATACTGTCTGCAGCCGGGACAGAGAGCACAGACAGTACAGTGTGGGAGTGTGACTGTGACTGATGTATATGTGAGTGCGTGTTTCTGGGCCGGCATAGTGTTTGTTTGTGTTTGTACTTGTGTGCGCAGATAATGTGCATCTTAATGCCCCGGTCAAGTATTGATGACTTAATGTACCGAGAGTGAAACCTCATGTCTGTCTGCATTCATGTCTCCATGCCTGTTATTGGTTGTCTGTATGTGTGTGTGTGTGTGTGTGTGTGCATTAAGGCTGTTAGTTTGATATGGGGGGAGGGGACAAAGGTCAGAGTTCAGTAGGACAGAGAAGCATGAGATTGAAAACAGAAGAAGAAAAAGACGAGAGAAAGGATGAAGAGGGCAGACGGGTCAGAGGTAAAAGGAAAAAACAAGAGAAAGTATAGAATGTGAGTGGAGGCTCATGTTTGTGGTTGTTTCTCCACATATTTGTCCATCTGGCAGTATTGTTTATTTGTCTACATGATTCTTGTCTGTATGTATATGTCCTCGCCATTTGCTCATGCATACAGCTGGTATAGAGGATTTGCTCTTGCGATACAAATCTCTGGAACCATCTGACAAGGAATCTACAAATACCATAGATATATAGCAACCAAGCCACACAGAGAGAGCAGCAACTGGCCAATCCCAGGTGTTGTTTTTCAAATTCAAGTGGAACTCAGTGAAGGCTGAACACTTTGACTTACAGGTTCGCGCATTTCAGCCACAAATATCTGCACGTTTCTAAAACATAAAATCTTTTTTAAAATTTTAATTTCCTCTAATATGTTTGGAAGAAATTCAAATTTAGCTACTGAAACCATAAAATCTCCTGGAAAATGGTATTTGACTTTGCATATCTTGGATGTCACATGCACTATAATGTGCAAACACAATAAGCCCCCATCATCCGACACCTGGACACTGTTAGAATCATGTACACTGTACAGGGATATAAATGACCAGGTTTCTCATGTTCCATGTAAAACAGTCTGCATGTAAACATACTCTGTGAGTTTGTTTTGGGTTTGGTTAGCTAAATAGATCTCCAGAAAGATGCAAATCAGCTACTGCTCTGCTTACCATGTAACCACCAGCAAATGAATGATGCCTTTTTCTATATACATTAGACAACAAGCCAGAGGGGTGCCTTGTGTCCTGTCATGTAATATTGAGTAGACTGGTGCTACACTGACATCCATCATTCTGAGGTAGGCTATTGATCCACTACAAACTGGCTGCTCGGGATTACACAGAACAAACACAACAGCAGCTCTGCACACATTCACACATGCATGCAAATGTACACACAGGCAGAGGGCATGCGCACAAGAACACACACAGAACATTGTTTGTCTGAGCTCTACTGCTGCCTGCTCTGAGCCCATATGGATGGCTGCCCAAAGGTGCTGTTGGGTTATTTGGAGTCATGATTATAATGCGCTGGATGTGAACGTAGCAAGTTAAGACTGTGCTTTGCAGTGGGCAGGTCTTAATGGATTGTCTTATAATGGCTGTCAAGTGGTCACACAGCACTTATGATGAGAGAGATCAAGGAAGGAAGACATTAGTAACTCTTGTTAGTGTAATTGAGAGGCTTCATTGTGTACTTTACTGTACTTTGAAGGTTACTTTTTAAACCGCTTCCCTGTTCGATTGTGATGCCAATTAGTGGTGAACAGTCGGTCCGTAGAGAGCAGAAGGAGCAACACGCAAAGAAGGCGAGAAGCCACTTGTGATATTTTGTGTGTGTGTGTGTGTGTGTGTGTGTGTGCGTGTGTTTTATTGAAACAAAGGGTTGAGGAGATATAAAAGAGAAAAAAAGGATGGTGGAGGATGAGGGCATCATCTGGCACTTGGATTTCTTGTAATGAGAGAGAAAAGACGAAAAAGGAAGAAGGGGATGGGGGAAGGGGGGAAGGGATGTTAGAACTGAGACTAGTAGAAAAGAAATAAAATGGTTAAATCTACAGGTCAAAATGAAACATTGAATCTGTGTGTAGTGATCTTTGTTCTTTTGTACAACCAGATGATGTGTGAACATAGAATAGTGTATAGACTGTATCTTACTAGTCATGACATCCTAAAACAGGTGTAGGTAAAACTCCACTGGCCAATCAATGGTGTAGCAGCCTGGTCAGGCCCTGGAGCTCTTCATACATAATTGTAAGGTCATGAAAAACTGGAACCATTTTGAGGAGGCTGAGATGACCAATAAGCTATTGCCTGGCACAGAGATGGATGTTGGCAGCTGGCACATGCTCATTATGGATAGCAAAGTGGGCCAATAAGTCTGTGTATGCCCCAATAAAAGGCATCATAGAACAACCCTATCGCCAGACAAGAATGTCAGCACTGCAATCCCAGAATACAGTCAATGATGTTGCCATTGGACGTTTTTTAGCTTTCAATGGCAAATATGTGGTAAAGGCAAATAAATTATGGTTGAAGCAGCTATAATCAATATTTTTATATTAACATTGGATTACATAACTACTTGTATGAGATAGGGATCACTTGTAGCGATCAACCCACAGATAATTGTCACCCAACTGTGCAGTTTCCCTCATCTCTACGGAGCGTTTTAGTGTCTTTCAGCTCACTGTTTTGGTTGTATGGCACGCAACTGTTTTGATTCAATCTAACTGTTCCTATTAGCATTGATTCCAGCTGTAGCAGACAGCTGTTTTCAGCAAAACTAGCTCTAAAACTGCACTGCACGCTGTACACATTTTCCCCTTTAAGGTTAGGCAACTAGAAAACTTGTGCAGGTTAGGGAAAGATTGTGGCTGTGGTTAATAAATGGGCGAACATTAATACCAGGTCTGCACGAAGTCGGACACACTACAAGCCCATCCACCATCCACCACCCCAACCTCCACACCCTTACCTTCTGCCTCGCTACATAAAGGGCACACTACCTCTTGCATTTTCACCAAACATTGCCACTGGATATAAAATGATATGTGGATTCGTCCAATATGCATGTAATTCCTAGGGATACTGGGCTGCACAGAAATATCATAGACTTTAGTGCATAAACGAAAGGTTGTCTGCACTAACAAGTCATAGTGGCAGTCATACGCGGCTAATGACATAGTGGGCCCTAAATCAAAAGCAGGTTAATGGTAAAAAGGCTGTAACAGCAGCCATTGTGTTATGTAAAAGTGCAGAGGTGATGCTGTGCTCCTCTGCAGAGCGATTTATTAGATCATGGAGAGGAAAGAGAGACGGTAAATGTAGGAAAGAGAGACAGCGAGCCAGACTGAGACATGAAGGAGAGGATAACATGAAACAAAAGGTCATGGGTTAGAATCAAAGCTAGAATGTCACTCAGTTAAAGGACCATTGCTGTGATGTTCTAACCCATTTACTCCAAATTATATATGTATTTCATGTTACAGCTGACTGTTTCCAAAACCATAGTTCAGACATTTGAATGTATTTTTCCTACCATCCAGGCAGTTGTTATACATTCATTTCCATGTGATGAGAAAATGTTTGAGATCCATCACATAGACTGTATATAAAGATGGACGACGCGTCTCCACTTCCTCCCACTGTACAAAAATGAAGCCAAAATATCCCGAGTACAGGCACTGCCATCTTGCATTGGTGACGTCATTTGGAGCCAGAGTCTGCACAGTAGTGATTGGAATTGAGGTCCCGCCCATAAACCAAGTTAATCAGAAAAATGAACACTTGAACAAACATCAGCATGATAAGAACTACCTAAAATGACAGAAACCATCTTTGGGGAAAATGTATTTGACATGTACTTTGATTCTTCGGTTTGGCCCATGTCCCATCCGCTAACATGGAGGGGGCGGGGTTTATGACCTATACTGGCTTCACTTTTGGGAAACTGTCATGTCATCCATCTTTATATACAGTCTCTGATCCATCACAATGAACATTGTGATGTCTTTTTTTTTATCAAAGCTAGTTATGATTTAAGGCAGTTGACTTGTCAGAAGAGCTTAAGATTGAGAGTTTAATAGGGAGGACGGGTGCTTTTATATTTTGTGCTTTTGTAATTTCAGTAAAATTACTTTTCTCCTCATATCTAATTCTTCTAGCCATTTTCAATGCAATAAGCTGAAGTTTTTGAATAATTGCACACTTTCACTCTATTTTCTTATCACTTGTAAGCTTAAAAAAAACCTACCAGTCTACCTAAACCTCTGTGTGTTCCCTCCTGCTGTGACTCAGCCTTGTCCAGTTCATTTGTTGTCATGAGAGCAATGTTGCTCAAGAGCAGGTGGCAGCAGGTCCTGATCGTATTACCGCACTGATTACATTGTGTCTCATAGTGATGGTATTATATGCTCTCACTAACCATGTTATGCAACCACAATTACACTGACGAAGGAGACAAAGAGACGGAGACAGAGGAGGAGGGTGTGATCTCTTGATAGCTCAAGATACTCGCGGATATTTAAAGTGTAGATGATACTGTAAATTCATTTGATAACAACACAGAGAGAGTGTGAATATTAAATCTTTAACACTTAGCCATTCAGACCTCTGCCTCTCATTTCCTGAAAATGGGCGCAAATAGAATTATTAGCACATTTTTGCAATATTAGTGACCAGAGGCATGTGTAATCCTGACGCAGCACAGCGCAAACTAGAAAAAATTTATTATTAATGGTAAAAATACAGTATCGGCAGGTGGAATCTGGGCCTAGTGTCCAATTACAGGAGCTATCCTCTTTACACAATGTACCAGAATGGGAGTCCTGGTGAGAAAACCTTACATCTCTGGGAGGATCAGAGTGCAAATACACAGCCCCCCAAACACTGATATAATTATAATATATATAATATAATTACACTTCAACTAATTAACTTAAACTACAATAAATGTGTTTCTATTGTTACAGTATCTTTGCTATATTTTTAGCCATGCTAACGGCTCTAGTCAGTGTTGGTTGGTTGCTCAACTACTTTGGGTTAGACTGAATTATCTCAACAACTATTCAATGGATTGCTATGAAATTTTATACAGACATTCATGGTCCCCAGAGGTCCCCTACCTTTTCCTCTAGCGCCACCAACAGGCCACAACTTGACATTTGTGGTTCAGAGTGAAATATCTTGACAATTATTAGATGGGTTGCCATGAAATTTGCTGCAGATAATCAAGGCCCCTTGAGTATGAAATTCTAATAACATTGGTTTGATTCCCATCTTTTCCTCTGGTACCACCAGCAGGTCAAATCTTTCACTTATTCAGTGAAATATCTCAACAGCTACCACATGGATTAGCACCAAATTTTGTATAGACATTCATGGTGTCCAGAGCATGTATTCTAATGACTTTGGTGATCCCCTGACATTTTCTCTAGGGCCACCATGAGGTGACTTTTTTTTTAAAAATATTTTTAAATAACTATTGGATGGATTGTCATGAAATTTGGTACAAACATTAAATCCCCAGGATGAATTGTAATAACTCTGGTGATCTCCTAACTTTTCATCTAGCGCCATCATCAGGTCAAAATCTTAATGTGTCTGACACTTCGGCTTATGACTAAATATTTGCTAAACCAATTACATTCCCATCAGCCTCAGCTGTAGTTCGTGTTTTGTGCTAATTAGCAAATGTTAGCATGCTAACACACTAAACTAAGAACATGGTAAACATTATACCCGCTAAACATCAACATGTTAGCATGCTGATGTTAGCCACCACGCTGTGCCTAAGTACGGCCTCATAGAGCTGCTAGCATGGCTGTAGAACTAATATGGTTACATTTACATTAGTAAAGTTAGGCATCTAATCTAACTACAGAATCTTCATTAATCACATTAAAAGTTGTAATTTGATGTACAGTATATTTACATCTTGGCTAACAAAAGAGAAACTGGACATGAGGTGGATTGAGCAGGTTTTTTGTGGCAAAACAAGAACCAGAATTTGCCCTGCACAACCTGATCTGCATAAACACAATCTTAGCTGTGCCACTTTACCGTCCTCAGTGCAAACAGGTTCCTTTATAGCCAGGAAATTATTAAAAGTGACATTGCAACTGCATTTTTGCATAAACTTACTGGCTATGGAGTCTTGTGTTGTTTGTGTCAGTGTATGCTGTTTTCCAACAGTAATACATTGTATTTGCTGTTTCCAGTCATACCACACTCAAACATACTGTAAGCATACTGTGAATGTGCACACATGCTCATACAACCTGAGGCAAGTTTTAATACGGCTGTGAAATATTGATGGTAATTAGCTGCAGGCTCTCCTCTGGCTGATGATAAATAATTTGACAGTTTATCCAGTCCAGTTGAGAAGCCAGAGCAATCATGGGAGTTGTTGTTCTGCCCCGCCGTTCCCACAGGCCTGATCTCAGCCCAGATTGCATTATTGTTGATGGAAATGTGTAGCCATTGAAAGAGACACAATTCTTAATTGATTGGAAAATAACCATCCAGGGGAAAACATGTGACACGAGTATCATTTGTTTCAAGTATAGCTCCCGTTGGACCATAAAACATGGACTAAACACCTGACATGCTTCAGTGTAGCAGCATACATGCACTGCTTGTGTCTGTCTCACCACATCATATAGATACCCTGCACTGAACACTTCAGTATGTACTGTATGTGAGAGCCAAAGCTGTGTCCTGACCATGCCCGCGTGTGTTCTCTGTACACTGAAAGGCAGCCACACTAGTACAGTTACTAAGTGCATGTGACTAGGTCACCATGACAACAGAACTCCCTGGAGCATGCTGAGAGCAGAGTGACGTCACTGGCCTTTGCATGTGTGTGTGTGTGTGTGTGTGTGTTTTCATGTGTGTGCAGTACATGTGGCACTTGCTGAATTAACTGCTGGTCCTGCAGAAGCTGCTGTAGTACACTGTGTGTGAGGAACAGAAACAGGAAATGAAAAGAGAAGAAGAAGAAAGGGAGAGAGAGAGAGAGAGAGAGAGAGAGAGAGAATAACTAAAGCAGAAACAAAGATGTGAGGAGACAAAAGACTGACAGTGAGGAAAATTAAAAGATGCATTAGATGCAGAGAGGGTGTAATTACTCTGATGTGCACTCTAGCACTATTTTAGTTTCTGCCAGATGGTCTTATTTGTCTTATCACTATTCTTTCATCATAGATTTCTGAGCTGTGTGTGTTTGTGTGTGAATGTGTGTCACTCAATGCTCTATTCTCTCTCCTACGTAACAATAGGAGGGTATTGATCACTGTTATACTCCATTCAGCCACTGTACTACATTACACTGACAAACACACCCACATACAGTACACACACACAATGGTTTATGCCTCACACAGCATACATGTACACATACACAGATGTCCTGCACACTCAAATACGCTTACAGAGACATAACACATATGCTATTGATGGGCTCACACACAAGCAAGTGAATAGTACCCTTTTGTCTTTCAATACTCACATGCATACACTCTCTGAAGTAGCATGCGCTCACACACAGTTTTTCTCCTGTTTATCCAGACAGGCAGTATTGATTGGGGCTGAGGGGGAAATTCTCTGAAGTAGATCTGTTGGAAAACTTTAACAAACTACAGGTCTCATCCACCGTGCAGCAGGGGTTGGGAGGCTTCACAAAGAACCTTGAAGCGCGGATGTTAAAAGGGGCATGGGTACGGAGAATCCTCGGGTGACTTTGGTGACGTCAAACTTACGAAATATTAGATCATTAGCTAAAAAAACTTTCATTATAAATTATATTATTACCTCTCATAAATTGGATTGCATCCTACTAACAGAAACTGCAGTAAACATATCATATCCTGTCATTCATATGCAGACGACACACAGCTCTATATCTCTCTTTCTCCCAATGACCTCAGCCCAATTGACAACCTGATAAAATGCATTACAGACATAGATTATTGGATGGCAAAAAGCTTCTTACAACTAAACTTGAATAAAAAATTCTTCTTGCTGGCCCCCCAAAACAGCGTCAGGAAATAACTTCATACCTTTAATCACGCACCCTAAATGCCAGTGAGCATGTCAGAAACCTGGGTGCCTGGACGCTGGCCTTAACTCCGAAAATCACATATCAAATATTACAAGATCATCATTCTACCACCTCAGTTTGTGATTCATATCACAAACTGATTCTGAGAAAATGGTTCATGCATTCATTTTGAACAGATTAGGTTACTGCAATGCTCTTTTCACTGGATTATCAAAACAGGCGCCGGAGTTCTTATTGGTACAGGAAAACATTATCACATTACTCCAATACTTAAATCACTTCACTGGCTTCCCATTCAACAGATAATTCACTTTAAAATCCTCCTATTGGTTTTTAAGGCACTACATGGTTCAGCTCCCCAGTATATTTCTGACCTGCTCACTGACTATTATCCCCATCAGACCTTTTAGGTCTGGAATGCCTCTGCAATTCTTTGTCTGATGAGCTGTGGTCTATTAAAACTGTATCTAAAGCTAAGCTCAAAACCTTCCTGTTTTCTCAGGCCTTCAGGCCTATGAACAGTTTTTACGTCTCTTTTTAAAACGTAAAGCACATTGAGTTTCTTTGCAATGAAATGTGCTCTATAAATAAAGCTGCCTTGTCTTACCTTGCCTTCATCGCTCACTTCCTGCTTGTTGGTATTAGGAGATGTGTTTAGGTGTGTGATTAGAGATGTGAAAGTGTTATTGTTAGTCTATGTTGTACTTCAATGCTATGTTGTTATATATGTCTCCCTTTAATGCATATTTGCTTAATGAAATACAAGCCAAAATAGGAGATGTGTATTGATAGTTCTCCTTTTCCACAAATAGTAGAGAACTGAAGAAAAAGATGGATGAAGGAAAGAAGGAAATGTGTCCTCTATACCAGCAGTTTCTATCCCCCACAATTTGTCATATATCATACTTTGTTTCATTCTATTTACATTGCTCATTATGTATGTAAATGAGGGAAAGGTAATTTTGGGGGGTTATTGTTTTTGGCTAATTAGGAGACAAACTCCCACACTGCTTTGATTAAATTCATATTGAATTCATATTGGACACTAGCTGTGAGTTTTCCTCATTTCTGTAATGTAAAACAGGGCACTCTCTCTGGATTCATTAATAGCAGGAGGCACACAGCTAACGAAATATTAATTTCACTCAGTGACTTAGTTTGTCCTTTGGCATCTCTGAGAACTTAATAGAGTAATTTTGGTTAAAGGTCTATTAAATGTGTGATTGTAAAAATATGCTGTACATGAACACTGCTGTTGGTTTGCCAAAGTTTCATATAATTATCTTAATAGTTTGATAGTGTTTCTATTGATCACAAGTTACTGGGAATGGCAAGGTGCAGCTATCACATTTTTTCAGCCTGAACCAGATGCTAAAGCCAATCAAGAGTTATCAGTTAGCCACACAAATGAAATATTTTACCTCTCCACGCTTAATGTTGCGCTAATCAATATTTTTATATAAACAATAGATGAAATGACTATGTGTAACATGAAAATGGTTGCTTGTAGTAACGATCTACAGGGAATTAATTAAGCTCTACAGAGCTTTTTAGCCTCTCTCAGCTCATTGTTTTGGTATGCGACCCTCAAACGAGCAGCAGCAGGCAGCTGTTTTTAGTGAAAAAGCTCTGATAAAACCATTGCTCAGTACTGGACAGCAGACCCAGATACTTTTCTGGTTGGTGGAGACCAAAACAGGACTTGTGTGTGCCATGAATGCTTATGTTGCTGGATGTGCTAATAGGTTCTGTTTGCTAACACATTCACTTTTACAACTTTATAAGATGCAAATATGCCAATGATGTGTTTCCAGCTTGTTCTGCTGGCCCCACTCATTGTAATTAAGGTATCGTTATAATTTTAATATTTAAAGTAAAATAGTAACATTAAATGTTTAACTGTAATATTGATATTTTAAACCTGAACCCAGAGGATGCTCACAAAAATCATCCTAAATCTGGCCCGATACATCAACACCCTCATGCCCCATCAGATTCAAGCCAAGCTGCAGACCTCTGCAGTCCAATCAGTAGTTTCATTTGATCCAAGAAGAAACAAAATCACACCTGGGAGAATTCAGCTCCCTCCGCATAAAGGCTTTGGTGACCTATGTACATCTGAAGGTATAATTTATATCTTTCTGGCCCATAGCACAAAAAAACCTCCCAATTTCTGTGGAGGCTGATCAATAAAAATGACTTAACTGCTTGGCCAGCTGACCTCTAACTCCTTCTCCAGCCTGCAGTCCGTTATAGAACAAAAGGTTGTTTTTTGAGATATTTTTAAGGGAAAGTAGAGCACTGTCAGTAAACTCAGGGGAGACGGTTTAAATTCCAGTCTTCCGGAATAGGAGATAGAAATACAGACGCAATGTTTGTCTCCATTAGTCAACATTGTTCCTCTGGTGAAACCTCGGTGGCAGCAGGATTTCAGAAACAGTTGCTCTAATTAGCTGACTTCCTCAGCATAGAGCAGCACAGCAAAGGGTTTCTCTGTGGCACAAAACTGACTCACTGTAAACATGTATATGTCTAATACATGCATATGTCTTTGGACTGTTTTTTGTTTTGTGTGTCTGTGCCTGAATGTGTACTGTATGTGTGTTTTTGCCACTAAAATGTCTGCACCATTCTCTTGGATCTTTTGCCGGCGTTGTGTGTTTCAGTCTCTCCCTATAAGCCCATGTGTTTGGGTATGAATTATGTACTGCTGCGTTTCCCCTGATAAGGCTAAGTGTGACAGTTTGTGCTGGCTGATATATCAGCTGTGATTGATGGATGTTTTTTCTGGGTTTGGTTGTTGATGGCGTCTGCTATTCCAAAAGGAAAATTCTTTACAGAATCTGAGGAAAACAGTCTTGTTTTAGGATTTCACCTCAGGGTGGGCTTAGTCTCTCAGACAGGAACACAAGGTATCCTATTCAAAGCACAAGAAACGCTGTCAGTGAAATGGATAGATTTTACCGGGGGACTGTGTTGGTTCTCCCCCAGATAGTTTTTTTTTTTATATTTCAGCTGCCAAATACACAATTTTCAAGCAATTTCACTGCAAAAACAGCCCTACTAGAAATAAGCCAAATATTCTTAAATATAATCAAATTGTCTTGTATTGAGCAAAAAAATCTGCCAATGGGGTTAGCCAATTTTGCTTGGCTAGAATTCTTAAAACTAGCAAAACAGTCTAGCCACTGAAAGACCTAGAATTTACAGTGAAAAAAAATAGTATATTGTGCTTAAAATAAGTAGCCAACCAATGGATTCAAAACAGGAACCTTCTGTCTGTGAGGCAACAGTACTACACACACCACCACCATACCACCTGGAGCAGACCGACATTAATCTCACATTTCTTTTTACTTCTTTATTGTTGACTCAGTATATCCAGAGGCTGTACAGAACAAAGGATTCAAAAACAACATAAAGACCATTGGTGGTCAAGGTGAAAATGAAAATGTAAATGTAAGATCTATATACAGCTTTTCTGTAAAGGTCAAGCACTTTCAAGGTACCTAAACCAAAAATGTCCAGACTCTCGAAGCCTTTGTCATCACATCTAAATTGTTACTATAAATTCCAGGAGACAACAAACAAATATGGCGACGGGATCGTCTCATTTCAAACATTAAAAGATTTTAGGTTTACATGAGTGACTGTAGATGAAACACCAGATGTTGAAATGTAGAAAATCAAGCATTTTTCAAGGAGTATATTCAAATTCAAGCATGTTCCTAACCTTGAAAACATAACGGGCATTTTCCACACTTTCAAGACTTTGTACGACCCTGTTAATTTCAGGGGAGTTAATTCTGGTAATTCTAGTTTCAAGCATTAAGTTACCCAGAATCAGTATTAAAATCTCAGTAACAAGTTATAGTATCTTATTAAGTACTTGAAGACTAAAAAGCTTGAAACAAGTGAAATGCTCTAACATAAGAACTGCCTGGTGAAGAAATATCTTGTCAGACAAAAAACAAGCATATATTGCCTTGATTTAAGATATTTCATCTTACTTAGATTTCGCTTTTTGCAGTGTTGAAATGCAAAATATGTTTACTTATAGACCACAATAAGGCCTACATACTGTTAATGCCTCAAAATTAGTTATTGAGCCCTAAAAAGTATTGTTTATTTATTCATGCTCAACTAATAAGTATAGCCATGCATCTGTATGCAGTATTCAGATTATTCCTTTGTGCATAATAATGTATAGTAATAATTTAAAATCAACATCAGAAATCCTTTAGTCTGCTATGCCCTGCTGAGGGTAGATCTACAAAATATACAACTGGAAATACTTTGAATAATTCCAGAACATTTGTCAGCGTTTTACTAGTGATCATAATGTTGAGTTGAACAGTTTTTGCGGTTCTACTCGCAGGGGATTAGCAGGTCAGAGGGTCAGAGTATGGAACTATGGATATAAAACGGCTGGCCAGTTGCTCGGTTTTAGAATAATAAAGGATGGAAAAGGAACATTTCTGGTGGTATTGTATTGAAATCAACTCATTGCTCAAAGGGCTTTGTTGCAGCAGCAGCCCAGGTAGGCTGCATTTTCACTGATCTGCAAACAACGTAGGTGGAGCTTAGCTAGCTACATAGACTGGTCAGACAATGAAAATGCAGGCTTCCAAGGCTGCAGCCTAGAAAACGGAGCACATCCAAGGTTGCGGAGTAGACAGGATAAAGAGGTTGCCATGCAACCAGGCCACACACACAATTGGGTTATAGAATATTTTTGGTTGGGTTGACAATATGATTGGGTGGGCTAAAGCCCCCTATGGTCTTGTTGAAAAGTAGAAGCCTTTAAACACTGTGGGTAATTGGATTTAACACAGCACAATAAAAGTAGCATAAAATAAACAAAGCCTGTACAGCAATTAAAGGATCTCTCCCCTCTCAGCTGGCCAGCTTCACCCTCCACCACTTTTTGGTGAGCTGTCTGCCTTGAAATGCCATCCAAGGTAGATGGGAAATGCAGCCAATCTACAATAATCAAAGCAGTGCTGATATTTTAGTTAACTAAAGTGTTTCCTTTGTAAAAACTGAAAGCAGAAGAAAACAGCTAGCCTCCAAAGGTAACACAATCTACTTACCAGCACCTCTAAATTAACACATTACATCTCAATTTTGTAATCCATACAAAAACCGAAATGTATGGTTTTACGGGGAGTTACATGCTGGAACAATTTTGTCAACTACAGTAACTTCCTCCTTTGGACAGAGCCAGGCTAGCTGTTTCCAGTCTTCATGCTAAGCTAAGCACCTGCTGGCCCCATCTTCATATTGAGCATACAGACATGAGAGTGGTATCAATCCTCTCATCTGACTCTAACTCGAATTAGTGTATTTCACAAAATGTTGAACTATTCCTTGTAAATAACATGTAAATAACAAACATGCCGGTGAAAATCTGGTAACCAAAGTACCATCGTGTACTTACATTCACTTCTCATTTTCTTTGTTTATTACTGTGAGAGACTGATCTGCAGCATAATAAGCAGCTCTCTCTGGTGTTTTCCATTTTCTCTTCATTTTCTATTAATGGAAGCATTTTCTGAGCTGTACTCACCATCAGATGACCTTGTTTACAGAAAACTGTGATGAACAGTCTGCTTTAGCAACAGTAAAAAAAAAAGGTTTTTGAATATTAAGAAAATTCCAAATAAAATGAGTTTAAACTGATCTATTTCTTTCGAATTATCCATGTATTATTTGGAGAAACCTAAAACGGTGAGCCATAAATAGCGCATTTGAATGAGGAAAGGCTGCAAATTGTAGCTTAAATGCCAGGCAGCAGTGCAATAAGTGAATTTGTCTGGATTAAAATGTATGTAGGGAGGTAAGCCTCCTGTTTGCTTCCTTTCATTAATTCGCCGACTTTCTCTCTGCCTGCTCTGTTTATGCTAAATGGATACCAGAGTTTCATCAATAAGTGAGTTAAACAGTGCTTTAAACAATTACCATCACAGTCATATACACAATCTTAAATATACGGTAACCACAGGTCATAACCTCAGTCCTAAGTACAACGTCACAGACTGGCAGCAGAGTGAATTTACCGAGTTAAAATGACCGTCTGTCAACCTGCTAATCCCCCAGACAATCACACATCAAGTCAGACAGCCGTTCAGACATTAAAACAGTGACAGTCAGGCAGTCAGTCAGTCAGCTGGAAGCACAGTAATCATGCCAGTCAGGCCTACTGGTGAGTCAGCAGGTCATCTCTTCATCTCTCACCTGGTCAGCCAGTCAGCCAGAACACCAAGAAGTCGATCAGCAGCAGGCGGCAAGTCAGTCATCTTACTAAGCAGGCAGCTGTTCTGTCATAACATGAATCATTACTGTACACAAAGGTCTTGACTGTACAGAAGAAGATTACTAGGATGGAGGAGACAGTGGTTGTTATTCTGATATAGATGTGCTATTCAGAGGATGAGCCTGTCTAACAAAAGAGTCTCATTTTGGAAGAAAATTGTAGATTGCTATGACAAATGGCTCACACAGTGGTGCTGTGTTGAAAAGTGTTCTATCTTGAAAAGATAAAAGAACAGACCCAGGATGCAAAATGAATGTATGACAGACCATGTGTCGTCCTTGTCCTGTGTTTTTTGAATTGGGACAATGTGTAGGTGTAGTTATAGAGTCAAAATTGAGGGTGAAAGAATAGATTGCCAGCTAATTATTAAAAATAGTACAGGTTCAACAGCAATATCCTGCTCTTTTAATTTAACAGGCTTTATTACATTTTTGAGTCAATTTGAGCCATTATTTGACAGTTATTACATTAGTGCAGTTGCTTAACAGTGTAAATGGAGTTTTGTCGTGCTGTCGATGTGACACTGTGTTAACTTAAAAGCTTGTGGTTGGTGTATTGTTGCTCTGGTGGTCCCTGTGGGGTATATGAGGTTACACTGAGGTCAAAGCTCTTTTCGTGTCTTCCTAAATCCCCAGCTGTTGACATGAATGAATTAATCTAATCATTATTTATTCATACTGGTGGAATTGATTCTCTTCCCTCTATGGCCTGTGTTGGTATTATAGTCAGTTGAAAAGCATTCAGGGGCTGTAATTTCTGGTTAAGTCATCTGTGGCCAGGAAGAAAATACAATCTTTTAAATAGTAGCGGTTAGTGTTATTGATTGTCATCCTTTTTGTGACCATTTATTACCAATACTTCTAGGAATTATTTCCACAGCCCATTTCCTATTTAAAAAAGGGACCTTAATTATTAAAATGTGGTGGGCACATAATGTCTGTTGTTACTGTAGTGGAATAGCGTCTATTAGTACTTGTGCTTAACAAGTTAGCAGAACTTCCAACGTATTAAAGCTTACGTCACTACATTTATCTATTAGCTGTTTAGTCACATTTATCTACTACTATTATAGCACAAACTTTATATGAAGACATTCAGTTGAGCTAATGTAACATTAAGTGCTATACTCTATGACAGTAGCTTAGTTTGTATTATTAATGAAACCTTCCACCCAGGTAGGCAACAGTTTTGTGTTAGCCTGATTGTTGTGTAGCTAGTTTGCTATTCCTGCTAGCTAGTTTTTACTAGAAATAATTTTACTGAATAATAAAGATAGCCATATTCATGTTTTTTTTTAAAAAGCTGAAAGCTGACATGAATATCGGGGGCAAGTTTTAGAATGTTTAACATAATGTGTAAAGAAATGTCTGAAAATGTTAGGGAGGCTAAGCTAGCTGCTCTGATGATATTTTAATTGTTTGCACTTGAGTAAATTCTCTTCCCGGTAAAGTCAAAGCAAGGTTGCAGAACTTGAGGCTCTTTTGGTACTCCTTCCAGTCCAGAATTAATGAACCTTTTGATGCTGTAGCCACAAAAAGATAATATCAACATATTTCAATCTTGTTGCTTGAAGACCAAATAGCAGAAAACTTACCCAAGGAGAAAATGTGTACCATGAAGGTTTTATGCGTGTTTGTTAGTAAATGAAGTAATTTAGCCAGACATATACTGTAATGACCCACATTTGTTGAGTCTCTGACATTTTATCTTGAAAAGTAAGCAGGAAGATTTAGCCACCTAATTCAGTGTGTTGGTGCACTAATTCTCTTATCTAGAACACAAACCACAGCTGTAATTTTAGCCCGTGGACACACAAGAACCTGTGGAAACTTATATTTATTATTTATTCACAAACATTATTAAATTTACACGGTTCATTTTGCTCAGTCAATCACTGATCTCCTGCCTCTTTTTCCTCCCCTCTCTCTCCCCCTCCCATTTCCTTCCTCTGTTCTTCAATGGATTCGCTCATTTTCTCCAGGTCCTGAGAAAACGGTGATGTTTAATGGCCGTCCCCTCCCGAGGTTGTTGGAGTCCTCGCAATCATAGATTCGTCATCAGCAGAAAAGCTCTCATCATGGAAACCCCCTACCTCCAGACAGCGCTCCATGACCCCTCCTGTAGAGGGTGTAATTGCTGAGGGAGGGGTAGTGAGACTTAGACGAGCTTGAAGATAAAAATCACCCAAACCATGTAGTGTACCTCTCTCCAAGGAGGGGGGAGGGTCTACATTCAAGTCTGATTTATTTTTTATTTATTTCTATTTATGTCATTTCTGGAGCAGATTTGTGTTAGCTTGTTTAAAGAGTGGGTGTGGACCGAGCGTGCGAGGTGAGGAGAAAGCGACAGAGAGGAAGAAAGAGAGAGAAAGAAGGAAAGAGATGGTCCTCCACACCACCCCTTACTCTAGTGCCTGCCTGCACTTCCTGGATGGCTTGTCGTGGAGCCTGGTGTTCCCCTGCTACTGGCTCCTGGACCGGCTCCTGGCCTCCTGCGTGGCCACCTCACTGGAGAAGCGCCAACGCTCCCAGGACCCCTGCTCCTTCCTCACTCTGTGTGTCCTGATCGCCGCACCCCTTTACCTGCTCCTCCTCCTCGCCTCCCTGCCCTTCGCCCTGCTGGGCTTCATCATCTGGGCTCCCCTGCAGGCTATCCGCCAGCCCTACCTGTACACCTACCGCAGGTTAGTGTGGACGTTGGTTTTTTTTTTTAATACTACTTGTTTTCAAACAAATGAGACATTTAGTGACCTCTATCTCATGCCTGTGGTGTTGCTTAGACCACATGGTCATTAAAGTCTCTGACTTCTCAGTTATTTTGTTATCTACTCATCTTCCATGGTGTGTTTTGCCTGATTGAAAAGGAGTAACACAAAAAAAATATTTAATTGACCTTTTGGTCCTTTCACCATTTAATGGTTAAATTAATCAGGAGACTCGTGTGTTTATATGTTAATATAAAAATGAGAATGTATGAACTTTAAAAAAACTTTAAAAGAGGAATTATTAGTTAGTAAAAAATACTCCAGAATTTTGTTTAATTTGGAACAGACATCATTTTAAGTAAGTGATCAGTCATCAATATAAACTTGTCCCACACCTGATTCATACCATTCACTTGGTCGTCATTGGTCTTTGTTTCTAATTTTCAAACTGGCAGTTCTGGAAACAGCCTGTCTGCTAAACTACGCATCAAAATGAGTTTCTGAATCATTTTGAGGTAAAAAGAAAAAAAATAGGCCATGCAGTTGCAGAGTCATGCTTCATTTCATATCTACGGTGCCAGTTCTTCACAAGGCTTGAAGATTTCAAGAGGCAGGAAATGGAGTCAATATCTGCTATAAATGGTTTGCTCATTCGTCTGGCTTCCAGCTGCCAGGCTCAACCAGTTCTCAGCGGGTGTTTGGTTATCCAAACACCCACCCAAGTGGCTACCTACCACAACCACAAACTTTGAAATACGGGATGTGGCTCAGTTTGCTGTGGAAGAGCAGTGCTCTCTTCGAGTAACTCAGCAGATTTCCTAGTGGCACACAATGTAAAATATGATAGAAGTTTCCTTTGTTATCTGTGTTTGTTTCTAGTAATTATACTGCTGCCCAACATTAATGTGGTAATGGTTTATTACATTTCATGGGTACCATCTTTTTTCATAATATAAGATCAAAAAGCAGTGATCCTTATGGAGTGAGTTAGTGGCGTGCTGGAGCAAAAAGCAGAAGGTGGATAGAGTCAGATTTGGGTAGAAAAACATTATGAAATGATAATATTTTAGTGATATGGACAACATACAATAACAGAAAAGAATATGGAGATAAGAAAGTGACAGTGTGGAAAAACAACAACTTCTACCACCATTATTGTAAGTTGGTGCAGAGAATATCCCAGTGTTACTATCTAGATTTTCATAAAGCTTCTCAAAATAAGACTTTTCTTCTTCATTTTTCTGTTTTAAACAGGAAAGTTATTAAATTTTTTCTGCCCCATTTCACAACACAACCAGAATATGCCTATACAATATGTGGGGGATTGATAGGGCTTATCAACTAATTTCAGTAACTCCAGGTGTTGAAATATCAGGCTTTCAAAACTCCAGTCTGGAATTTAATTTTGAACTAGTAAGGCAGTGTACTACACTGTCATGTTTATGTCACATACAGGCTACTATAGATCAAGGATGTAGACTTGTATAGAAAGAGAAAAGTGCTGCTGTTGTCATTGAACTCTTGTCTTGTCGCCTTTGAAATTAAAATCAAAGTGGATAGTTTTCATGACCAGTGTAAATCATGCTGGTGCATGCCCTTTAAAGGCAGAAACTCAAGGTGACATAAACTTAATAAAACTGGATATCTACACCACAGCTTTTCCCCAAAGAGCAGCTGATCTGATGATGTTTTACAGCACCTTGCTGTGTAAACCTGTGAGGAGAAACCTTTAAACTACTTCACCACAATGCTTTTAGAGATACAGTTTATACATACAGTATGTCATGAGGTCAGACAAATATGTTGACATAGTTCGACATTTTGGGGATTATGCTAAATATGAAGCTAGAGCCAGCAACCGATTATCTTAGCTTAGCATAAAAACTGGAAGCAGGGGGAAACAGCTAGCCTGGCTCTGGAATTATTTCTTGAGGAACTATTTTTTGAGGTTGCCAGGCAACCAGTAGAGACTCCAGGAAGTCAATGGCATGGCCAAGAGATAGTTTCAGTAACTACCTGTAAAAACAAACAAATTTCTTTTGGACAGAGCCAGGCTAGCTGTTTCTCCCTGCTTTCAGTTGTCATGCTAAGCTAAGCTAATCGACTGCTGGCTGTACCTTCATATTTAGCATACAGGCATGAGAGTATGGTATCGATCTTCTCATCTACCCGTCAAGTGAATAAGCGTATTTCCTAAAATGTCAGACTGTTCTTTTGATGCATTATGGAGGTTTATTTGAGTGCGTCAGAGCTTCTGTTTGACTTGATATGGTATTTTGTTGCTTACCTTGTGCAGACCAGACAAACATCAGGCCGAGCAAGGCCAGGCGGGGCCAGGGGGTGTTGGGATTGGGGAATGGAGGCCTCAGGGCAGAAGCTTCTGTTTCTGTAGTGCCAACGTATGCCTTCTGCCAGACTCCCTGGCCAGGTTCAACAACCTGTCAGACACCCATAGGAGAGCCCGGGAGCTGGGGAAGAGGATCCGCAACGGTGCTAGCCGGCCTCAGATTAAAATCTACATTGACTCACCTACCAACACTTCCATCAGGTGAGGAGAGCTTGCTCCAACGCTCCTTCTGTGTATGTCTTAGCAGTAGCACAAGCATTTATTCTTGTGATAAATATCAATCAAACAAATATATTCTTTCTTTCTGTTCTGTTCATAAGTGCGGCATCCTTCAGCAGCCTTGCCACAGGTTTCCGCCGTACCTCCTCTCTGGACCAGCGTCCAGACCATACCCACACCACCAATGGCCCAGCCGACACTGAAACTGAACCGCTCACAGAGTGCCCGATTCACCCCTCAGGTGCCACTGACTGCCCCGTTCACCCCTCTGCGGGAGACCAAGGCTCCTCTGAATGCCCCCTTCACCCAGATGGAGCAGACACGACAGCAGACTGCCCCCTCCACCCTGCAGGGACCAACAGCAGCTCAGACTGTCCCGTTCACACCTCAGGGGAGGCTCCAGACTGCCCCATGCATTCCACAGGGGCTCAGAGTGGCCAAGGCCATCATGACTGCCCCATGCATGGGGAAGGGACCCAGCCAAAACCATCCCCAGACTGCCCACTTCACACCTCAGGAGTTCAAATCAGCATCAGTGCCCCAGAGCCAGACCCCCAGGAGGAGGAGGCCGAAACAGGGAACCATCGGCCTGGGGAGCAGGCAGGGGGAGACACGGGCAGCATGACTGCCTCCAGGGAATCCCTTGCTCGTTACCACGGAAGTGACGGTGGTGTAGGGATATCCTCCAACAATACTCTCTCTCACGTCCCTCGCACGTCAATCTTTAAGCGCCCTGGACGAAAACGCCGCCATGGAGATGAGACGTTTGACCACGAGATCTCTGCCTTTTTCCCTGCCAATTTGGATTTCCTGGCTCTACAGGAAGTGTTTGACCATGGAGCGACGACTAGACTGCGGCGGCAGTTGCATCGCTACTTCCCCTATGTGTTGAGTGACGTTGGGCGGTACGGCTGGAAAGGCTGCTGCTCAAGGTTCAAATTCCTGAACAGTGGGCTGATGCTGGCCAGCCGCTACCCAATTCTGGATGCACGGTACGAGTGCTACCCCAACGGGAGAGGAGAAGACGCACTGGCAGCTAAGGGGGCGCTGTTTGCCAAGGTCAGAAATGTTACTTTACTTTCTCCACCTGCTCTTCTGCTCGTTTTAAATGTACTGATGCACAATGCAAATTCTAGTCATATTTATATGATGATTTAGTTTGTCATTTTAGGAAATTGCTTATTTGCTTTCTTGCCAAGAGTTGGATGAGAATATTGTTACCACCATCTGTCCATTCAATATAGAACTAGAGCCAGAAGATGGTTAGCTTAGCTTAGTATTGAGACTGGAAATGGGCAAACAGCTACCCTGACTCTGTCCCACAAAACTTGTTGAGGCAACCTCACACTGATGACAAAACTCCAGGAAGTCACTGTGCCCAGCCAAGAAATAGTGCAGCACATAACCCACACACAGTGCATCTACCACCAACTTGTTGTTTTTACCTTTTTTTGTGTGAATTAAACAAACCAGATATTAATGAGCGACCTTTAGAGGTGCTAGTAGGCAGATTTGTTCACCTTTGGAAAGAGCCAGGCTAGTTGTTTCCCCCTGCTTCCAGTCTTTATGCTAAGCTAACCATCTCCTGGATCCATTCTCATATTGAACGAACAAATATGAAATGGTATTAATCTTCTCATCTAACTCTCGGCAAGAAATCAAATTAGCACATTTCCTGCAAGTACACACAGGTGCCCTAAAGCTCTGTAATATTAATCAATTTCTACCTACATGAAAGAAATATGATTACTGCTCCAACAACTACATTATAAAGTTTTGAGAGCCTTTTTGTCATTTTGCCTTGGTTTCACAAATTAGTTTCAGACTTGTTCCCACTGAAAGGTCAGTGTAGAGACCAGTTTAAGAAATGTCATAACTAATATCCTAGTCTATATTTAGACAGGGATATATTACGAGATTTTGACCAGACTACAGGACAGTGATTTTTAGTCAAAGTAAAAGAATAAGTTTTCTTGGAATAGTTTTTGTATTCAGAAAGTCTATCTTTCTATTCATATTGTGCATGTAACAGGAAAAAGATCCTTTTTTTCCTCATCTCATTTCATTCAAAATGAGCTGAATTAGAACTAAATGTCACTGTGAGCCTAATTTTATGCTTTTCCTGCAGCAGAATTGTGTCTATGCTCTGATCGCTGCCTGGTGCTGCTTCAGACGAAAGCTAATCTTGTCATCTCTGACGTCGCTATCTGTAACTATGGCAAGGCGGTAATTGAATCTGCCCATTAAGTCTTTTTATACTAAATTAACTTGTTATACATTTGTGAAAGAGAGCGTGAGTGTGAAAGAGGGACAGAGAGTCAGAGTTAAAATGAGCTGCCAGATGTCTGCATTAATTACCATAGATCTCCGTAGTATGGCTTATATACGTATAAAGCATCATATTGCAAAATATTTTCTTCCTACTGTAAAAACTTTGATACACCAGTATCTATCTGCTCTATTTCACAACTCATTTGATGCCCTCATGTAAATAATGCCACTCAGTACACTACTGCCACAATGTTGCAGTGATGGGTGAATCCGTAGATTGCAGACAGTTCTCGGTAAACACACCCACATACATTCACACATTACGGATCTGTCATTGTGGTGAGTGCACGCACCACAGTAATTACAGAACACTCACAACCTTTCCACATCTCCCGCTGCTGTGTGGAAAAAGCAAAAAAATACATGTTGTTCATGTGTTTTCAAGGTCCTCAGCATTACAGTAGTAATTCATTTTTTGAGCTGTAAACTGAATGATATGACTGTACTGTGATGAAACACATCAGTGCTGGTGTTAATATTGACATTTCTTACCAAATTTATAAAAATCTACATTTCATGGGTTTAAAATGGATCAACACACCATCTACTGTTTTAAATCAGCCCTGAACCTTCAAGGCCAATGCTGACATAGAGTCAACCGGTTGGGACCTATTAATGTCATGACTTTATATAAAAAAATGAAAGTTAACGCTCTCTAATCAGTCAGTCTCCCCCATGTCCCCTGACCCACACACTATGTAGCCATGAGGCCACGCCTCCTCTTGTTTTCTCGCATTTTTTAAATATGAAGGGAGGGAGGGTTCTAGCAGAATTTGGGGGTGTGGTTACACTTTAAGTCCTCAAAAAGAAAGTGTACCTCCAAAAGTAGGCTACATACAAAAGAAAACAATGCACATACTCGTCAAACAGTTTTTTTCGAACTAAGGTCCCGCCTCTGACCTTGCAGATAACCAATCATAGTTTAGGATAATGGGGTGGTACCTGTGGTGACCAATCACTCGTTGGACACGCCCCTGGAGCACAGCAGTGCTTTGAGCTAAATTCTAACGTCAGCATGGCAACATAGTCACAATGACAATGCTAACAATTTGATGTTCAGAAAATAAAATGTTTACCATGTTAACCATCTTAGTTTAGTGTGTTAACATGCTAACGTTTGCTAATTAGCACAAAACACAAAGTACAGCTGAGACTGATGGGAATGTCATTAGTTTTGTAGGTATTGGACAACTTACCATTTTTACCTGATGATGGCACTAGACGAAAAGTCGGGATCAATAAAGCCAGTCGGATTCATCCTCTGGGGACCATGAATATTCGTACCAAATGTAATGGCAATCCATCTAATAGTATTTTTTTCCCATCAAGATATGATAAAAATAATCTACCAACCACTTTACACCCTAAAATAAATTAAAGTCTCTATATTTATATAGTATTTAATATCATATTTATTTATTAGCTTAGACAGGTTTATTTACAGTAATTTTGAGTTACTGTAATTGATTGATTTGCTCAGTTGCATGCCTGGTGGGTGGGGTTCACCACTAAGTTTTTTCAGCGGTTCAGGAATCATTAGTCTGCACCCAGGTCAGCTCTGTGATGTAGGGTTGGTAGAGTAGTGGGACATTTTGCTTTTCCGGTGGTGACTGTCTTTATACATGGAGACACTGAAAAATCTTGCACACAAAGTTATTATTTATGGAGACTTAAGAGTCGTTCCAGTTACTCCACGTCCCGACAGTAACTGAGGGACATCCTGTCATATTTCTCATTGCAGTCAGAAGCAATGTGGGAGGGTCCTCGGATGTCTAAGTTATGGAGTCCATTAGGCAAGACAAGACATGTAGTCTTAATGCATAGCGGAAGCACTTTTACACCGGTTAGACTGTATAAGCCTACGAAGCAGGATGGGTTTATGACATGGCTACCAGTGAACTAATGTGGGCTACATGCAGAGTGATGGGATTTCTACAGTGGCTACCAGTGTACTTTTTCCTGTTTGAGTTGGAGTTGGAGAGTTCTCCTTGCAGAGAAAAAGCAGTAGTGCACAGTGTAAAGACGACATGCAATGAATCAGTGATGAAGCAGTTATTTGTGTATGTCCCATTGTTTGCGTGTGTGTGTGTGTGTGTGTGTGTGTGTGTGTGTGTGTGTGTGTGTGTGTACCTGCATGTGTGTATGCCCCTGCGTGTTGACAGTCTGTGAGTTCATTAATCACTGACATTCTGTGACTGTCGGGATGTGAGTCTGGATCTGATCGAGTTCCTGCTGGGACAGATCCGCTTTATGTGACCTGATGCTGATGACGGGTACCTGTATGTGTGTATATGTGTGGGCACCTATTTGTTTGTGTCCGTACATGCTCTTACACAAACCAGATCTAATAAAGACACACTCCATCACAGCTTGCATGCTGACAGTCTCATCCTGTTAGCTCTGCTGCCTGCTGACTGTCACTGCAGCTTACAAGCTGGCCCTACATCCCTGTTTCACAGCCTCCTTGTATATGAGGTCACTCCAGGTCCCCCTGACAAGGTGGCTATCAGCCAGCTGGCAGGTCCATGTCTCAATGCAAGCTGCCTACACTCCCCTAACTGAAAGAGAATGAAACCAAACAATGTTAAACAAAATGATTCTCCTTACTGCCAGAAAATGGTTATCTACACTGCAGCTAGACCAACATGTCTCCCATTCCAGTATGACTGACATGTCTGCAGTGGTGGAATGTGAATAAAGTGCATTTACTCAAGTACTGTACAAATTCGAGGTACTTTGCTTCAGTATTTCTATTTTATGCAACTTCTACTCCACTACATCTCAGAGGCAAATATTGTACTTTTTACTCCACTACATTTGTCTGACAGCTATAGTTACTAGTTACTTTTCAGATTACCATTTTTATACCCTTCCTGTCCAGTATAAACCATGCATCTCCAAATTTAGTCATTTTGAATCTGAATTTTCTTAAGATAAATAAACTACTGTATTAAAAAAAAGAAAAACGGGAAAATGCATCGTCACAAAGCTGAAAACAGGGTTGTTTTTCTGAGCTCATGAAAAGTTGACTTTTTAGAGATACGTGGTTCTCACAGGACAGCGAGACTACAAACTTATGATGATCTTATAGAATATGATGCATTGCTGTATATTAAGCTACTCAACAGTATATAAAGTAGTTAGAATAAGCACAACCATAAACAACTACAGCAATAAAATTCCACATACACATTAATGCACCAGTAATATTAATCCAAAACATCATATATAATAGTAAAACACTGACAGGGACCATTTTTCTGCAGAATGAGTACTTTTACTTTTGATACTTTAAGTAAATCTTGCCGATAATACTTACATGCTTTTACTTAAGTAAGGTTCTGTAGGACTTGAATAACTGACTGAATAATTCTTACACCAGTGCATGGCTGCCCCCCTTTGCTGTAAAATTGTCCTTAGCTGGTCTTCATACTCACTAAAATGATAGGCTAAGACTAGTATCACTAAAAGGGATTGTGGTTGGGATTAATTGGTGCTTCATTAGCCAGTAAAGAATTGTCTGCTTGCTTGGGCTGCTGGAGCAGCATCCCTGTGGACTTCTCTGTTTTTTTTAAACTGCACACCCTGTACCCTGAGCAAAGTAGCACAAAAGTGGACACATTTGAGACTGCCATTACAAGAAAAATAATTGTCAAACATCTAGAAATAACTCATTGTGAGTGTGAAAGTTCATACTCGACCTTGGGAATAGTAGTTTGATAAAATAATCTTAACTAAAGGTCCACTTAATAGCTTTTTCCAGATCTCATGGTCTCCATTAGTGGATTGAGTTTACTCACTTGTCATAGAGATGGTTCAGTTGTCATCACAAGACATAAGTACATGATAACAAGTGGGGGAGATGGTAACCTCCTGCCCTCCCTGATCTCTCTCTGACCTCCTAGTTTCGGTCTGGTGTTCATGACATGACATGTAGTTGTAGTTGTTGACCAGTTAAAGATCCTCTACAAAGTTCTACATTGGACTGTGGGCTAATTGGTTGGTTGAAATTCTGTTTAGATGCCTTATGTTACTGTAGCTATTGTCAATTGAATAATATAAAGTTTCAGTCAATGTAAGAGTTTGGCAAGACATTCATAATGTCGGTAATTCCATGAATTGAAAAATGTCTTCACGGGTCAGTGTTTTCTGAGTGTGAATTGCATCGCTATCAACTACCCAAGCAAGTTGATCAAACGTGCCAGTGTTCAAATGCACACTTGAGACACTGTTAAGAGCCATTTTGTGTGCCATGCTCTCAACCATCAATATTGACCAAGCTTTTAGAGCCACACTGTTTATTTCTTAGTACTGTATGCTCTGTTACGACTGCGTGTTGTTGTTCTCATGAAAGGAACAGCGTTCAGCATTGGCTTTTGCTAGTCCCTTCCTTATAACCCATGTTGCCCAGCTGGCTGCAGGCTTTGATGTGCCTGCTGTTCATTCCTAACCCCTCACCGTGCTACAGACGTCTCGGCAGCCTCCCAAGGCAGCATCTTGTTGTGAACCCTCGCTTCCCCTGCATGAACCTTTGGTCATTCTCTCTCATTACGACTCGACACGCCGGCTCTCTTCACCGCCAGCTGCGATGCATCTCATTAGAATCAGTTCATTTGATGTACCTGATGTTCATGCTGCGTTTGTCTTCGCAGCTACCAGACACTGTGTTCTTTCATATCAAACACAAACAAGGAAGCTCAGTCAGAAGTCATTGTTAAAGAGATGATCCTTAAAATAAAAAAAACTTTTTCAATTTGGTGTTGTTTCATACTAAGCACTAATTACTGTGGTGCTTTTGCACTTCATTTCCCAGACATCACCTGTCAGTCAAAACAGTGTGGGTGGTACTGTGACACCATCTTCCATGGATTTGCTGTTGATGAGGTTTCCATAGGTGACACTCTTTTCTTTGTTTGTTTAATGTTCATGCTAACTGCTCAGTTCTTCTGTTTATTTCAAACACACTCTAATCATAAAACTTCAGGAAAGAGCTACCAGACATCAGGAGCCAGATGTATAAACTTTGCGTACATACTGCACTAAAAAACCCAGATATGCCAATTCCCACACAAAACCTGGTATTTATAAAAAAAAATAAAAATAAAAGAACCAGGGGTGAGAATGTGCGCACTAACACATACCTCAGACCACGTATACACACAGATCAATCCAAGTGTGATATGATACATTTGAAATACAAATAAGTTTAGAGATAGTATCTAACATGTAACCTTTTTCCTTTAGGTTGTTATCCAGTTTCAAAGAGCATACTGTATAGGATTTATATATATATTGTATATACTGTAA
Organism: Macquaria ambigua; assembly: GCA_008360985.2. NCBI lineage: Eukaryota > Metazoa > Chordata > Actinopteri > Centrarchiformes > Percichthyidae > Macquaria > Macquaria ambigua. The sequence continues at coordinate 906,758 of VMKM01000018.1, read as the reverse complement.
ATTGTATAGGAACTTTTATTTAAATAATTGCTCTTGAAGTTCGATGATGAGGATGGCACTGCTGACGCTGAGATATCACTGCCCATGATGGTTTACAGGTGCATGTGTAATAAATTGGAGTTTGCTGAGTGTGTAAAAGTTGTGGTCTTCACCAATGTGGCACAGACATCAAGTAAAATTGTGCTTCATCTAAACCAGAGGTTTTCAAAGTGGGAGGTGGGCCTCCCCAGGGGGGCTCCAAACAGTTTCAGGGGAGGCTCAGTGAATGGAAGTGAAATAATATTGCATTAGTTATAAAAAGGAGATCACATAGAATAGCCTGAATATGTGGGATTTGGTTAAAGAGATAGTTCAGAGATACGGGTATTTGTCTGAGTTTTGTTCAAGTTTTTTCTTGAACGGTCGCAGGTGTGAAGTACACCAAATGTAAAAACTTGCATGAACTAATATCAGTTTAAAGGCTCTTGTGACTCAAAATGGACATTAATTATATGAAAACTCCACATAGATTACTTAAGTAAGACTTTTAAATGACCAAAAACTGTATTGGAAACAAAGAATGTAATGACTTGATTGTCTTCTGATGACATACATTTTTTGTGGGAAAGGGAAATTATTTTGAGTCAAGGGGTCAACCATTAATTATTATTAAAATGCCAATGTTCAGTGCCAACCCAGAAAGTAGTGTGTCTTTATGTAGCAAGGCGAAAGCTAAGGGTGTGGAGGTCAGGGTGGTGGATGGGCAAGTAGCACATCTGCAGGAGACCGTAGTTTGCTTCCCATCACAGAGGTATGGTTAACTGTAACCCTAACCTTTCCCCGACCTTAACCAAGTGTTTTAGTTACCTAACCATAACCACACCTTAACCTTAGCCTTTTCATAACCTTAATCATATGTAGGTTACCATGGGCAGATATGTTGACAGAAGAATTCTTGCATTGTCATTACATTACTGAACATCATTCAGGGTTTTGCATAATCAATCAATATAGACGATTTTGTCTGGCAGTAGGGTTGGTCTGAGAATGATCTCATTTCTCTGGCATTGTATCAAATTGACAGGTTTTTATGATTAGTTTTATGATGAGGGCCACTGTATTTTTTCTTTATTACTTTATTTCAGTTTGGGTTACTTTGGGTCAAAGTGTCTAACACATGATTTATGTTTATTATTACAATGAACTGAATTTTAATTTTAAAGCCCATGATGTCAAAAACTTACCTCCAGCCATCCTCTGCTATTGTTCCCAGACTGGTTTATTTCAATTATAAGCTATTTATATGAATTCAGTCTCTAGCAAATCTAACTTGGGGCACACACACACACACACACACATTCTCATAATTTCCCCATGGATGTATTTACCTGGAGAGCAGCAGGTCAGCAACATAAATCTGAATTGTGGAAAAGTGACGCACTAGAGAGAGAGAGAGAGAAAGAGAGAGAGAGGCAGAGATAGAATATTAATTAAAAAATGTTTCCCTAAAGAGAGAGCCAGCGCTGGCTCCGTAATTAAAGCTTTTCAGTCTCAACATTTATCCCCTCTTATAATTATTTCAAACTACTAAGTGCATGGTTGAAAATGTGTGTGTGTGTGTGTGTGTGTGTGTGTGTGTGTAAATACACAGTTTGAATGCATTATTTCAGATTTGGCTTAAAACAGGGACACACACTCAAATATAGATTGGATAGAATGGAAATCAATGGGGGCAGCACAGTGGTGCAGTAGTTAGCACTGTCACCTCTGACTTGACTTGGATTTGTAACAGCTGACCCAAGACTTGGCTTGATCTTACAGATTAGGCTTCAAAACAGGGACACACACTCAAATCTAGATTGGATAGAACGGAAATCAATGGGGGCGGCACAGTGATTAGCACTGTCACCTCTGGCTTCAGACCTGCCAGCCGGCTTGAGCCTTTCTGTGTGGAGTTTGCATGTCCTCCTTGTGCCTGCTTCATCCCAGAGTCCAAAGACACACGGGTTAGGTTAATTGGATGGATGGATGGATGGATGGATGGGTGGATGGAAATCAATGGGAGAATTCCCCAAATCCACCCTTGGCCTTCAATGACCAAAATGACCTCTATTCATTATTGAGGCCAACTCAATTTATTGACATAAATGGCTTTCCTTTTCAAGGCCAATAGAATTTAAACCTGTCTCTCATTGTAAAACCTAATCAAACAATGGCCAAGGTAACAGTACACAAAGCAGGTCTCAGCTCTGAAATACATTCTCTTTCTCCTTTTAGCAGCAGGGGTCATCTCTGTCAGAGCATCTTCCTTTATATTTACATCAAAATGCTTTGTTTTTTTTTTGGATAATAAAGACTTAGGAACCACGGCTCATAATTAGTTGTGTTCATACAGTTCTTTTGTGGTGGATTTCCAAGTTAAAGGGTCCAATTTCCAATTTTCTAATTCTAACTGCATGATGTACCAGAGCTATAGACTTGAGACTCAACTTGAGTCTGACTTAAGTAACATAAATGACTTGAGACTTGAGTTGGACTTGACTGCTCACTGGAATAGATAGCCTTGCTATTAACAAACTATTAACAAACGTTAAGGGAAAGGGAAGGGTTTGAATGTCATGCAATTTTAATGTTCAGCATTCAGAGACCTGTAAGGCTTGCAGCTTGTTTTTAAGTTCAACTTGTAAGACCTGACGACTTGAGACTTGACTTTGACTTGCCCTCAAGGCTTGGACTTGTTGTGATTGACTCGAGACCTGAATTAGGCTTGTTTTGATTGACCTGAGACTCCACTTGAGACTTGATATGATATGTCTTGATTTACTCACGACTTGACTTGGACTTGTCTCAACTGACTCAAGATTTGACTTGATTGATTAAAGACTTGGAAGACTTCTTAACTGAAGTCTTGAAGTCTTGAATAGACCTTCTCTCAGTTGACTCGTGACTTGACTTTTCTTGCTTGACATGAGACATGACTTAAAGTTGTCTCGATTGACTTGAGACTTGACTTGAACTTGTCTCAGTTGACGTGAAACAGAACTTGAACTATCCCAAAAGACTAAAAAACAGTTCTGTGATATGCAGTATGTAACGAACGGGAATGGGAGTGAAATGGTTGCAACTTTGAGGAACATTTGAGATATTCATTGGACTTGAACATTCTTCAAGTTAAGTGACAAATTGTCTGACACAGTAAAGTGAAAGCCAGTCAGCTACAGGCAGGATTCTACCCAGACACCAGTAAATCTTTAGCACAGCATATGATTTACAGCTGCAAAACGCCCTTTGACTACACTACATTCTCTAAAGACAACACTGCTGCAGAGCTTACATTGAAAAGACTGAATATAAGAATGTCTGTGGTTTTGTTCATCTGGAAAGACTGACAAACAAAACCACAGCTCATCTGTCACACTGCTGCTTTCTGCCGCATGTCTGTCATCGTGACAATTTTGCTGCTTGGTTTTCAAGTTAAGCGATAAAACTCATGCGAGTAATGCGAGATGAAATCTCAGCTTACTCCTCGTCTGATGGTAAAGTTAAGGTAATTAGTTACAGCAGCCTGGGGGGTTTCATAATTAGGCTTTTATAACTCAGCTTGGTTTGGTTGGCTTCCAGTGTGAAATCGCCTCTCACAGCTCATTTCAGTTCCGCTCAGTTCTGTCTCAATGGCCTGTAATGAGGGGAAGTTTTGGGAAGGGTTAGCATCTCATATCCTGCGTTCTGACTCATTTGCTGTTTTATTTTTAAAGAAATGCAGTTAATTTCATTTCATATTATGCATTACTTATACAGAGCAGAAGGGACAAATACTTTCAACTCAGTTCAGCATAAACTACTTCCAGTCAAGGCTTTCCTTCGTCACTACGCAGAACTCCACTTGGCGTTGGCATCAACTGAACTTCATCTTCTGCATAGACCACAGACAATATAAAGACATTGAAAGTCCACTCTTTCTTGTATGCATGAGTGCGTACACACACACACGAATCCCCTCAGGCCTCTTGTCTGTTTCAGGGTGCACACACACCTATTGAAGCATAGATAAGCCCCTGAAATATTAATACAAAGCACGGTATGCAGATAGAGAGAAGAGCAGCGGGGAGCAACAGAAAGAGAAAGAATGAGGACGGAGTGGGAGAGATGGGGGAAAGAAATGAAAGACGAGATGATTAGATGAAACTTTAATGATCCCTGTGGTGAGATTTACTCAGACTGAGAAATAAAAAGCAATGAAGGAATAAAAGTCATGTAATAGAAACAAATATGGGCTTTAATATTTCTTCTTCAATTTTAACACATAGTAGTTAAAGCAGACTGAGTGGGAAGACCCCTGCTAACATTTATGGATTTAACCAGGAGCTGGTTAGCTTAGGTTAGCATAAAGACAGCTAGCCTGGTTCTGTCCAAAAATTTCTGCCTACCACCAGCTCACTAATTTATACGTTTGTTTAATCCATACAAAAAAAGAAGTGTAAAAACAACAAGTTGCAGTTTTATGGGGGGTTATGTGCTGGACTATTTCTTGGCAGGCGCAGTGACATAGTTTTTACGCTTCAGTTTTTGTACAGATTTCAAAAAATGAATTATAACGTGTTAATTAGTGAGCTTTGAACAGAACCAGGTTAGCTGTTCCCCCCTACTTCCAGTCTTTACGCTATGTTAAGCTAAGCTAAGCTAACCTAACCATCTCCTGGCTGTAGCATTGTGTTAAACAGACAGACATGAAAGTGGTATCGATCTTCTGATCTAACTCTCTGCAAAAGAAAGCAATACGTTTATTTCCCAAAATGTCAAACTATTCCTTTTAATATGGATTACTAAAGATGTGATATTTATTATGTATGGAAATATGGAAAGTAAAGTAGGCCTATACACTACAGGCTTCTGGTGTCTGCCTGAGTCAGCTGTTATGAGCAAACCAACACAGTCTCACATAATTAGAAAAGTTTATGTACCATCTGATGCATTTAACAAAATTGAACTAGTTTTTTCTTCTCTTCTAACCGACCCATTCTCACAAAACACTCATTCCATTAAGAGTAATTGAATTAGTGCCTCAAATCATCTGAGGGAAATGTATGGCCTTTGCTGTAAGGTGTATTTACTGTACTTCAGTCTGTGAGCTTTGTGTTTGGTATTAAAGTCAAGCCAATTAGGCTAATGCTTTATTGTGGCTTTTAGGATTTTTCATTAGGAGCTCTGCACAGATACCAAGCCAAAACAGCCATCTCATTATTGGCAATCAGTTTCCATTTGTCTAAATAAAAGTCCTCTCCTCAGTGGGGTGCTTTAATGCTGTGCTAATTCACCAGAGAGATAAATGCTGAGTTCTTTCTTCATTATAGTGGACATGAACTGATTTAAAATTATGCACATTCATTTGACTGAATGAGAGCGTCACACAACAAGCATGTTTTTAAGTCACTGGAGGTCAAAGGGAAGTTAATGACTAATAAGTAGCCAGAAATCATAGTAGTTGTAGTAGTAGTAGTATAAATTTACTCTGATTTTGTATTTTTGACCAGATTTGTATACAGCTTCATCACTGTAATGTGGGCAAGCTTGACCATATGAAGAGGGGCAACCATAGTGCTCAGATAAGTTTAAAAAGTCAGCTTTAAAGCTGCACTAATCAATATTTTTATATTAACAATGGATCAAATCACTATGTATAATGTGAAAGGTGTCACTTGCAGTGACACACCCACAGAGAATCATGACCCCACTGCAGTTTCCCTCAGCTGTACAGAGCTTTTTTTAGCATCTTTCAGCTCATTGTTTTGGTTTTTACAGACCACAACTTTACTTCTTTAGGGTTAACCAAACTGGAACGCCCATGCTGCAGGCACAGGGAGAACATGCAATCTCCACCTAAAAAGGCCAGCTGTTCTTCTGTTAAATACAAAAAATAAATAAAGAATTAAACAACAAAAAAGTGAAAGTCCTATTTTCCTGTTTGTCAGAGGATTATTTCGGGCAAAAACCTTGCCAGACCACAAGCTTTTAGAACACCAAATGTAAAAGCTTTCATTAAATGGATAAACAGCATGTTAAATTACTATTGTGTTGGCAACTGGAAATAGTCTTCATATATATATATATATGTAGCTATATTAGTAGGAGCAGTTTACCTATATACTCCTGTTCAAGGCCGTCTCTAAGCTGGCCACTAACAGGGTGTATTCTGTCTTGATATAGATCTACTCCACCCAGATGCCTTCCCACTTCAAACTAACCACCCCACAATCACCATCTCCCTTTCTTTGCAACCCTTTATTCCTCCTCCTCTTCATCAGTCTGCATCCACCCACCGGCACTTCAGAGCCGTCAGCTTAGCTTCGCTCCGTGTCTTGTTTCTGTGTTGCTGAAGCACTTCTCAACACTGATGCTGAAGGTGTCTGATTAAATCTCAAGTGATGTTCAATTTATTGCAGCTTCGCTCACACACCACTGCTTGAGGAATGGAGAAATTGAGGTTGGAAGAAGTACTGAAAAATGTACAAAGTGTATGAGGACATGTTGAAAAAAACCTTCAGCTCTGTGTTTAGCTCAGCCTACCTGTTGTACAGAACACTGCTCACCCATTTGAATCATGCAAGTAGAAATTTCAAGCAACACAGCAAAAAATGTTAAAGCTCCAAACAAATGGTACTGTTTCATCTGCTCTCTCTTCACTTCACTTAGTTTTGTTGACTAGACTACTTTTTCATCATCTTTAACTCTGTTGATGAAGCGTAATTCGAAGAGTTGTACCTCCATTTTGTTTTTTGTTTACCGTGATCAATAGCTGACAGTTTTTTTCCTGCTGATACAAAAATGTTCCATGCCCCTGGGACCATGGCAGACCATAGATAATGCAGCGTAAAAATGATAAGACTGCAAATGTGCGAAAAAGTGCCCTGAAATAACTTTGTTATGATATGGCGCTATATAAATAAAACTGAATTGAATTGAATTGAAATGTCAGGGAGGAAAATCTAACATTCTTTCTTCTTTTAAATAATAAACACCATTCATTTCCTATTGGTACGATAATATATACCAGTGATTTAGAATTTGTCTATATGATAAAAGCCTTATGACTAAGAGTCATAACCAGTCGTGCTAGCAGCTCTGTGAGGAAGCACTTATATGGATCCAGAACAGTGACTTTAATATTTGGCATCGAAAATACAATTTGGCTTTGAAAACAGTGAAAATAAAACTGAAAAAACATTTAGCTGAAAAAGGCATTACATTTTTTTTTTTTTGATGATTTTGATTTTTTTTTTATATTTTTTGCATTCTGATGTGTTTTTCAATGACAATGTTCAGATTTTGTCTTCATGTCACTCTTTTTTCAGTGATAGTTTTTTTACGATGTCAGGTTTTTTTTACGCTGCCAGTTTTTCTTCGATGTCAGTAGTTTTCGGTTTCAACTTTCTGTCACTGTTTTGGTGTGTAGAGGAGGGGTTTGAGGGGAGGGACAAGGAGAGCGTGACTGACATATAATCTGCATACTAAGGAGAGAACATCACTGAACCAGCCGTCCTCTCGTCCGCTCCGAAGCCTCTGGCATCACCGCAAACCTACGGCGATGGCCTCCACGAGTTCACCGGGAACTCTTGAACAGCAAGTAAGTCTGCTTCTCTCTGCCGTTGTTTTGTCACATAGAATCAGGCTGGGTGAAAGTTAACTTTTACCGGCATTATGCTAGTCTGGCAGAGGTCCGCTCGAACGAGCGCTAACTTTGCTAATACATGACAGCTAGCTAACGCTAGGGTCTATGTGAGCAAACAACGGCAGAGACAATCAGACTTAGCTGCAGTTTGGGAGTTCCAGGTGAACTCATGAAAGCCATGCAGTTACGGTACCGGTGCCTGGAGCGGCCAAAAATGACAAAGAAAACCTCGTATTTCAGCAATCATTTCTTACATTTTATACCCTATTTTCTCAAGTAAGTAGTGAATAATAATAATGGACAGGGGTGTGGTTGCCACGAACAAATAAAGGCCAGGGGGGAAAAGGGCAATGGCTTTCATGAAAAAAAAATGTAATGCCAATGTTTCCTTTTTCAGTTCAGGTTTTGTTTTCAAAGCCAAATTTTCTTTTCAATGCCAAATATTAAAGTCACTGTTCTGGCTCCATACACTTAGACACAGAAGTGCTTTGAGCTAAATGCTAACCTCAACATGCTAACATGCTCACAATGACAATGCTAACATGCTAATGCTAAGCAGGTATACTGTTTACCATGTTCACCATCTTAGTTTAGTGGCTTAGCAATGCAAAGCTTTATTAATTAGCACTAATTATAAATATTGCAATTCATCTTGAGGGGGACATGACTTTCTGTACCAAATTTCATGGCAATCTATCCAATATTTGTTGAGACATTTCACTCAGAACCATGAATGTCAATATCATATTTCAGACCAAAGCCGACTGACCATTGACCGACATTACCATCCCTCCAAGTGATGTGTTTTATATTTCATATATTCATCACATTTCAAACAACTGGGTAGTTAGCATTAGCAGTGATAGACAATATTGCTGGACATGAAAAATTAAGATTGCCACCTAAATAGAACCAAACCTGGATACTGTTTGATTGACAGGTTATCTCTGTAAAGATGGTAAAAAAAACAACAATACAACAATGAGCTAAGGGCTAAAAATGGAGGCATAATTATAAATAAAGGAATAACTTTTTTAGTTAGATAGGATATTTCTGTAGCCCAAAGTGCTACTATATGTCTCAAACTGAACACAAGAGGCAAATACTGTATCTGGATGTTGGATGCTGATCAGTAGAGACAGGGCTCACTGTAGACAGCAGGTTTCCAGCAATGCTCGCTGCATCTTGCCTTTTTTTTTTTTTTTTAGCAACATCATCAACTGCAGCAAAATACATGCTAATGTTCCAGCTGCAGCAGCCTGCAATCAGCTAACAGAGCACAATCAATGTAGAGGAAGAGGAGCACATACAATTTGTTTTTTAAATTACATACATACATTTTAAATATGTACAAGGTGCCACATGTGCATTATATCCAGTATAAGAGACCTTTTTTTCAGGCTGTATTCTAAAATCCAAGTTTTGTTTTTAGTCATGTGTATCTGCTATTTAAAAATACTTGCATTGTTTTTCCAGTACATATTTGGTATACACTTGTTTATATCTATGACTTAAGGATCTCATACAAAATATTGTACTCATAATTATGAAAATGATCTGACACAAATTTCATAATTACAAAAAACATCTTTATGTTTGAATTATGAGGTAACGTAATATTGCGTTATTATTTACAATATAGGGATATCATAATTATGATGGACTTTGTAATTATGAGATAGATTTTTTGTAATTTAAGATATAGATCTACTAATTATGAGCTGGTAAGTCATAATTAGAAGATACAGAAGTCATAATTGCATTATGTAATTACTTCTCAGTTTTCTTCTTTGGTGAATGCAATTTCCTTCTGTGTTTTCATATGGTATACATTTTTCATTCATTTTCTTTCTCTCAGGAGGCCCCACTGCTGTTATGTAGCACACCCTGACTGCTGTAATGACATTACTGCTGTAATGACTCAGTTTCCCCACAGGGATCAATAAAGTTTCACCTCGCCTTGTATGATCTAATTGGCGGCGGTGTTACCTGGCATGTTTTACATACACAAACACACTTGTTAAGTGGGCTTTGATGTTGCTCGTTTGAACGCAGCGGTGTGACATCATGTCATGTTTGTCTCTGGTCTCCTGCAGGTTCACGTGGGCACCTCCCATCAGGAGCAAAGGGTTGTGGGATACCTCACGTGTACACACCTCCACGCCATAGAAGGTACGGTTACATGTTCTACAGCTGTCCAAACTCTCTCTCTCTCTCTCTCTCTCTCTCTGTCGCTCTCTTTCTGTCTCTCAAACACACACATACACACAAGTAAATGCACATGCACACATACATATGATTTCCATGACACTGTCTTACACTTTTCAAGGTTGTTTTGTACTAAGAGTGGAGAACATCTAAGCTCTGTGTGTGTGTGTGTGTGTGTGTGTGTGTGTGTCTTTGTGATTGTCTCTCTCTAGACAATCACAGATAGCTACAACCCTCTAGCCACACACACAGCCCTATATGTGTGTGTTTGTATGTCCAGATAGCTAGATAAATGGGCACATCAAAACCCCTCCGTGCCTCCCCCTGCTGTTCCCATGGAGACTGGCTCAAGCTGTTTAAGGCGTCACAGCCCTATTTAAAGCCCCTGGTCGATGCCTCCCTCATTTTTTACCAAAGACACGGCTAACCCCCCCCCCCCTTTGACTGCTATTCTGGGCTCCTCCTACGCTTCTCACAGGCCTAAATATAGCAGTGCCAGGGCTGTTTCTAAAGATACATCAAACATAAAGGGGTGGGGGGGTAAGACAGAGAGAACGGGGAGGAAAAAAGGGGGAGAAGCACAGAGACCTGATTCTTTTCTGAGAGGAAGGAGTTGTATATGAGTAATCTTTCCCGCTTGAGTGCAAGAGGCATGATGTAGTGTGACTGACTATATATACACAACATATACTGACCTTAATACTATACTGACTCTTGTATTAGTTCAATTTCAGACTAGTTTTGATGTGCAAGTGTGGTGGGTCAGGCGTTTCTATATTTTGGCGCTCTGCTGTTCCTCTCCTATACGCACCTGTCATGACAGCTTCTCAGGTGTGTAAAAGCTTTCTTGACTGAGTGTGCTGGTAGTAGCATCAGTAGTAGTAGTAGCAGCAGCAGTAGTAAGGATTTCATCAACATGCGTTTCAGTGACAGTTACAGTTTTTGAAAGTAGAGTTTATTTTGGCCTGTAAATAATTACACAGAAAGCAAGTCCTCCCAACTGTTAAGCAGAAAACAATAGCATTTTCTAAAGACCAAAAAGGTGCAGGCTGAAGCTACAGCGTATTGCGCCGACCCTTTTTACAATACACAACCTGTTTGATGTCAACATTTTTACATTAGCCTTAACGTACTCATGTGAACATGTCATTGTTCATGATTGTACAATTTTATATTTGTTTATTAAATTATTTTCAACATATGTTTAAACTCACAGTGTGTTTCACACATTTTCAGGTCCTCACTACAACTGTTCCACAATTGTAAATTCACCCCTTTAACTGAAATACAATCATTTTTTTCCCTCTCAAGTTATTTTGGTTTTCTCCCATTTCATCTTTCAGGTAGTCATTTGATTTTAACACCACACATGTCTTTCATTTGATTGGGTTGGTAGGTTCCTTATAAGTACTTTTGTTTACAACTCTTAAAGGGAAACTCCAGTATTTTTAAACCTGGGCTCTATTTTTATAAATTTTGGGGTCTAAGTGACTAATAGTTACCAAAGGTTTTGGAATTGGTCCAGTAGATCGCCTCAGCCAGCATCCGCAAACAGGCTGCAATGGCTGCAACATAATCCTTGCAGGCAATTGTGCTCGTGAAAAGTGCGTCCACTAAAAGTGCTTGTTTTTGCCACTGACAGGCTCAGACTGTTATTCAAGTGTCTGACAACATTATGGAAAGGATCCCTACAGAGACAGACCGTTTGTTAAAGAGTAAGATCCTTTCTGTTTAACCAGAAATAGAAAGTCTCGCTCAAGGAAAAGTCTCTCTCTGAAATCTCGTGAGAGGTTGAGTTGTTGCAGGAAGACAACAGTGGAAACGTCAACGGTCGTCAATGAACACAACACCAGACCTATTTGAATTGCTGAAAGAATCTGAGTTGTAGGCAGCAATCCAGAGGTCTGGAACCAGGCTATATAAAACTGCACCTCCTCTATAAAGTGAGACTACAGAGGATTAAACAGTGTTGTTGCAAGTTCCACTCCTTTACCTTGGACAGACCAAAACTAGTAGTGCAAAAAGTACTGGACAACTTAAAGTGAAACATTTAGTAAAATGGTGAATATAAGTAAATACATCACATGATGTGGACCAATGAAAAAACAATGCAAGAATCATGTTTCTCATCAGTACAGTACACGTAACCCAATATAGTCATTAACACACATTACAAAGTGAAACATGACAATTCTTGTGAACTTGGCCAAATTCCCCATTGGTATTTACCACTTTGTCAGTCATTCAGGGATCACTTCTTGGTTGTAAACTTGGAAATTTCCAAATGTATTAATTGATTAAGACTGCCTTAATGCAACATTTAACAGGTTTTATAGTGCTGAGAGCATCAGATACACAGGTAGCATCTTCCAAAGTCGGACAAAAGAAGGCAGCATTGCTCATCTGGATCTGGAGGAGCGTTTGGAACAAGACAAATATACCAACTATTATATTATTCAGTTCTAAATAAACATCATCCAAGTTTTCCAGGCAAGTTTTCCTCACACTGTACAAATGTACTGCAAACACACCCACGCAACCCCCAGCTTCATCTATCTCTAGTGATCCAGACACACAAAATAAAACAAAAAAACATTACATTTCACATGTACTTGAGCTGGAGCTGAGCGTAATCAAAGCCAAAGCCACCTACTCACCCACCAATATCTTGACACCTCTTTGTTTCTCACACTCTCCACTATTCAGCTGTTATTTCTCTCTCACACACTCTCACCTACCGCCTCCCTCTATTCACCTCCTCCCTTTTTTCTCTAGCTCCAATTTATCAAATTTACTGGCAGGAGTGGACAAAAGAAAACACTGCCAAAGCAAAATAGCACCAAAAGTGGCTTAATATTAGTAACATAATAAATAAACTTAATAACATAGTTAAGAAATGGCATGAAGTAAGGAAAGAAATGAAAACTGTCAGTCAGGGACAGTTTTGTACACCATTTACAGTATACATACAAACTATGTGCAGTAGAAGGATGATGGACAGGATATTGTAAAACTTAACAATTAGTTCTGGATAAAAAAGACATGATAAACCAATACATCTCAATTTTTTTATTTAGTCATCAAAAAATGAATGCTGATTCCTATACCACATAAACCCTCATTCCTATACATGATGTCACTGTAATGCATAGTAAACCTACATTAATTGATATTTTTTGGCAACTTGGGTGCAACAAAATGTAAACACAATATGGACATATTGTTCCCATATGAAGCTATTATGATAGCAAACAGTTGCCTTTTACACATCTTGCAGACACAAAGCAACATTAGCATTTATTTGTAGAGTGTAAGTCCAATATTTGCTCTTCTTTTGTCTCCACCAGCTTCTTGGGGAAATCACCAGCTAGTGGCTAACTTTGTCTGCCTGCTGTTTGGTGCTGGGCAGGCAGCGTACAGTGGTTTATCAGAAATTTTCACTGGAAACAAGATTGATGAGAGGAGTGATAATGACCCAAAACAGTAAAGGTGTGAGCCATAAAACCAAAACAGAGAGCTGAAAGACGTTAAAATGCTCTGTAGAGCTGAGGGGATCTGCAGAGTATCATCATCAATTGTATTATTATATCCAGTCATATCCCGACCAATCCAAATCAAGGGTCTAAGGAGCAGGGGTGTTGAGTCATATTGTGTCCTGTTGTGTTGTGTTATATATTATTCTATATATCACATCATATCTTCATATCCTGAAGTGTCATATTGTATGCTCATAGTACTGATAGAGAAATATCCTGTGAGGTCGTAATAATAATAATAATAATAATATTAATACCCACACCTGCTCTCCATCTTTGACTGCCCCTCTCTTACTCCCTCTTCTGTAGATCAGTTCAGGTCAGTTTTCATTCAGACATGCTTGAGGGACTTTATGGCAAACATTTTGTATCAATTTGCTTCCTCTCTCCCTTTTTTTTCCCTCTCTACTCCAAACCCACACTGCACTGTCTACCAGGTGACGCATCTGTGCGTTGTGAGCAGCTGGACCTGTTGCTCCAGTGGGGGGCTGAGTTTCGCCAATCCTCATCCCAACCACCTGCAGGAGAGAAGGTGCTGGAAGACCTGGTGGCCTTTGATGTCATCCTGGGAGACCTCAACTTTGATAACTGCTCTTCAGGTACACAGTTGCGAGGGCTGAATCAATATATTCTCAACTATGTATTTTATTTTATTCCAAACAGTTCACACACCAGCAGCATGATGGAGGTTTCAAGAAGCACTTAATACTTGTGCATAATGTATAATTTATAGAAGTGCATGTAAGACCTCTTATAGCTCTGACATAGGATAGTTGCATGGTGCCAGGGTTTTTACAGTGGAAACTAATAAAATATGAATGTATTTACCATTAATGTGAAAGCTTTAAGATGAACTACAGTGTAGAAACACATCACTCATCAGTAACACATTACAGAAAGATTCTTGCTTTTGTGCAATTTGTTTTTGTTTCAGTTTCAAAATGAATATAACAGTTACTAAATAATAACCAATTCCCTTTCTTCCTCCTCCAAACATGGTTGATGTTCATCTACTGAAAAGTACACGACACACCTTAATCCGGCTTCACCGTTGTCATCATTCTCTCAGTCCATCACAGTTAAAGCACGTTGCACCACTCTTCTCCAGTACACCATGCTTTGTTCACCAAACATATCTGGCTATCTTGAAGAGTTGTGTCACATGTTTTAATGGTCTGCATCTCTCTGTGCGTATGGAAGATTTAAAAGGCATAAATGAAAACAAAGAAATAAAGTGAAATACAATACACTTTGTTATATGTATTTGCTTTTTATATATGCATTTACTGTATTCTACCTCACTTTTTATATATTTTTAAATATTTCAAATATTTTGTTTATAATGTTTTACATGTCATTTATCTCATTTTTATATACTTTGCTGATGTTGCTCATTATCGTTTTATTTTACGTACAGCCCTTTGAGACATACTTTGTGATATTGGGCTATAATAAACTTTGACTTGACTTGACTTAATACAGTCTAATAGTATTATGTTGGATTGTCATAAGATTAAAATACCACATTCAGATAAAGCATCATACATTTCATAGTGATTTTTTTTTCTTCTTTTTTTTTTTTACCTCTTTCAGAGGTAAAATAAGCATCCACATAAAAAAGGAAAAAATCTTTAGATTGGCTTTGTGTTGAGGTATGAATGAAGAATTTTGTAAGTAATTACTGGGAATGTGTGACTCTTTTGTAATGTTTAGACTAAAACTGTGACTGTGTGTGTGTTCTTGTGTTTTTCCAGAGGACAAGCTGGAGCAGCAGCATGCACTTTTTACTCAATACAAGGACCCATGTCGCCTGGGGCCAGGGGAGGACAAACCATGGGCTCTCGGTAATAGCACACACACACAAATCCACACAAGCACAGTCACATTGTCCTCTAGGAACACAGTTGAATATCACATATACTGTGGTTCTTTACGCACATAAACATCTAATACATGCATGCATTCACAAAAAAATATATACATCAACACCACAAACTAATCCTCAAAAAGTGATGTTGTATTACATTATGAAATGCAGATGTTGTTATTCACACGTAACCTGAGTAGCTCAGGGAATCTGGTGATCTATACAGTGCATGCAGAGCAGAGCAGACTCTAATCTGGCTCTGTCTGGCTAAATCAGGATGCACCCACTGTGTGAATTGAAATACACCCAGTACAGCGTGCTGATACATGGGCATTAGTGACGTAAAGACTGGAGGGTTTTGGTCTGGATGTGAAGCATTATTTAGGCCAGCGGTATTTCGGGGACAGTGTGGGCAGGACAGAGTGAAAGGGCTCGTTTAGAGAAGGGCTTATTTATTTGGAGAGGAACATTTTGCTCGGCGATCCAGGGGAACAGATCTGCGCCTCTTGTTTGGTCGCTGTTAGACAGGAGAGGAAGAGGTAGGCAAGAAAAGAAGAATGCTTCAATGAATCAGTGAAAGAAAGGGAAGAAAGATTATCCCGTTTCATAAAGCTTATCCAAAGAAGATTAGACCTAAATGAATACAATATCCAGCCAAAAAAGGCAGGCAGAGAGCCAGGCTGCCAGCTATTGTCAGATGTTGGCGTACTGACAGTGTGTCGATAGGTTTCATGAAATATGCTGAACTCCGAGAGCTCCAGGAACCTTCTGGTGCCAACCACTCAGCCACCCGAATACACAGACAACCTGCAGGACTTGTGCTGCATTCAAATCACGTGGGAATTGCAACCAGCCTGGGACTACTTGATAGTTAAAAAGCGGTGACATGGAAGTAAAATCACACGATTGAAGCTGTGAAAATTAAAGGTGTCAGTA
Organism: Macquaria ambigua; assembly: GCA_008360985.2. Classification (NCBI taxonomy): domain Eukaryota; kingdom Metazoa; phylum Chordata; class Actinopteri; order Centrarchiformes; family Percichthyidae; genus Macquaria; species Macquaria ambigua. The sequence continues at coordinate 890,566 of VMKM01000018.1, read as the reverse complement.
AAATCTCTCGCCGCTGATCATCTTCTCCACTCATAACTGACATGGCTCTTCTGGCGATGCGTTTGAGTTCATGTTTTATTGGCAGATTAAACATGTCAACCACAAACCAAAAACCCAACAAGTACAGCAACTGTGGCTTCCCATGTATTTTAGGAGTTGTGGTCAAAATTGGTATGAAAGAACATTTATTTTCTTCCCCACACATACACTACAGCTTGTTGGTGATGCCAGGATTTATGAGGACAGAGAAACTGAGGTCGTGTTAACCACCTGAAAGAGGGAATCTCATGTATATCTACACTTTCCCAAACGAGCTGAAAGTAGCAAAGCAGACAGACAGCAGCCAGTCTGCCTGCCTAACACCTCACCATCTTTGTTTCAGTGATCTAAAACCTGCTCTTAGACTTGTGAAAAGTGCCGGCTGTGCATCAGATGCCTAGTTTTCATGAGAGCTCCCAGCACTTGCGAATTGACTGGAGTAACTTCAGAGTGCTGCTCTCTTCATATGGGGCATTTTAAACACATTATCCAGCCCACGGCCTCACATCCTCATTGTGAAAAGGATCTCTGAGGTCTCTCTGGCTGTTGTATCTCACTGGCTGATGACGGTGGATTGTGGTCTGAGGACCATAAAGGTGGAGATATATCCTCCCAGAACAATGTCTGCTGACGCCCACTTTGCCACATCGAAAGAACCCAAGCTGTACTTTTAAGAACAGCGATACTCGAAGTGAGAAGCTGGTCGTCATAGTGACAGGAGGATTGTAAAGCAACAGGGTACAGAAAATAATGGTGACCATATTTCCAGGTATGTTGCTGCAAATTAAAAACATGGAGTGGAGATGAAGGGTCAGTTCATCTATCTGAATATCTGTACTGACAATCACTCAAACGGTGACCCAGATTTCAATTACACGCCTCCCATCTCATCTGAGAGGTTTTGTTCAGCAGTGAAAGCAGGCAATGGGTGAAGTAGGAAGAAAGAAATTGCGCTACTTTTGAAGCTTGGATAGTCAGTTTCAGAAGGTTTCAAAAATGTGGCGACCCAGACCCCCACCCGCCACTTTCACACTGTCAAAACAGCACTTCTAACTTTGGGGGTCCTTCACTGGTCTCATGAAAGTTCTCATTAGACACGAGTGGACTATAACTGGTACCTCATCCAGAAGGTGTTAGAAAAATTAGAGAAAGTATAAGAATTGCTCTTCTCTTATTTTCTCTACACTATAGCTGTGTCTCAATTTGCGTTCTTCCGTACTTACACTTGCTAGTTTAAGTGCATAAGTGCATTCACACTGACAATTATGGCAAAATGCAGTGCACTATGAGTACCTGGATGGTGTACCTCAATGGTTGCCATCTTGGCTATGTAGCGCAATGGGAGGGACCACCAAGCTAAAAAAAATGGTGGCCGTCGTTGCTATTGTTAAGGTAAACACCGCACTAAAAGTAAAAGCACGTTAATTTTTATTCATTTTTAATAAAACTGAAGTTAAGTGAGCAAAGAAAGATATTTTGGCAGGCAACAATTGCGGTCAAATGTTGGCAATAATGCTACGCCGGTTGCAATTTGCCATTAAAAAGAAGAAGAAGGAGAAGAATGTGGCGATAAATTTCCAATAAGTGCATGGCCATGTTCGATTTGAGTCAACACTACCCTGTCAAAATTCATACACTGCGCAAGTATCTTATTACTCTTACTCTTACTTTCAATGGGGGGTATTTATGGAGAAATGAAGAGTAGAGTGGACTTGATTGGAAATGTGTGAGTCTGTCTGCACTGTGATGCATTTTAATGTGTCATTCAACAGGTACTTTACTGGATCCCAGTGGCCTTTATGACGACGAGGTCAGCTCACCTGAAAGTTTACAAAAGTAAGTCATACACACACAAACTAACTTGTTTTTGTCACTTAAGATGACAATGCATTGACTTGCATTAATTCCCGGGAGACCTTTAGCACATCCACTACATGCTGAAGACTACCTTATCTTAACCCAAAGTTTTAACCCTAACTTTTAGAGGTGAAGACTGTTTGATTAAGTATTTGTCACCACAGTGTGAGCACATATACACACACATTTGTTCTAGTATACTTGTGAGGACTGGCTCATTAAACATGCCCTACCCCAAACCTTGACCTAAACCTAAACATGTCCAAGCCTGTTTGATGACTAGAATGTAACAGTGCACCTTAATGGAACAAGAGGCAGTAGTACAGTCAGTAGCAGCTCTTTGATTGGAAATACAGTAGCAGGTTTAGACTTCATATGTATTAAATGCACTGGGAAAAACACTGATTTACACTGTTATTATCTTGTAACTCTAAATCCCAGTCAAAAGCTGACCTTTGACCTAAGCACTACACTTGATTGATTTGTGATTTTACCGAAAATGGTAACATTATTTCTGTAATTCCCTTTGAATTCTTGTTGTTTTATTGCTTTTTATTACCTGTGTTTGGACTCCAGGGCTGCATCCTTTGTCCTCCCGTGTATCTGTGTGTCTCTCTGTCTAAACTTCAGTGTGTGTCTCTTGTCAGAGTGATGGAGAACGAGGAGGGGAGGAAGGAGTACCTGGTGTTTCCTCCCAGTAAAAGCCAGTGTCCCGCCAGCAGTCAGAAGGGAAGGAAGATCCCACTGAAGGGCAACGGACGCAGGATTGACTACATCCTCCACAGCGACGAGGGCCTACAGCAGGACTGGAAGCTGGTATGGTTTAGTAAAGGATTACAGAAAAATTACATAAAAACATGGTCCCATCTTCAATTGTCTCAAATTAAGACCGAAAATGTAAATCTGAGAACCCCTTGACATCCAGTTTTGCCATTTTGTTTTCCCTTAAGTAGCTTTAAAGAAATACTTCCCAAAATGTCAAACTACTACTTTATCTTATTCCACACTGTCTCTCAGACTTTATCTCACATATATTCTGTATAACCTTCTTCCAATTCTTCACTAAAGCAGTAGGATGAGTGAAACTAATTGAAACATTCAAAGCAAAGCGTCTGAAAATATTTGAGATGATGTGTGCATCATTTTAGACCCGTTCCCCCACAATGTAGCCTGACATGTTTCTTTCAGAATTCAGTTTTAAGTCTATATTGACAGATTATTTACATTTGATGACATTAGTTGATCCACAAGTGGAAAGTCAGATAGGAAAAAAAATAATTAAATGTGAACTTTAAATCCAAGAGTTGATAGTATTTTGATAATTAACATATGTATTCTTAACTAATGGTTCCCAACCTTTTTGGCTTTTGACCCCCTTTAGGACCGAGCTTGGCATCGATGCTACGCTAGACATGTTCTACAAAATATTAGACAACTTTGGAACCATGATAGATAAAGCTTTGAATTGTGTCTGAACCGTGAGATTCTCAGCTTTCCGAGGAAATTTGAATGGTGCATGTATTTACGGTGCGTGCGATCACGTGATACAGGAACAGAAGCTTCACATGGAGCTCCAAAACACAACTATTGTGAAACTATTGTGAAAAAACAAAAATTCCCATGTTGACTATGGAGTTCTTTATGACTTTATGTCAAACATGGTATGCTCACACAAAGGTAATGCATGATGGTGACGTTACACTGCACGAGAAAGAAAGGGCAGGTTCCCATAAATCATATGATGTACAACACTTGATACTGACTGAAAGAATAAACTATGTCCAGGCGTTTCTTTGTCTGTGTAGGTTTAAGAGGGCTAAAACGAAACGTCTTCTTGCAAACTGTCATCACGGGTTGCATATGTCCACCAGTTCAACCAAGTGATTTACCTTGCTCTGTTTCAATAATTTAACAAGAAAAAAAAGCAAAGATTTAAGGAAAAAATCAGCATAATATTGTGTATCAGACATGTTTTTTTCTGCTGTTCTCACGTGTTAATCATCTCAAGACCCTTCAGATTTATCTGGTGATCCCTTGTGGGAGCCCCAGGTTGGGAACCACTATTCTAAACCAAAAACATTGTCATTTTTGTAACAGTATTAAAACAGACCTGCATTTCCACTGATGATGACTGACAAACGTTCCAGCAGGCCTACACCAATTAGTAGGTCAAAACCTACCAGCACATAGAATACAGTATGGACATGCAGAAACATGAAGACAGCAAATTGGATTTTGAATCAGTTCATAGAGCTCTGTGCAGCACCCAGCTGTCAAGGGCTTGATTTGTGGATTTGAAGCCAGGTTGCGCAGTATGAGACACACAGTATGCAACAAGCCAAGAGCAGTAGGCAAGTGATTCTAACATTGCAGCAGAATTCTTGTTTCACCTTTTCCAACAAGTTTTGCAATCTTTTGTGCATCAAACCTCAAAGAAGTCTGCTAATAGGAAATCATTGTGTTTCCATTCGCAGAAGCTTAGTGCAAGAACTCTGTTGGATTGTTTGCCATTTCCACTTCCACAAGGAAGTGATCTGCCTTATTCTGCCCTGATTCATTTCCTAGCAACAAGAAGCTTGTCATGCATTACCACAGGAGAATGTTTAAAAGACATAAAAGAGAGAGAGGAGAACAATGAAAGACAACAACACAAACTGGGAAGGAAAGGGTAATGAGGGCAATACTGCCACGGCTGTCTGTCTGTGTGAGGGATTGGAGAGGATTGGAAAACCAAATCACATCATTTACATAGAACATCTCTCTCTCTCCTTCCCTCTCGCTGTCTGACTCGCTCCGTGTCTCTCAAACTACAGCCACCTGATGCCACCTTGTGCCAGAATGTAGTTACTGTAACATCATTTCACTTGACACTGACTACCAAGTAAATTGTTTTGCTTCCTCATAAACAAACCTAAAACCCCGGCTTGAAACCTTTGTCACATTTCTTTACACATGCTATTTCATCATGTGTTGTTTCTGTTTATTCAGTTGCCTTATATTCACGTTTGGAGAACACGTGAGAACACTCAGCAACCAGCCAATCTGGTTTTGCCACTTTGCTTATATATGTCTGAGAAATGATCAAACATTAATTATGTAGCAGTAGCAGTGATGACAGAAGTCCTAGTAGTACAAGTATTTTTATTGTGGGGGCAATTAGTAGTAGTAATAATAGTGGTATTTTTGGAGGTAACAATAGTGGCAGTGGTACCAGTGGTAACAGCAAGTAGTAGTAAAGTACCCTGTGTGGCCAAAAGTATGTAGATACTCCTGTCCACATACCTTTTGGTCTGGGTTTGTTTTTCATGGTCTGGATAAGTCCCCTTAGTTCCAACAAAGGGAAATGTTACAGCACACAGTGACATTTTAAACAAAAGTGTGCTTCCAACTTTTTGGCAACAGTTTAGAGAAGCAACCGTTTCACACCCCATGTTAGAAAGGCTTTCTGGCAGTACTACGGTTGCAGTTTGGTTAGGTTTAGGCACCAAAACTACTTGGTTAAGTTTAGGATAAGATCATGGTTTGGGTTAAAATAATAAGTCAGCGTTGGTATTTTTGTTGCCTAAACCTAAACAAACTGCGACTGTTTCACAGCGTTAACCACGTGCTGGCAGAAAGCCCTGAAGGCTAATTTAAAGGCCCTGACCTCAACCCCATCCAACACCTTAGGGATGAACTGCAAGCCAGGCCTTATGCATGTCCACATACTTTTGGCCATGTAGTATAGTAGTTGCAGTAGCAAAAGGATGGTAACACTTTACTTTAACCCCCTCCATTTAAGCATTTAAAACCAGTGGATAAACATTTAATAAATGGTTTATAACACACTATAATGTAGTTGTAAACAGTTATAAGGACATTTTTAAGATTTTGTTAATGTACAGTATTTGTCAACAATTTGAATTTGTCCTATGTAGACATATTTTATTTTATTACAACTGTGGTTTACTATATTGTCATTCATTATCTATTCATACAAACCATTTATTAAATTGCCAATCAGATTTATAATGAGTAATGTGAAAGATGTTACTCGTACTGACAAACTCACAGAGAATTACCATCCAACACTGCAGTTCCCCTCAAATCCACAAAGCTTTCTAGCTCATTGTTTTGGGTTTCCAGCCTCAAACCCTGCTGTCATCAACCGCAGACAGCCATAGTTAGCGACTAGCTGGTCAAGACGCATTTAGCAGCTAAAGAGCCAAATATTTTTCTCAGGAGGTAGTAGAGACGAAACAGACCTAACAGGAGAGTGGATATTGGACTTGAGTGGCCAGATACACAACTCCAAATAAATGCTAATGTTGCTCTGTGTCTGCTGGATGAGACAATCAGTGAAACTTTGCTATAACTACTTTATATGGCGATGCGCTGCCCTCTAGTGGCCAAAAAAAATCAATAAATGCAGCTTTAAAGTGATTACAGAATAACAGTGAGCTCCTGATGATTTGATGACAGTTCTTTTCTCCTCCTCCTCCTGCAGGAGATCGAGGAGTTCAGCTTCGTCACCCAGCTGGCTGGCCTCACCGACCACCTGTCTGTGGCCATGCGATTGGCTGTTTCCACCGGGGAAGAGGAGCCTTAGATTGGCCACCTGAGCTTTTTTTTAAAATACTGCCATGGAGGAATGACAGACGACCAGGAAGAGAAGAAGAGATTTAGAGTTTACAGATATGGAGCTGCCTGAGAGAGACAAAATGCAGTTCTGCGAGAGGATTGACGAGACAGCGAAATGGACGGATGAATCACTGGAGGGGCGCTCAGTGGATTAATGGATATAAAGAAGGTAGATGGGAGCGGCAGCAGGGGAGTGATATGAAAGAGAAAGACTCTGGAGGGGAGAGATAAGCAGGGGAATTCAGTTTAGAAGGCCTGAAAGATATTCATCTTGCTGGGTAAACCACCCACACACACACAAACACACACTAAATGTAGTACCTAACACACAAACACAACTGATTGACATTTTGACTGTTGAATATCGCCAGGCCTCTCCAGTCTTCTCCTCCAACCGAATCCAGAGGGTTTTATTTACAGTGAATTGTTTCATGTAGCCAATTTACACACACTCCTTTTATTGGATCTGTTTTAGCCGTAGTGTAAGTATGATTTTTTTTTTTTATGATTCTACCTTCAGGGACAGTTGGATCCTCATTCTTTAGTGACTGTGTATAAAAGGAAAACACATCATTTAAGTGATGAGAGAATGAAGCGTACAGCTTCTGACTGGCCTTTACACTGACCGTCTGTGTCCTTGTGTCGTGCTCCTTCCTGAAAGGCTATTGGTCAGTTCCGCTGTCAGTCATTCACCTTACTACTCCCACGTCAGTCCCAGGAACCTCAACAAGTGTCTTTTTTTCTAAAAAAAAAAACAAAAAACAAAACTAGTCTTTCTAAAAGGAGAAAAATAATATGATACAATTTCTATTGTCGCCACACCACTTTTTATAGGGAGTTTAAATGCCTGTTTAATACTATATGGTATGTTTCTAAAAAGAAGTATTGTATAAAGGGACGTGACATTGGAGAAAAAAGTTGTTGTTTGATGCAATGCAATGCTTATAGCATGTTATTCAGCCATGAGTGGTGAAAATTAGATGGGACATTTTTGGTGTAATAGTGGAAACTGAGGCTTTGCTGATGCATGATGGGAAACGGTACCAGTTTACAACATTAATATAGCGGCTTGATACACTTGCTTGCTTGAGTGTGGCTGCTTGACGAGTCAAGAAGCATTTTGCCCTGAAACACACACTTACTGTATGCCAGTGTGACATTTGTGCATGTGAGATGACACGTAGCACACATAAAGGTATGCACAAAAACATACAGAGGATTTACATAAAGCAGGCACACAACTACACACATCATGTACAGAGGGATTTCAGGTGATGTAACATACCCTCTGGCGGCCATATTGGAGGTCCTGACAACATGTGACTTGCCTGTCTTTGAGAGAGCAGATATTGTGAGCTTGTTAGCTAAAAAAACACTGTAGCTATCTGGTTAGCGAGTCGTCACTGTCTTGTAAGCACGTCTGATTTGTGCACTAACTAACGTTTTTGGTTTGAGCACAGCTAGTTGTCCAGTGGATCACCATGATGACAGCCATATTGTGACGCAACTGCAAAACCTCATAATACAGAAACATTTCGAAGACATACAGGCTGCGCACACCCTGTAGCTACAACATGCCAAGTATATGTAAACACGTTTTATAATGTCGGTCCCAAAGATTTAAGACAGCCCCCCCACAGAATTCAAGAAGTGAATACAGACACACAGCATACCAAATACACAAATATATGAAGTAGTGTAATACTACAATGCAACACAACTTAAGGTGTGTTCAGACTGAGAGCTAAACAAACTTTAGAGGCGGTGCAAATTAAAGTAGTAAAGTAATTGCATTGACGCAAGACGCATCCGCCCAAGTTATAAATGTTTCAACTTAAGTGAAAACTTTGCATTTATCCCAAGGCTTTATGACTCCAATTTAATGAACAAACAGATAAGAAGAAAAGGAGAAGGATCTGTAAGAAAATAATGGAAGAACCAGGGTGGAAGTTTTGATATAATATCTTGTATGTATGTTTTTAGCTAGCAACAGCTAACATCTGTACAGTCTGTAAAGTAGCTGTTTCAGGCAAATTAACACAAACTGCACAAACAGTCCAACAGTCAAATTTGCACAGATAGCGCAAGACAAAATTTTGCTTGGCATTCAGTCTAAACACACCTTCAGAATTCTGCTCCCCTCACCTGTCTATATGTTACTGTATTAACACACTGCTTCTGCTGCTGGTTGGACAACAATATACTGCAGATGCACACCAATGCAGAGATTACAACCTTTGGAATTGTAACACATAATAATGTTATTATAGCATAGCATTAGCATTCAACTCCCAATCTGTAACAGACCCACACAGACCATGGTGTCAAACAGGAGCTGGAACTTTGTAAAGAGCCGTGTCAGTATAACTGTTAATAGACCTGTAGATACTAAAACTCTCCTTGTGTCCCCTGTGGACTGTAGACCTCTTTGCCATGGTGCTCCCTGTGAACATGCTAAGTTGAGTGATAGGCCACCACCCTTACCTCAAACTTTAGAAAATCACATGGAACCTCTGAGTGAATTGAATTGAGAAAGGGTGTGTTTTATTACTTGTGAATCCATTTCTTTTTTCAAAAAATGTAGGTTTTAGTAATGGTGGCCTCCCTATCACTCAACATTATGTATGCTAACGAGTTAGCAGGAAACTCCTGATCAATGAGCTACCGTACGGGGAACACATGGAGCATACTGGTGTCCATGTTGTCATCAGTCAGCATGGGATAAACTACCAAAATCATGCTGTATGATTCTTTTAGAGATGTGTGTAAAACTCACTAATGTAGAGGCCTGTTTCTCTGAATAAAACATGTATTACAGTAACAGTTTAGGTTTTCAGATACTGTTTGATTTCCATGGTCTGCACGGTGAACAATGTTTACAACAGTTTTTTTGACCTGCCTGCCCGTTCCTTGACACTAGAGAGGAGCTTTCCAAGTGTCAGTTTCAACACAGATGTGTGCGTATGTTTGGGCAGCTCATTGTGTGTCATGTTTTTTTCAATACAACTGTGTTAACTGGTGTTTCTCTGAACACACTGTGCTGAAAGGTAACACAGGATTGACAGTGCAGTATGCGTTTACAGATGTGGTTTCATGAGTATACATCCTAGTGCTGTGAGTGTGCGACTGTGTGGGGGTGTGTGTTTGTGTGCATGCAGTATGTGCGAGTGAATGCAGGAAACATATTGGTTGTTCTGTTATGTTTGTTCAACTGTCATTTCTACTTACAGTATGAGTCCACAGGTCACCTGGCTGCTCTGACACTCTATGTCTTGTTATAACTCACATTATTAAGGTTATTATGACTCATATATTCTTCATATTACTAAGGTTTGTATCTGTTGTTTTTTTTCTTAGTTTGACTCTGTGTCAGGTTCTTTTTCGAATCACCACTCCAATGAGATCAAATGCTAGAATATGTTATTTACTTGGTAAATAGTCATGTAAATACACTATAGGTCTATAGTGAGTTACAGAAAGGTGCCACAGTTTCCCTGAGAATCTGCTCTTAGGGGAAATAAGTTATGGTTTGGGGAGGAGCACAGTGGTAGACGATGTGAAAAAAATTATTTAATAACCTTTATTTTTCAGCTGTCCTATTCTATTACGCAACACCTGAATACTGCCTAACAATTCATCAAGAAGCATGGAGAGACAGTGCAGCGAGCATCCAAACAGTGGGACTTATGTAATGCTATATCTTCATGATGATACTACACTTTTGTGTTGTTTTTAAAAGTTGGAATGTGGAGGTAATGCATTTTTATCATTTGGAGTCTATTTTGTTTGGCTAATTGTTCTGTGTTTGTATTTTTTTATTTTTTTAATAACGGACTGAAGACAGTGGTGGGCAAAGAAGCTGATTGGTTGATTAAAAGTGAAGGTGTAAGGGCAAATTTTTGGTTTGTTTTGGTTTTCTGTGTTAATGGTGAGCCCTATCCCTAATACACCTGACAATTCAGTCATTTAGGCGCTCATTAAATTCATTATGGGAGGAAACAGGAACTCAACAGATGGTAGGCAATCTTCTTAGCGATCTCTAAGATGAAAAAAACAATATTTTAGGTGGGTGTAGAGTATCAAAACACAAGTGAGATTCTTCCATTAAAGCTGCATTAATCACTTCTTTTGTCCACTTGGGGTCAGCTCTGATTTGGCCTCACCATCCGGCTCTTTAGCTGCTAATGCTCCACTATGTTCACTAGCTAGTTGCTAACTTTGTCTGTCTGTTGTTTGGTGCTTGGCAGGAAGTGTAAAGTGGGTTTATCAGTGATTGTATCTGTTGCAGCTTTAATGTCAATACAAATTATATATATATATTAAAATCAAAGACAGCGCAGGATTTCTTACTCGCTCACCAACTGGGGTCCTGCTCAGCAGCAGTGTGCTCAGTGCTGCCACTGGTGGCTGGAAGCTATATTACAGTAACACTACTGATCAAAACAGCAGTCTAATACTGTATATATACTTTCTAGCACGGAAAGAAAGACATTTCTTGCTGTCGAAGTAAATCATGTTTTTTGTTACTTTACACTTGACTAATGTCATTATTTCCACCTTAGCAGTTGCTGAGAGGATTGCCTACCTCCTTCACAAATATGAATACCTGAGTGACTGAAATGTCTGGGTTCTATCATGTAGCCATTTAGGACCATGATGCACAGTATGACGGCCCAGAATCAGGGCGAGGTGTGCCCAGTATCTCCACAGAGGGACAGTGTTTCGTGGTAAATGGGGGAGCATGTTTGCAGAAATCTCCTCTGCCTCATGATACTGTTGCTAATGACAATCATGCAACCAGAATTATGGTCTCTGAATTATTTCTAAGCCTTCATTGGCCTTCTGTGGAGCTACACACTCACCACATAGACCCCCTGCACTGCCAGAACCATGAGAAAACACAGCACAGGTTGACCTGAAGGAGTCGAGCACGAGAGAACTGCTGTGGAGTAGGATATCACACCCCAACCAGGGCTTTTTTTCTCACTTGAGCTTTTTCTCAAGTCATTGTCAAAACAGTGTCATTAATGGAATGCACAAGGAAATTAGTTTGTCCCAATGGTCATCTAGCATGTTTTGTAATGAGAATGTAGACACCAAAATAATCTGTGTATTCCCAGTGCTCAGTGCATGTGTCATGTTGATTGATAATTAGGATTATAAAGACTAATGAGGAACAGAAAATGTATATCAAACATGAGCACTCACGTATATTTAAACTAACAGGTCACTCTGTCTTCTCTGGGTAATTTACAATGCATTTCAACAAGTAATCAGCCAGGACTCCTGCATTATTTTGGTGTCTATAGTCTAAAGTAAGATAACCAATGGGTCAATTGCTGACAAATCTCTGTTTTGAGTATTTTGTAACATTTCTGATCACCAATCACTGTCCCCTCGTGTCCACATCAAGTCCAGGACAGAATTATTCCACAGCAAGTCCGAGTTGAGCTCTAAGCTTTTGTAGCTGCATGTACTGTAATAATGCTTCAGGCTTGTAGTTTCGGTAGAAGTGATGCCTCACTTTGCTATCCTTTTCTGGTTTGATTTTCTATAATTTGTCTCTGTGTTTTTTTTTTTTTTGAGTTTTGTCTTTGGATTGGGGGTGTTTCTCGATGGGGTCATCTAGCTTGGTCTCTGTAATGTGGCTGCGGGATCACTAGCTTTTCTCTTTCTAAGTTTCTTCAACAAACTGCTTATTTTCTTCTGCTTTTTTAAAAAAACAAAGGAGTTTTCCCTCTTTGTCTGTGTCTTTGTGTCGTTATTTGAGCTCTGAGGTCATGGTATGGAAATACGTGACGTCAATACTAGTACTACTGACTTGTGGTCAGTGGAAGCACTGGTTGACCCTAAGTTTCAGTGAAGGGCACCATAGAGTGGGTTGTGTATACGTTTTTTTTTTTCATCATGAAATGCAATCATACTCACAATATGTATCACTGGGTATAAGGCACTCAAATAATATCATTTTAATACAACATTGAGGTCAGACCAAAAAGAAACTTTTGTCTCGCTTAAAGGGCAAAGAATATAGAAGTGAAAGCTTTAAGGAGTCCTTCTGCTTTTGATGAACAGAGGGAGAAATCTAGCACTAAAAATTTACGTACGGTACTCTATCAAGTGTGAAAACTCCCCTTATACTGAAACTAAAGTCAAATCAGCTATATATGACACACAAAATCACTAAACTGAAAACATGTCAAAGGGCTTTATTTAGTTTCCAAATAATTCCCAGTACAATTAAAGCACAAACATGTGAACTATTCCTTTGATTCTCTGATACTAGTATGTAAAAGCATCTCAACAAGTTTTTAAAGCTGCACTAGTCAATATTTTTACATGAACAATTGGTCAAATAACTGTGTGTAATGTGAAAGGGGTCGCTCATAGTGACATACCCAGAGAGTATTATCACCCAACTCTGCAGTTCACCTCAGTTCTATGGAGCTTTATAGTGTCTTTTAGCTCATTGGTTTGGTTTTACTGCTTTCTGTCTCACCACTCTCATCAACCTCGTTTTCAGCAGCAGGCAGCTGTTTCCAGCAATAAAGGTCTTTAAACCCACTGTACTCTACCTGCCCAGCACCAAACAGTAGCAAGACAAAATTAGCGGCTAACTGGTGAACATAAGCAACTGTTTGCCAACATGTTCGACATAACAATTTCATACGGTAATAATATGGCCATGTTGAGGTTTTAGCTTGTTTCACCACTCTCATCAGCATCTTATTCTGGATGCAGCAAAAATGAGATCTGAGGAGCCCACTATACGCTACCTGCCCAGCATCAAACAACAGACAAAGTTAGCAACTAGCTAGTGAACATAGTGGAGCATTTAGCAGCTGAAATAATTCCCTCAGCAGTTAGTGGTGACTAAAACAGCTAAAAGGAGAGTGAATATTGGACTGTATGAAGTGGACAGAAAGACAAATTTAAGTTAAAGTTGCTCCATGTCTGCTGGATGTGTAAATACGCAAGTGTTTGCTAAAATGTTCACTGTAATATGTCAGTGTTGTGTTTACAGCTTGATGCACTGCCCACAAGTAACTAAAAAACAATTAATGCTACTTTAAATTGTAAATCTGTCATTTTCTCCACTGCTTTAAGGAAACTGACACTTATCCATCAACATGTCATGTATTTTAGTGCTGAGTCTTAAACCCTGATGTGACCGGTGTGCTTCTACATTGTGTTGGTTAGAAAACAAAGACACCGCAACACCGGGATCTCTTTCTGCTTGACCTTCGTTTATTCTGATAAACAAATAGGGAAACAGAACCTCCATGTTAATTATACAGCCCGTTCCAGCTCCTGCACAAATAAAATAAATAAACAAAAATGACAAGACGGAACAAAATGGAAGTTAGCTTAGTTTGCCGCGACTTTAAGCTAGCAGCACTCACTCTTACAACTATTTTTAAGTGCCAGTTTGTTGAAATCAATATATTGACAGGTTGACAGACATTATAACATTGTAGGAAGCAAAAATATAAACAAAAAATACGAAAAATAATGGGATGGATCAGGATAGTAAATGAGCCAAAATAAATGACACCCACTTTTCCCACAGGGGAATTGTACAACAAGGGGAGAGGGGAAAGGGCAAAAGGAATTTATATTAGGGACCACAGAAGAAGAAATGAAGCAGGAGCGGCTCTGAACTTTAACACATGTACATTCTGGAGTCTGGAGGTTCTCCCAGTCAAAAACTAATCAGTATTATTGAATTGAGCATGGAAGTCCAGTCTTGACATTGGATAAGTATTTTTGACCAAATAATATCACCTCAGGTCCACTTACTAGCTTTTTCTGAGCTTTCAATCACATGGTCTTCATCCATCTTTAGTGCTGATGAAGACCAAGACAATACTAACTTGAGATTATTTTGTCATACAATTTAATTGATGAATAACGTCTGTAAAAGAATTGTTTTCTTGTCCAATGGAGTGAACAGCTTCAGTTTATTTTATTTCAAGACATGACAAAACTGAAGTGGAAGAAGGAAACATTAGGACTGCTCCTCGGGCTGCTGCACATATTTACATATGACTAGTTCAGACCTGGCAGGAGGATTACTATGACTAAATCATGCTAAATACATAGAGCAGCAATATGAGTCAGATATACAGTAAGCCTTCATACCATTGTACTAGAGTTCTCACACAAAGCTCACCTGTTACAGTACATTTTGTACACTGCTGACTACTGCTGCAGTATGTGTCGGCACATTTTCCCTGCTACTTTAAAAAGATGCTTTAGTATACATATCAACAGTCTAGCCCAGTTATTCCAAACCTTTTTGGGCTTGTAACCCCTTCAAATTAAATAATGTCTACTTGTGAACCCACTCACAGGTTTTTGCCTTTGTGTGGACATGAGTTATGAGCAGTTCAACCAGAAAAAAATCATATTTCCTTGTAAGATTATTTGATGTTAAGGATTTTCACTGGCCCGAAGAGGTGAACATAGCCTGTATTTTACAAGAAAAAAAGCAAAAATGTTTGAAAATATGTAAAAAAAATTTAAAAAAAGAAAAAGAAAACGTTACATATAGTTTTTTCCAATTGTCTTCCTAGTCCCTTTAAAAGGGCACACCGTGAAGGTCAGTTTACTTGTCATAGAAACAGTACTCATACTCATGCAGTAAAAACTGCTGTACAGTGTCTTCGGTGGCTCTGGAGGACGCTTTGTCAAGTTGGAGAAAATAACAGAGTACCCCTTTAATCATGTATCTTGAGACCCCATTGGATTCAGTCCAGTCTGTGAAAATGAAATCCTCATCCTCGTGTTGATGGTATAATTGTTATTGTCATGCAGTAATCCTTGTGAAAACCCTTGAGAAACCCCAGACTGGTTTTACGGCTGTGCAGTTGAACTTCCACTGTAGTGACAGTTGTATTGAATGTCAATCAAATAAGTGTTCCCCGACTACCGCCATGACTCAGACTGTTGAATCTTTCTCGTAGTTTCCTGACATAATTAAAAACTGGAATTTTGCCAGGAAAAAATGTTCAGTATTACAAAAATTTAAAGTTGGTATGCCTATTTTGCACAAAAAAACTATTGAATTATTTTGTAGGGAAGAAGGCCTGGTTGCTGCCTCTTTTTAAATGAATTTGATTAGGTTCATATATGTGCTCTCAGTTATCTAGTGGAGTCTATTCTGTTCTATCTGTCTGCACACATTATAGTCCACTAATTATAAGTGGGTTTCCTGACTTCTTTATCTTAATTTAGTTAGTATGCTAAAGTATCTTTTTAAAGTAGCAGCTTTAAGCGCTCCTTTCATCCACCATCAGCCATTCGGTTACACAATGCCACCTGCCGTAATGACTCCAGTCACAGCCATCTCTGTGGTTTCAGAGGCCCACAGCAGTGTGGTCACCCCTCATGGACTGTATTATACTGTACCCACCATACACATGGACATTGTTTGCACTGTTTTATACTACTCTGACACCATGAGCTTACATATGTATTAGTACTTTTAATATTTTTATTCTCCATTCTATTCTATTTATTATATTCATTATCTATTACTTTTTATTGTTCCTTTCTGTTCCTAACATATCTTCGCTGCTGTGAAACTGAAATTTCCCCACAGGGATACATAAAGAGCTACCTACCAACCTTATTCATGCGGTCTATAACTGATATGTATAGTCAACCACACTGTATTTTGCAATGGGCTTCTGCAGAATGCTAGTGCATGCACAACAGCACACTTAACAACTATGAAAGGTCAGTGATGTCAGAGAAGAAAGTACCCCATGTGATAGTTTTGATCAGAGTCACAGAAGCGAGGTGTAATTCACAGGGAAACCACGTTTGAAAAACAAAAATGCACTTCCTCATTTCTCACACTGATCACAAGGTTCACTGAACGTCAATTTGTTTAGGGAAGTGAAATGGACTTAACAAAAAAAAAAAAACACACACATGCACAAAAAGGCCCACGCATGAAACTCCCACTCCTGGTAAACCCCCACAGACAGAAGAAGATGAGAGATACTGACACGTCATAGTTAAGTCCCATCGTGGAGCTCCGGGTCTTCCCCTGGCTGCTCCTGAACGGTATAAATGTGGAGGCTGATGGAGGACACATTCACACAGCAGAGAGAACAGGCTGATACAGCTCAACTAAAACTTTCACTTACTTCTACACCGTGAAGGGAACACACACACTTCAGGATGGCTGCTCCTCGTCTCGCTCTGTCTGTGTTTGTACTGATGCTGGCTGTCATCGCTCTGAGTGAAGGTAAGAAGGAGCTTTGCAATAACACATTCAATCAGTGTGTCAGAGAGGTGAAGAATCGTATTTGTTTATGTTTATCATTACATTTGATCTAATGGATAGGATTCAGTCTGACCTATATTTTGTAGAATTGATGGATGTGTACTGTGTAGGAAGAGGTTAACCTGCTAACAGTAACTGCAAAACAGTGTTGTCTTATTTCCAATGAAGAAAATGAAATGGGAAACAGTATCCCAACATAGATTTAGGGATCCCACACACTTACATTAAAAAATAACTATACTGTTCGTAATATTATGATTTCTATATAATCATTTTAGAGGTCCCTCCACACTCTATGCTCTCTGCTCTCTGATGGCTGGGGTCATAAGTTATGGACCATGAATCAATATTTTTATAGAAACAATGTATCAAATGACTATGTGTAATGTGAAAGGGGTCACTCATAGTGATAAACCCAAAGAGACCCATCACCAACCCTGCACTTTCTGTCAGCCTGGCATTTAATTTTTAGCCTCTTTAGCTCACCGTTTTCGTTTTACAGGCTGCTACTTCACTGTTTCAGTTCAATCTCACCGCTCTCATAAGCCTCATTTCCAGCAGCAGCAGGCAGCTGTTTAAGTGAAAAAGCGCTGATAAACTAACGGTACACTACCAAACAGCAGACAGACAAAGTTAGTGACTAGCTGGCTAACATAATGGACTAAAACAAGTGTGAATATTGGACTCATCATGTGGCTATAAATATCTCCAAATTAATGCTAATGTTGCTTTGTGTTTGCTGGATGTGTAACAGGCAACTGTTTGCTAACATATTAGCCATAACAATGTTATAAGGTGATAATATGTCTTATAAATAATAGATAGATAATATGTTGCCCCTGAGTGGCCAAAAAATCTATGAATGCAGCTTTAAAGTTTGATATGATGGATCCAGCAGCACCATGTACACTAGTTGTATGAAGGACTGTTCCAATCTCATTTTTAAAGAGGAAATCCACCCTAAAATATGATTGAAATGTACATTTTTATAATATTGAACAGCTTACTTTCTTAAATTGAGCCAGTCCTTATTTAATTTAAACAGCAGAGCAACACACATCAAGAGTTTTTACATATCACATATCACAAACGAAAAGAAAAAAAACAGTATCAGATTTCACCTCGTGCAGGCCAACAGGAAATTAGAAAAGGGAACAAAAAGGACCAAGCAGATGATGTCAAAGAGTCCGTGTTTGTTCCATGTTGTTCATGTGTATCTGTTTGTTGGTAGGTCTGCGTGGTCCCGGACCAAAGAGATGCTGTTTTGATTTCAACGAGAAACCGGTGGCTAAGAGCAGAGTGGTGGGCTACATCAGGACCAGCCAGCGGTGCTCCAACGCTGCCATCTTGTAAGTACACAACCACAGAGGAACATATCACCAACATCACTGTATCTGCTCACGCATGCACCGAGCCTAACTGTCCTGTTCATGTGTGTGTGTGTTCAGGCTGACAACAGTGGCAGGTCGTAAGCTGTGTGTCAGGCCTTCAGCCACTTGGGTGAAGGAGCTCATCGCCCACCTGGACGCCAAATCTGTCCCAGGAGAGACGTCCAACCTGTAACCGTGGCAACAACACCATGTCTACTATGAGAGCCTCCAATGAACAAAATTGTGCCAGATAATGTGCTACAATGCTGCAACTATAATTTTCAAAGAAGCGTTGACTACGAATATGTTACCATCTCCACCATAAGGTCTGCAGGGGGGCAATCATAAGCTAAACAGCAGCTCTCTGTCTATCTATATGCAAAATATATACTAAATATATCCTAAATATTGTGATATTGTGTAACATACTAATGGATAAAATTTGCTGGGATGAGACACATTTACATTTCCTGCCATGCATAAGTAAAAATGTATGCAGTTTTAAGATGGCGTTCTTTTAATATTATTGACATTTACACCATATTTTCTTTTGATTCAAAAAGTTTAATTTTAGCATACAGAACAATAGGTATATTTTTACCTAATATAACACTCAAAGTCCGACCGTCAACACTGTGATCTACTTTTGCATTGTAATTTGACTGACTGTCAGAAATTGCATTCACTGTAAAAAGAGCAATGTCTCCCAACTCCACTTGATGTCATCAGTAGAGGATAAGCTATGGGTTACCCTACTATTTCAACAATGACCCACTGTGAGCTCTTTGTCTTGTTTTGTTTTTCTAATATAAACTGAAGTGATGATGTTTTTTTCTATTTACAGTCATCTTTTGAACTGAGTTACAGATAAGTAACGCAATTTGACAAAATAATTTATTTCTGTATGCTTGTGCTACGAATTTGATTGTCTTGAAATAAAGCAAAACAATATGTCAAAGTTTGACCCTGTGGTTCTCTCTCTTCTTGTCAGTACTGGTATTTATTTAACACTTTCCAAGTGTTCATTCCCTGTTTAATATTACATAAAGTAGTGTGTGGAACCATAAATGCTGAAGAGATGGAGACAGGTGCTGCAAATGGGCTTGAATCAGAACTTTGATCAAATTCTCATATTGCTTTTGATCTTTTCATCTGTCTTTTCAAGGCCAAAGTCTTTGTATTTACTCCCGAGCAGCTTCCTCACAGAGCTGTAAGCTGTAAGTCTGATAACACTGGGTACCTCAGCAGGACTGAAGTAATGAGTTTATGTCTTCTGAGCCAAACACTCATCTTTCATGGAACTTCTGGAAGAAGAACAAAGGAGGGGTTTAGCTTGAGCAATAAAACACACCCTCAATTCAATACACTCAGGGGTACTGTCGCTAAAGCCTTACTTGGTCTGGTATGACCAGTAGCTTATGGAGGCTAATGTTGGCCGATGTTACCTAACTTTAGGTATATTTCTGTGTCAGTTTGCTGACTTCATGACTCTTCTCTATTTGTGTCACAGTTCTACTGCATTTTAGCATTTACAATTATTCTGTAATTGCCACAGTGCTTCCTTTTCAGCAGATAGTCATGATCTTAAAGAAAAAAAGTGCCTCAAAAACACAATCATCATTGTTTGTGTGATGACCAAATACAGGGCATATGACTCATAGGTTTTACTATGGTCAAGTCAGTATCACCCCACACAGTGTTTGAAATTAACACTGAAATATATACATTTATTATTATTATATATATTATATTTTAAAATATATGGTTTCTATGTGTAAAGATTCAATTTGTTATTTTTTTACTGGAAAATTGCTGAAATGTCTGATAGCAGTTGCTTTCTTTGCCACTTGAGGTCGCCAATGGACCATTTATATTTTTATAGAAACAATGGATCACGACAAAGACCTGATCACAAGTGCATGCAAATCTGCAAATTGTTCAGTTAATAGTGGGCTAATCAACAAGACGCTTACTGATGAGACACGTGGTGCCTTTAATATTGCTTCCAACGATGACTTGTTGTTGATATACTACAGGAAATAGGGGAAGTAAATGAACTGAAATAAATATTTTATGAGCTACCACAGAAATTCTGGCTTCCTTTGGTTGAAAGGTATGACGTCTTATCGCATGTTTTACAGACAGACTGGTCCCCATAACTTAGCCCTGCTGCTTTTCATTTCAGCCATCTAATCACATTGATTTACAATCGAGGACAACGGAAAGATTCCTGCATCTTATGACATTCACCAGCAAACCACCAGTACTGCCTATATTCTGACTGTTTAACAAAGCATGGGTTATCCAGGAGAATAATATTATAGGGTCATTATTATGTGTGATAAACACAATAATGCTGGTCCTAAATGCTCCCCTAACATATTTTTGATAACCTTACGTTTAAAAGAAGGCCTACAGTTTATTTCTTTTATTTTTGTGGCTGTTAAAGAAATTACATAACATCTGTCTCACTTGATATTCCTTGGTATGGCCAAATTAATGTCAAGTCATTTACCATGTTGTCGGTGATTGTTTAGTTTAGCTATTCACAACAATCTTTGAAGGCAGCAAATGTTCGCCTCCAGCACAAGAGGGCCTCACACCATACATCCATGCCTCACACACGATCAGAGGCCGATCACGGTCGTGTTTGACCAATAGGATGGTTGATCCAGGTCTCTTACAGATGCATCAAGCTGGCCAGACACAGACCGGAAGTTATGTGTATTTACTATCAAAATAAGAGCACATTCCCCGCGCTACTTAGCCATAAGGTAGTTTCTTTTATTGTTCTTTTTGAAAAGCTGAAATAAGATACCGGAGTTTTTTTGTGCATATTTGAAGCTGAACTGATACATTTACTACCGTGCAGATGTGAGCACATCTACATTTTAGAAAACAACAATTATTTCTCCATTACAGCTAGAACTCCAAGGAGTTCAATGCTAACAAAATCAACATGATTTTATCTTGGTTAAAATGACAAGCTCTTCAAAATTTAATGTCCAGAACAATATGGTTAACATTTTAACTTAACAATATGGACAGAAGATCCGAGTATCATGTTGTAGCTTCTTAGAAAGACAGAAATATATTGGATAAGAAATTGTCTGGCAATGCTAGTGGAAAAGCTAGCTTGAAAGGGAGGCTTGCCTTCGGCTATTTCAAATAAAACAGTTCTTATGCAGCCTACCAAAAACAAATAGAGCAGAAAACTGTTCTATTCATGTTTTCACACTTGGTGTTATTGTACCTTTTTGTCAGGTGGTTTATTATACTATACAAAAGATTGCGATACATTTCGTCTTATTCTGAAATTGCCAACCGGGTGCACTATATAAATTCTGTTTGTTTGCCTCGTCAGGAAAAACTGTCGTTGGAGCATTTTTCCTCACTGTGCTACATCTGGTATAGTACCCGTCAGCGGCCATATGTCATTTAACCTCATTCATTCATTTTCAGACGCACTTTGCTTCTTTTTGTTTACACCAAACCAAGTTTAGTGTGGAAAGCTGCGTGTTTCTCCCCGCTCCGTCATTCTTTTGAACGGTTATCAGTTTATGCCTCGGTGACTGTCCGTTGCAGGCTGGGTGGTGACAGCACAGTACAATGATCGAGCGACCAGAGACTGCGGTTCCCAGCATCGCTGTAAGTCCATTTGTCTTCGAAATAGACCAATATGCAAGCGTTGCACACTACGGTTGTTTTCAATAGGCTAATATTTGAAATCCCCATTGAAATACCCTATTTAACCGTTGTAGTTTCTGCTGGTACATACCTTTCATATATGTAGAGAATTGCACACCACTCTCCTTTTAACAATCTGCTTGTTTTAGGATATTTTACACATCTACAAAGACGTATAATTGAATAAAACATCACTTACACCTTCTGACAAGTATATATAATCTGCTAATTTCGGCATAATCTGATTGACCACACAACATGTATTTCAGTTAATGCCATCGTTTTAAAAACGAATCACGCCTCCCACCTCTAGCTTTATTCTGGTAGTGCGAGGTTGTGGGTGGCGAAACTATAACATCATTTGTTTTTTTGGTACTATAGATTATGTGTGGTGGACCTAATTTACAAAGAGAACATTATAATGTTGTCTTTTAAATGTTCAGTTCAACGTTCAGTTATTTTAACGGACACTGGCTTGAGGGTTCTGAACAGCACGTATCAGGGGTACTGGTCTGGTCTCAATTATAGCTCGTTGCAGTTGGGAAAGAGATGGGCAACAGTAAATTCCTGTTTAGACGTGTTTTCACACTGATGTTGACAATGTTACAAGTGAAAGAATGTAATTGACGAAAATCCAGGTAAGCGCCCTAGCCAGCTATTATGGCCTGATTTTATGCTTTGTTTGGTGTGACTGTACACACATCTGCACTTAGCAAGAAGAACCCTGTTGGTAGACCACGTCTGGTTTGCTTTGTTTAGGGCTTGTTATACTGACACTTACATTTAGCAATGAGTGATTACTCACCACACAACACACCACACATTGTGGGCATACACATTGTGCACCTAGAGAGACAGAGAGCTAGTGAAGGAGCAGTGGGTACAGTGTGCTGATAAAAATAACAAAGGAAAGATATTACACCAGCACTGTTTTAAAAATTATTTCTGTCCTCCTTCTGCAGTGTTAAGGGGTGCAATATTTATTACATAATTAATATTCAATATGCGATAAATTAAAGTTTAAAACAGCTGATAGAAGCAGTGAGAGTGCCTCAATATCAGCTGCTGAATGCCAAGGGGGGTGGACTTGGCAATACAGATGATCTCAGTGAACCAGGCAGCTACTATCACCACTGGTTGGACTGGGGGAGGGGTTAACATTAACATGGACTAGTATGGACTGACTAGCCTTCCTCTCTCTCATCCCCCATTACTTCCCTCTTTTAGGTCCCATGCCTGTTTTTCTCTCCGTTAGTCACTTACTTATGAAAAAGAACTATATTAATCATAATGCATTTCATAAGGGGCAAGTGCCATTGCAGCATTTTGAATATTATAGTGGTACTATAATGGACACAGTTGTTATTAAGATGGAAATGTGATGTTTCAATTCAAACGTGTTGTGTGTTTCTTGTATACAAACCCCACTGTGTGCTACAGACACAAGGCCCCTGTGAATAAAAGGGTTTTTCATTCATGTGCACATGAATATGCATACAATATCTTGATGAATTCACATACTGTTTTACTCATGTAGTTCACCATTCGATTCACAGACTCCCATCTACACACACTCACAGAGCTTTTTTTGTAGCTAAACACTGACAGCCTGCACTAATAATTTCTTCCCAATAGCTAAATAACCATCCCAGTGTGTTACATCACCTGTGCTACCCACAGTGCAGCTACAAGGAAATGAACAGACCATCAGAGTGGCACCTTTAATGTAACACATGCATACTCACACACACAGACCTTTTATGTGGGTGGATCAAACATGCAAATGGTGGGAAGTGCTTCAGGCTTGTTCAGAGTAGTTACGCCTGTTGTCGAGCTGCATGCATCACAGAGTATTGATGAGGCGAATAGATTGTTTCCTTTTCTTTCCACACATTCTGTGTGTCCAGAACATCCATGTGTTGCTTGTGTTGGTGTGTAACCTACAATTCACTCAACTATGGAAAATGTGGAATATGCAGTAGAATGTAGAGTTAGGCTAGCAATGAACTAAACATCAATATTGGTTAGTTAGTTACTGTCTTCCACCTCTGGTCTTCGAGTTTTCAATTTAAATAAATTATTATTAAAATGTGGGGGCCAGTGCCTGAAGATATTAGCGTCTATCCCTGAAATAGTCTAGAATATCCTAATTAAAAACCAACATTAGTTGCCTTGCACAAGTCTAGTGTTAAGCCTTCAAAAGCCTATAGACCATTTTGTTTTTGTGTTGCTGGGAAACATCTTCCAGGCTGTTTTGTGTTTGTAATTGTGAAAGACATTGGGCAAACCCTTGTTATGAATGACAAGTCAACACTGATACACAGACTTGCAAAAGACATACAGTATGGCCACGCATTTCACAAGATTTTGGAACCTGGCTGCAGGGTTTTGCTCCCCTTCAGCCACAAGAGCATTACTGAGAGGTCCAACGCTGATGTTGGCCGATAAGGTTCCACTTCATCCCAAAGGTGTGTATGCTGGGGTTGAGGTCAGGGCTCTGTGCAGTGTGTGTGTGTGTCTATTTCTACACATATATAATATGTGATGTGTCAGTGTGGAGGCTTTGAAGTTGTTGGAAGACACCTTTCATGGAATTTCAAGTTACTTCCCCATCACTATTCCTAACTGGATACATGATAATGGCAGTCTTGCATTGTTGTGTGGTTGAGGAAAAACAAAAGTTTTGGAAAACACTAATATATGATTCTGATGTGACAAATGGTGGTACAAGGTCACGCAACGAGTGTTGCATCATGTGACACCCATAGCGCACAAAGGATGCATCATACAGAAGTAGTAGTACAGCAAGGATAGGTTCATTCTGTGTCTTCATTTGGGAGTTTGAATTAGTCCTAAGTTCGGTTGCAGATGCTTTTAATCCTCCTGTTTCAGCAGTCCTATCAGTGAAGAGCTGCAGCTTTCCATCAGCGCCATGCATGACAAAGCCTGAGAGGCCACTCACAGGCAGGCAGCGATCAATTGTGTTTGCCTCATGTAGTGTGCAGGACAGTGCACGGTGATTGGAGGGGGTTGTTATCTGACAGCAGGCTGGGAGTTAGAGGCAGAGGGAGATAGGGAAGGGAGAATGGGATGAAGAGATACCTCGGTGGTAAAGAGACAGCAGCTGGAGAGCCTGGCCTGGTCTGGCTGTGATCTGGTCTAAGATCCACTGCCTTCACCATGACCAGGATGGACATGATTCAATACGTAGGGAGATTGCAGTAGTTTGTGTTGCCTTGTCTTCATCCATTTAGCTTGATATTTCTGCTTTGAGGAACTGATTGGCTTCAGTTATTGGCTTATATTACTTTTCTGTTTTAGTTTACTTGTTTGATGGACTTTGGCAGGGTTGACTCCACTTCCTCTTTCCATCCTCCTCGGGGGGAAAGCCTGTTATTTCTCTCTGTGAGTCTGCCTCCCCTCATCTCTCTTCCCCTTTAAAACAGCCTTTCCCCCCCTCTTGTATTTATCCCAGCTGCACTCCACTTCAAAGGGGCTCTGTTGCTGCAGGACACAGAAATACTAATTGCAGCACTTTGTGTGCACGTTCTGACTGTGTGTGTCTGTGAGCAGCTCCAATGTTTTTTTAAATACCTTTAGTAACTGAGTTTCTGTGTCCAATTCATGCATCTGTGTGTTGATGAGAGCTCATCGTTTGGTTTTAATTTGAGTGTGTGTGTGTGTGTGTGTGTGTGTGTGTGTGTGTGTGTGTGTGTGTGTGTGTGTGTGTGTGTGTGTGTGTGTGTGTGTGTGTGTGTGTTTTATTCATGCTGGGTGATTCCTGCATTAACAGAAAGTGTGTGTGTGTGTGTTTTCTTTCAGCAGCGGAACCTGGAGGGCTATGTGGGCTTCGCTAATCTCCCCAACCAGGTGTATCGGAAGTCGGTCAAAAGAGGGTTTGAGTTTACGTTAATGGTTGTAGGTAAGTTGGAAACCTCTACATCTGACCTATGAGTGAGGGTGTGAATGTGTGTATTTGCTTCTGTTCATGTGAGAGTGTGTGTACGTGTGTCGCCCAAGCCAAAGCTATGTGTGCATGCACACCTGCCCAGCTGTCTGCGTCTGCTTGTCTGAGTGTGTTTTCATTTTTGTGGGTCATCAGCGCAGGTTGAAAGGAGGTAAAGCATGTGTGGTATCCCATGCACTCGGCTGCTCAGGATGACAAGTTGACAATTTAAAAAGCAGTTTCTGCAGAGCAGTGGCCTGTCTTTTAGAACATCTACAGTTTTTGTTCAGTGACGGAGAAAGCATGTGAAAATATTTCTTGTGAAAGCTGGATTCCCACAGTTTCCCAGGGGAGTTTCCTCGGTAGCCCCAGTACGCACAATGACACATCTGTGTGTTTTGGATGATTTGATTTGGAGAGCGAGTTGCAGGATGTTGGTTCAAGTATGAATGAACTTGGTTGCAAAATGTGGCTAACAGCATTACAGAGGGAGGGAAGTGGACAGCAGAGTGGAGGAACCCTGGGTTTGGCTGTCTATATGGACACACGCAATCACACACACAATCGCACACATAAGTAGTGTTGTATAGGAAGCCAAAGTCATGGCGTCTCTTCCTGTCTAGCATGATACCATGAAATCTCTCATTCAGAATTTCTTTCATTGGTCTTTCTGGAAAAAATGAAGCATGTTCCTGGGGCTTACTTACTTACTATGTTCAGTCCTCTCTGTCCTGCTGTACAGACGGACAGACCCCTCGACTCACCCATGGACATGGTCGAGCCGTGACGTTTAGCCTGCAAAGGTCTAGGGCTTATGGGAAATGGTTAAGCTAAAGGTTGCAAAAAAACATTAATATTGAATAAACAATAATATTAGATTGTGTTTCAAAAAACTGCCATCCTTACCTAAACATATGAAGCGAGCCACACAACATACTGTTGAGAAGGATTCTGTTCAAGGCAGGTTTTTTATTTATTAGCGTAGTTACAAATGTCAATGGGATTTTGAATGAGGTTTTCTTACTTCTGTAACCGAACCCAGAGGTTCCGGTTTCGCTTCGGCTCTCTATTGACATATTGAACCGTGCTCTGTGTGAATGGGTCCTGTAATGAGTAATGGACACATGTGGAAGTCCTGCAGAGCCATTCAGCTGTCAGATATATCTTGTCTAAACTGATCTTCACACTTTCAGCGTACAGGCTGTATAGGGTATAAGGTGTGCACAGTGCAGCTGTATTATTAACAAAAAGTTAAATATTGAATTGGGACTATTGGCAGATACTTCACTTTAAATGGTAAAAATTAAATTTGACCTTACCTTGTAATTCTGCAATTATTGTTGTATTTTCCACTTAAAGCATCAGGTTGCTGTTCTAGTTTCTAAATTAATTTTCTGATCTTCTAAATGTAATTGGCTACAAATCCCATGAAAAGACAACAATGTGTTAGTCTGTCTCTCTCACTTTCCAACTTCCCGTCTCTGCACTCAGTCTCAAGCCCATTGGTTCCTACTGAAGACTTTAAAAACACAGATACTTGTTAGTAGGATGAATTCATTGTCGGATTTGGTCTTTTTCATTGGATTTTTTTCTTGATAAGAAAAATAAGTATCACCAAACATCATTTAAATTAGATCTTGGCTCTGGGTATGACTGCCACGTCTGCCAGATATTCCTCCTTGCTGTCAGCAACAACAGGGAATAAAAAATCACTATACAATATAAGACATTTAGACCTTTAAAGGAAAAGTTCAACATTTTGGGAAATACAATTGGTTGCTCTATTTAGGAGCGATGCGAAGATCTATACCAATCTCATCTCATGTCTGCGCGTTAAACACAGTGCTGGAAATGGCACCCGGTTAGCCTAGCTTAGCATAACAAGCAGATGGAAACGGCTCTATCCAAAGATCAAAAATACGCCTACCAATATCTCAAAAGCTAACTGATTAACATGTTGTATATATCTTTTGTTTAGTATGTACAAAAACAGAAATGTTAAAATGACAATCTGCGATTTTTAGGAGGACTTATTTGTTGGCGCTATCTCTTGACAAACAACAATTTATCCATCAGTCCACCAATCAGTACAGGGTCTGGTTTTGTGTGCCAGGAAATAGTTCCAGCACATAACTCCGTCTCAGTCTTTATGCTAAGCTAGGCTAGCAGTGTCTTGACTCCAGCACTGTACTTAAAGCAAGGACATGAGATTGATATCAATCATCCCGTCTCATTTTCATAAAGAAAGCGAATGAGCATATTTCCCAAAATGTTCCCAAAAGTATTCCTTTAAAATCCTGACTAACTAAAGTGCTTGAAAACTCAAAAAGCATCTTAAAAAACTCACATCCTGTCTGTGTTACTTTACACAGTTGGACCCTTAAAAAATCTTCTCCTATTGTGCTTATTTTTCTTTCTGCCTTTCATCATTTATGCCTCCTTCAGAAATATTCTGGATTTGGCTTTTTCTTTTTAACTTTTTTTATTGGATAACAAAAACCATACAAATCACAGAGCAAACAAGAAGTCTTACATTTCTTTCACCCATTTTTTCCCTGGGCCTGCCCTGCCCTCCCATCTCCAAGAGAAAGACCGTGGATCTGGCTGTTTTTTGGCAGGTTTTTAAAGTTTTTACGTTGGTCTTAAACTCAGTTCCAGCTCCCATTAAAATGTTTTAAAAGGTCATAAATCTAACTCAATGTGTCTTGTGGTGACCCCGATCAGTTCAGTGAAAGGAAAAAGACATTAACACAAAGAGGCGTCCAACCTTTCATTATTTCAGCCTAGGGTTTTAGCTTCCTGTTTAGTAAACAGCCACTGTGGAAGAATAGCAGGAGGGACCCAAAAACAGCAGAGTGATGGCTTGGGAGAGAATCAGAGAGATCCACAATCAACTAGATCCTGTTTCAGGCCCTCTCACATATGGAACCCTCTGTCTCTCTTCCCAGTTTGCTTGGCTCCCAGCCCTGCATACCCCAGCTCATCCAAATTTCACACATAGCAATGTGAGGAGCACAGCAGTGTGTTCACCACTGAACACAGTTTAAAGAAGAGGGACAGAGGGAGGGTTCTCGACTGGGGGTTTCTTTGTCCCTCCACTAAATGCTTTCTGAAAGCTATGATGAATATAAGCTATGACAAAATATATTGGTTAATGACAGTTTTTTCCATAACGTAGACAAGATATTGACGAGACAAAACAGACTAGTTATGAAATTAAAACTGTGACATAATCTCCATATAATAGCATTGACAAAAAAGAGTTGACTAAATATTTTGAAAATAAAACGTTTTAACGAAAATTGCCGTATTTTTGTCGCCGAAGATAGAAGAGACAAAATTAGTTTTTGTCAGCTAACTTATCGATGACTTAAAACAAGTCTATTACATTAAGTGTTTTGTCAACTAAAACTAGACTGAAATGTTCGTGTTCTTCTTTGACTAAGACGCACAGTATTTGCAGCCAACTAAAAATAAGAAGGGTTAGAACATGGACACGCACGGTCACACCATAAAGTGACACAGCAAAATTCATCCTTGCGTAAACTACTCCAGCGGGGGAGCTAGCTAGCAGGAAACAGGAAACTCAGCACTGTCAAGACGAATTTCTATTGGTCAAAGATGAACTCAACGCCCCTGCGTATGAATTTGGCATTTTAAATGCTAGTGTGACCAGGCCTCACGACTAAATCTAAAAATAGCTGAGAAACTTGATAAATGTGATTTCAGCCAGTCTAGACAACATGACTTTTGAGTTCGAGAATGATGAGTGAAAGATTATGTTTGGGGGGAAAAAAAAAACCTGTAGAAATGCTGAAATGAAGTTGTGGTGTCTGTATGCAGCGACAGGAAATGACCAATTGAAACTTGAGCATAATCCAAACTGTCTCTGAAGCAGAAGTGCGTGTCCAGCCAGAGAAGGAGGTTAAAAGGTTATTGAGTCCAATAAAATTTGGAGAGATACTTAGACTTGAAGTTGGCTTGTGCAGCTTCAGCAATAAATGCAGCATCCTGTCCAATGCATCTAGTCAAAATCATGTGAACTCTGTGTACAGTTTGCACGGTGAAATGTCATGTTAGGCATTTACCATACCTTATCTTATCCTGTGTAACTTTGGAACAGTAGAATAAACTCCTGCATCATAAAATGTAGTATCAACCAAAAATAAGGCCTACAAAGTTCATAAATATGACTATGATTACAAACCAATGTAATGGAGAAGTGACAGAGGGGAAAAAAAGGAAATACCAGTGTTACCAGAGAGACAGAAGAGTGATTATCTTTTCATTTGACAATCAGCCAGTTGGACCTACAGCATAAGCCAGACTGTGAAAGTAAAGACTGAAGGTTGGCCTCAGCACTGCTGTACTTGGCATTGTAGTGAAGTGTGAAAGCTCGGCTCGACTCAGAGGCCCAGTATTGTTCCGTTGTAGTTTTGGAACAGACAGATGGTGGAGTATGAGATGACTGGGCTGATGCCTGCAGGTAACTCATTCAAATTCCAGCAGTGCATGCAGCGAGGAAAAAGTTATTTCTGTAGCCAGTACTTTCAAATGTGAAGGTAAGAGCGGGGTTGCTTTTGATGACTTAATAAAGATATATATTATACTGCTTCCTGTTCCCACCACCACTAGGTACAGTCTAGATTACAAAATGAATCAATATTGTCAAAGTCTCCCTCTCAGCTACCACCTTCACTATCATAATGTCTCCCTCTTTGTCAAGGGAAGTATTTGAGTGACCCATTGGCTGATTGACGTTGTCGAGCAAGTAGTGCTATTATCCTGTCCTGTAACTTCGAGGAGCTGTTGTAAGTGATTGCTGTAAAGTACAACTGTGGTGGTTTACTGCAACAGCATCCCTGTTCATCGCAGTACTGAGCAATTGGGCGACAAAAGCTCACTAATAAATGCAATGGACTAAGTGAAAGTAGAAACGGGGGACTCTCCTGATTTTTTGTGTGTGTGTGCTAGAGAGAGAGAGAGATAAAGGTCAGACTGGCTGAAATATGAGCTCAAATATGTCTCATGGCGAGACGTTTCAGATTAACAGATTGTAATGGCATCCAGCTGCACTTGTGTTTTTGACTGCAGCAGGCTTTGTGTGGGGAACTGTGTTAATATAACCAAACTCTTTACGCTGGATAGTGTTATAAAAGACTGAATTTGATATTTATTTTATAATTCAGTGCTCTGTGTGCCCTACAAGCTAATATGGGCATAAATATGTGGATTGGAATAATGAAAAGTCTAGTTGTATAAAATTAAAGCAAAAAAACACTGACATTTTGTGAAATGCTTGTTGCCATCTTGCCCAGTGTCAAAGTTTAAAGGAACATTTCAGTATTTTTCTACCTGGGTATTCTCATTATTGTGGCCTATTCTGACTATGGGGCCGTCATGCTAACTTTGCACTCGCCACCCCAGTTGTAGAGATTTGGCAAATGCTTAGTCCAGCAAAAAAAAAAAAAAACATATCAGGCAATACAGTGCAAGCCTCCTAAAGCTTTCCAAATAAACTTCCAACTTAACACAAATTATTTGAAAGGCTTATTTTTCAGTCTGACCAAAAGCTAACACAGGAAAATGTACCCCCTGGATTAGCAATAGTAGCTAACGGCATAGCATCAACTTCCAGCTAACCAAGGCTGGCTATTCATCTGCAGTAATAACAATATAGATTTAAATCCTTTTAATAAGAATTCAGGTTCTTCCGATTGAAACACAGCATCACAACAAAAACAGGTGAGCTCTACATCTTCTGAGTAGCCTCTGCCAGTGGCAGCAGCACCGACTATAACTGGGCACTGCATAAAAGAAATGCAAGGGGCTGCATTGATGGGGGACATGTTGCTGCAGCTACCAGTGAGATGATGAAATACAAATTAGGAATGCCGGTGGTAATCATTGTATCCTGAGATCAATAGTAGAATTCCCCTGTTCTAGTTGGAAAGTAACCTGCCAGGAATGCAT
This sequence comes from Macquaria ambigua, assembly GCA_008360985.2. Taxonomy (NCBI): domain Eukaryota; kingdom Metazoa; phylum Chordata; class Actinopteri; order Centrarchiformes; family Percichthyidae; genus Macquaria; species Macquaria ambigua. The sequence goes on along the minus strand of VMKM01000018.1, from coordinate 858,777 downwards.
TTTCACGTATTTGGTTGGTCAGCGCTGGATGCTACATTGCTGGATGGCAATGCATCATGTTTCAGCAAAGGTTGAGCCAGCTTCTACTTTTTTGCCAGAAGACCATGGCTGCAGTCGAATAGTCAAAAAGATTTCGCCTTATGTCTATTCCTAAACACTTTTCCTTAACCTCATGACATTGAGGTCAAGGAAAGATGTGAAGGAGAATTCATAAGGATTTAGGAAAACACAACTGTGGTGCTAAGAGAATCCGACTGCACTTACACTAGGCTACATAATTATGCGACGGTGGATGTTATTGACATTGGTGTTCCGTTTTCGCTTTAAATGTTGCTGCCGCAAGGAATTGTGGGACGGCATTATCTCCTTTCCTTTGGTAAAGGATGGTCCAGTGTAACGTATGATAAATACGGTACTGAAGCACCTTTCCTTAGCATTTAGAGAATTCAACCAGCGCTTATGGCTGCCACTTTTGGGTCATTTCACTCAGTTAGGAGCCTTCCTAAGCAAAAAAGACTATTTGACAGCAGACCATGTGTTTTGACTGCGTTGGCACCCCCGCTGTGCCAACACAGATGATGATGATGAACAGACACTACACTACTGGCTGCAGTGGACTGTGTGATATTACTTGTTATGATGTGGTATGTTGTGGTGTTTTAGGTTTTCTATATTAAACTTATAATTGATTTTGTTACCACACTGTGTGTATGTATAGGTGCTTGTCATGTCCATGTGGAGCTGTGGGCTCACCAGGAAGCAGCTCTAGTTGTTCTGCTGTCAGTCGGTCACTCCCTGAGAAGGAACGCCACCAGAAACTGCTCCTCTGTAGCCTCTCTTTTCTTCCTCCCCTCTGTCCAACTCTCTTTTCCCTCTCAATCTGCCTCTCTCTGAGGGGGAAAAAGCTGCTTCCTGCCCCTTTGTCCAGCTGGCAGATTGAATAGAAACTCCTGGAAAGATTAGCAAGATCCAGCGCCAGTGCAGAGAGCCGAACAGAGCTGAGAGTCGGATCAGAACTGAAGGGAGCTGGGAGGAGAGGGGAAGCGATGCCTGCTTCATGCTGCTTCTGATGTGTAACAAGGCCAGTACTTAACAGCCCCGCTGCCTCTGCTTTCCTAAAGCAACTCAGGAGGAGAGCACATCAGAAGCTTTTTATGAGTCTGACCTTGCAAGCAGAGCTGTGAGTTGCATGTGGGACACTGCATCAGAGTTGAACTCGATCCTTTTTTTGGTACAGACCAAAATGTGTCCATAGCACTGAGTGTGGAACTGCCAAGTACCGAAAGCTGGTATTGAATATCTGGTCAGACTCATGGCGTTGTTTACATATTTTTTATGACATAGTTCCTGATTTAGATCAAAACTGTACAAATTTTAGACAAAGTTCTTGTACAGTTGCTTGTGTTTAGACAACATCTCTAACTTTGGTTTCTTGTATTAAATTTTGAAAAGTGTTTTGGAGAAAAACAACATTTCTCATTAGGGCTGCAACTAACGATTATTTTCATTATCAATTTAATCTACCGATTATTTTCACGATTCATCGATTAATCCAAAGTCCAAAGTGACGTCCTCAAATTGCATCTTTTGTCCAACCAACAGTCCAAAACCTAAAGACTCTTCATTTACTGTCATACATGACAAAGAAAAGCAGCAAATCCTCACATTTAAGAAGCTGGAACCAACAAATGTTTTAAATCGATTAATCTATTTTGATAGTCGATTATTAAAATAGTTTTATATAATTTTCTTTCGATCGACTAATTGATTAATCGACTAATCATTGCAGCTCTATTTCTCAATGTGAGGTATTGGAAAAAAGTATAATTTTGGTATTGGTAGTGAAACTCGGGTATTACTTACGTATCAAAAATATTCAAACGATGGCCACTATTACAACTGCAACTAAGAATTACTTTCACTCTCAGTGAATCAGTTAAATGTTTTATGTTGAAAATTACGGCAAATTCTCAGGGATGGATGGATGGATGGATGGATGGATGGATGGATGGATGGATTCTAAGCGACATCTTAGAACTGCTTATTTTGTCTGACAAACACTCCAAATACTGATATTAAAGAGAGAAGCAGCACACCCATATTTGAGAAGCTGGAACAAGCAGATGTGTGGTATTTTTAGCGTGTGGATCTAGGGTTGGCAATGTCGGTCCACCACTTTGGACCGAAATATCTCAACAACTATGGGATGTGTGGCCATGGAAAACACATCAGGATGAATTGTATTAACTTTTCAGTTAGTCCCACCGTCAGGCCCAAATTTTTATTTGTCCAGTACTTTGGTTTATGACCGAATACCTGCAAAACTAATGATCCCATGAATCCCATCAGCCTCAGCTGTACTTTGTGTTTAGTGCCAGTTTGAAATGTTAACATTCTAACATGCTAAACTAAAATGCTGAACGTGATAAACATTAGACCTAAACATTAGCATGTTAGCATTTAGTTCAAAGCACCTTTGTACATAAGCACAGCCTCACAGAACTGCTAGCATCAAACTATACAGAGCCGTGTAAAAATGATTTTATGCAAACATGTCTGTTTTCTGTTGTGTTAATTTTTTTAATTAAATCTCTTGGTGTTTAAGGGGCCAATAAGCACAATAGGGCCTTCATTCACCAGTCAAGGCCTGTGAATGAAGCAGCCAGTAAAGTGCTGGATGAGTTTGAATCTCTTTTACAGTCCAGTTGTAGTCTGCCTACTAAGTCAGTAGTAGTCCTGCTGTCTGTCCTGTTGTTGTTGTTGTTGTTGTTGTTGTTGTTGTTGTTGTAGTTCTCTAAGCTTGTGTGTGTGTGTGTGTGTGTGTGTGTGTGTGTGTGTGTCCAGATAAGACGGTCTGACAGGCTTAGGATTGACCGCCTTGCCTACTGACCTTGCAGAAGGGAGTGAGTGAAGGAAGGCTTTGGTCTACTTAATCTGCTGGCTTAACCAGAAGCGTTAATACACACCAAGCACACACATTCACTCACGCTCACACACACACACGCACACACTGTTTTAAATTTTTCGTCACGTGTATGAAAAGTACCTCATTCCTTATTCCTTCCGTCTACTTAATCACTCTTATCCCCAACGCTCTCCTTATCATGAAGACTCAGAGTGAAGGACTTCAACTTCACTCAGCCACTGTCACTGTTTCACCATTCAGAGTGATCTGTAACTAAGAAAAGAACAAACTGTGGTTGTTAACGTGACAAAGAAGCTGGCGAAGCTCTCAGACACCAGCCACAGTCAGAATGTTCTGGCCTGTGGCAGCTGGTGGCTAACTGTAATTCCTCATTTAGAATTTCAGTTCTCTCCAACTACATACACAATTTCTAGCTCTTCATGTGTTGCTGAACAGTGCCCGACTTGACACTTGACATTTGTTGGTAAAAGTTCAAAGATTGGGGTTTTCAAGTGCCTGCAGAAATATATGTGATTTTGGGAAAGCCTCTTTGGTTTTCTTGAGTACTTGCTGATCCCTGAAAGGATTTCAAGATGTTGATATCAAGACCTGCTCACAGGAGTGAAGTCTTTAAAATGATAGAGCAGTTTATGTAAAACATCACAGGTCTTCACACATTTCATCTCAGGAAACAGTCAATTTGCAGTCTGCAAATTGAAATGAAGTGCAATCAATAGCTCTAAGAGATTCCTCAAATATTCTAGATAGCTGATACCAGTGTCTTTTTGCGACTAAATCATTGTTAGGTTAGGACATCTTTATTGGGGAAAAACTTAAACAATCTGATGTTCGCTCGTTCGCATTGCAGTATGTTAGGAGGAGGTGTAAGATGGAGCGCGAGATCATCAGGCAGTTTGGTGCAGCATTGGCAGTGATAGGGCATTGTAATGTGGTGAAGAAAGAGCTGAGCCTAAATGCCAACACACACCACCAGTGTCTGATACCCCACTATCGTATTTTGGAGTGTCGTCGCTCATCAAAAAGAGCAATTTTATCATATTCGCTCCCAGGATCGGCAAACCGCGGCTGCTGTGCCCTGACTTCTTCCTCTGTCTGATGATGCTTTTGGTGTGTGCTACAGGAGTCAATTCATGCAGGTCAAATGATGCAGCAACAGTGTGTTCCAACCAGGATGAAGGATGAAGAGGTCGGACATCCTTAAGGAGCTCGGAGTAGAACCACTGCCTGTTGAGGTGTTTAAGCAGTGGAAAAAGAATGGATGGATGAATGAGCTGTTATACTGTGTTACATTGTACAGGTGCTGCTTTTATTGCATCCACACCCATGTATAATGCATTATGGGCTACACACAGCTGTGCTGTGTTCATGGCCATAAAAAACATAATTGGCTGGTTATCCTTGCAGGCTGTGCAGTTTCTCAACTGCCATACTCTAGGAGTGTCAAATCCAAGAATGACAAGTTGGTACTTGTGTCCTTTCTTTGGCAGAAAGATGTTCCCATGTCACCTTCGAGACAACCAAAGTCCCAAACTTGAACACTTACGGCTTCATGCCATCATTTCAGATGCACATCTGCTCAATTGCCCACTTCTGCACTTGGACATGATGCAACATTCATGCACTTAATTTTGGGCCTTGACATTTTTCATCATCAGATACATCCTTGATTAGCTAGAAACCTCTTGCATCTTTATCAGACATTCTTCAGCTGTTCGGTGTGCATCATTCGAGCTCCTCGTGGCACACCAAGTCCTACAAGTTAAAATTACCTTCTTGAATGCTAGACTCTCCATTTTTGTGATTTTTTTTTTTTTTTTTTTTTTTTTTTTTTTTATTTCCGCTGTCTGTTTTCTATTTTACGCCATCAAAAAGTAGAACATGAACATGTCTGGTAAAACTGCACGAGGCGGAAAGGGAGCTGCTTGTCGGCTAGCTGATGCATAGCAAGAAACCTATATGTCTGGTGACAGATATGTCACCAGCCAAAGAAGAAGACAAGCTTCCACTTATTTGGCAGAACATGTCAAACAAGCTCCTGCAGTCCTTTAACGAGCAGTTTCCAGAATCTTTTGTCCGCCCAGCAAGCGCTCACCGAGACTGTTCACTACCGAAAATCATAGAGGACACAGGAATATGTACTGAGAAAAGTCTCGGGGCTCCAAAAATACATTGTACTAACCAGAAACTCCAGTTTCTGGTCTCTAAGCAAGCCAGCTGAAAGTTACAGAATGATGTCAAAGTCTCTAGTTCAGTATTTTCCAGTCTGATCTCCACCATAGATCTGTGGTCAGTGTAGTATGTATTAAGCCATCCATGTTACAGGAGGACAGGCCTCGTCATTATTGCTGGACAGCATCCTGTTAACAAACCTACTTCACAAAGATTCCTCATCGCCTGTGGGCACAACACTCAGCACGGGCTACTCTGTCACTGTGTACGTGCGCGTGTGAATAGGGTCGTACACATGTGCATGTTCATGCATGCTCAGTCAAACCACTGCAAGCTAGTAGTCTCTCCCTCTCCTTTCTCATTCTTTTTTGTTTCTGCTCTGCTCCGGTTCTCTCTGTCTCTATATTGAGACGCACATGTCTGCTGTGACCCAGCACGTGCCAGTTCTGTCAGATTTAGTCTCAGGCTCAGTGGATCGCAGCAGAACACTCACTCTCTAATTTAAAAAAAAAAAACCCTAGGAAAGTGGGTTGTGTCCCTCCAAGGCCCCTGTAGCCAGCCCATGTGGACCACTGCTGTCAGACGGAGTGCTGAATCCAACCTAAATCCAGTTTAGGTTGGATTGTGACTCTTCCATAGACTCTGCTGGACTTGCAGATCCTTATCTTTGCCAAAACACTGACCTTTGCCCCTTGTTTCAACCAGTCCCATTTAGCCTCAACAATGGAGAATTATCTTTTCTATCTACCATCCGTCTGTGACTGCTGTTCTGTCCTTCATGCCTGTATGTTCCCCAGATATCTCATTTCACACTTTCTGGTTCAGGCCTCACACATGCCTATTAGTGTGTGTGTGTGTGTGTGTGTGTGTGTGTGTGTGCGTGTGTGTGTGCTAGTTAGTAGGCCTGTCAGGATGTGAGGGGGCCAGCTGCTGCCTCAGGGCTGAGAGAGAGAGAAAGGGAGAGACAGAATGGGAGAAAGAGAGGGAGGAATGTCAGGAATCCCATGGGAAACCCACTGTGACCATTTGTATGTTTGTTTTTCTGTCTCACAGTCCAGCTTGCTATAGCTCTTTCAACATGTTCATATTTAATATGCAAGGTTTTCAATCTGAACATTAATCCTGCAATGTGCTACTGCACAACAATGAGGAATCATCAATAAACAAGTCACATGTCTGGTGCACCAGTTGTACTGTCCATTAAGTTCATTTCTGCTCACGGTGGTTGCTATTAATTTATCACAATAGCATAATAAAGTGTTGCATTAATAGTTAAGCTAGTTATCTATTCAGGGAGTCTCACTGAGATTAAGATCTCTTTTGAAAGAGAAACCTGAGAACAGATTACGTAACACAGACACATTAATTAAAGCCATCACAGCTATTTATTATTAAAAATACCAGCTTGTAGAACTTAAAAGTCCCTCAGAGGAATAAGTGTCTCTGTCATCAGTTTGTGTTGCAGTTCATTCCAGAAGTAAGGTTCACAGTACCAGAAACCAGTGTTCCCCAGTTCAGTAGAAAGTAGTGCAGTTAGTGGGAACTTCTAAAGCTTATCTCATATCCTGTGATCTGGTGTGATAGTTATTTGCTTTGATTCATAGATTTATGGGTCAGAGATCTATCTGATCTGTGCAATAAACCAATAGAGATAAAACAATCTGAGTTTGAAAACCAGCTATGAAAATGGATGTGTATGCTTTTTAGGTGTTATGGTTGCTGTTTGTGCTCAGTTGTCTTCCTGTCTGACCATTGCTGTCTAGCTGTTAAATCCTGGTTTTCACTTTCAAGTATCAAGTCTGTAACTCCCTTAGCTTCCAGTCAGCGCGGTGCAAAGTTAATCCAGTCTCACTAAAATGTCAAAAAACTGAATCCTGCATTTAGAATAACTAATGAGTAAAACAAATGTATGTTATGAGTTAGTATTTTCACCAACGTTTTATTTGAGTCTTTAGAGTGATTTTGAAACATCTACCAAGTTCAGCACAGTGCCAAGCAGAGCAGTGTTACTTTTAGAAAACTGTGGGAACACACCATCGTGGTTTAAAAGAATAAAAAAATGTAATGATTTATATTTTATTGATTTGATTTTGCTATATAAACCAATACAAAAATAAGAGAAGAGAAAAGTAATGTTTTTAATATGTTGAAACAATATTTAAATCTGTCTAAACACCCTTGTAGTTGATGAATGCTGTTTAATCAGTTTAATGTGACATACCTTAAAGGTGACACAACAGAGCATACAGCCATCATCATTATTTGAGCTTGAAGGTTCATTCTTGACCTTGGAAATGGTACTAGAAGAAATGTAGTAAGTGCATAGGACTGCATAGAGTTGATGAGTAGTGACCAGATGAAGTCAAATTTATTGATGTGTTTTTTTAATGGAGTTCAATGGGTGTTCTGCCCTTATTTGTGTTATATGTGGAGTGTCTCTTACTTGAACAAAGATGCTAATCTGATTAGCTAAAAGTTGCTAATCAGAATGCAAAAGTGGTATAATTGACTTACATTTGGGGATTAATTTCTAAATATATTCATGCAATCAAAGGCATGTGTTAAGTGTTTTATAAAGGCTTCCAGCTGGGTCAGTGACTGAATCTTGGATATATCATTACATTTAGGCTAGATGGAGAAGGAGACACTGTATGTATCCTTGTCTTAATGGCAGACAGAAATTGAGGGAAGTTAATGAGTACTGTCTATGTAGTGGATCTACTAGCTTACATGGGCTCTTGAAAATGTTCTGTTTTTTTCTGTTGTGCATCATGGTTTAATTATACTGAAATGGCAAAAATGGACAACAGGAAAAACATCATGCCCCACAAATGTTGCAATCTCCCACCGGGCCAATCAATAACAATTTAGTTTGTCTTGTTTTGCCTGTATGTGTTGCACCATCTATGGCCAGCCTGTATTGAAACTGCTAGAACACTGCAGTGAGAGCCTTATTTTCCAAAGTTTTGTCAAAATACAATCAAGTTTTTAATCGCATAATACTTAAAAACAAACACATGAATAATGACCATTAGGGCTGCTTGGTTATGGCACAAATCATAATCAATTTGCATAATCATAATTGTTTTAGTCAATATTGCGATTACTCATTGACTTTGGAAACATTATGCATTTATTGAACTTTTTTTTTTTAATTGTCTTTTTAACAGTGGATTTCCTTGAACTTTAAGTGTTGTGGTGGAAGAAGTCGAGGGTCTTTACTTCTCTTTTTCTTCTCTTCTTTTTTGTTCCTTTATTGTTTGGTCATAGACCACTTTGTGATTGAATTTCAGATGATTAAACCAATTGGTCGTATTGCCTTGTGGTGCAGACACCACCATGTAACAAATCTTGCACAGCATTTGTACACCTCGTCGAACTCCTTGAAACCAAAGTGTTTCCAAACAGCTGAATTGGTTATGCTTTTCTTGTTGACCAAAGGCTCTCTTTCCGTCACCTTGGCTCGAGCTGAACTAAACATGCCACAGCCTGGCTGAGAGTGAGTTCGGGCTTTTAGGGTGAGGCGAAGGCGCACCGCTGTAAGGAAAGGGCTGGATATATAACACAAGACAAAACGAGAGCATCATTGCGAAACGGAATGCGGCACAATAATCGTTTTATCTCGATTATCTTGTTTTATCATTGAAAATAAAATTCAATTAATCGCAGAGCCTTAATAGCCATACTGACAATGAAAGAGTTGCAGTACAGAGCAGACAGCAGGGACGGAGAAGAGAAATAGAACAAAAAATGGAATGTGGTTGGAGGCTGGGTGACAGAGACAGAGCTGTGGAGAGATTGAGTGATGTCTCACTGAGAGAGAAAGAGAGGAAGCGAAACAGCAGGGATGTGCTGGGAGGGTCAGCCATCCATCACTGACGTTCAGGTCATTAGTCTATTTACAGAGAGCTGGCACTGTGCTTCCACTTGTCATGTGGAACCAATATTTAATTAAAGCTGAACTAGAGGAGGCTAATTGGGACAGACCTGCCCTCAGGGGGGTTTAGACTTCTGCAGTGAGTGAGTGAAGCATCCATCACACTGTGGGCCTCTCAGTCAGATAAACTAACATGTCATATTTAGCTATAAATCCTCCAGTTCAGCTGTACAGCCATTAATAACCAACCACACACACTTTTTTACAGCATTTGATTTGGTAAAATGTAAACTTTTAGAATTGGTTTACTTGTTATTCCCACAAATGGAGATCAGAAGGCTGCTCACTGTCTTTGTGCCCTGTTCAAGAATGCATCCTGACCATTCCTAATTTGAATTAAGTCATGTTCAACCAGGGATAAACCTTAGTCAACAAGCAAACAATAAATTGCCATTTTTTGGAATGGAGTTTGGTGTGACATTTTCTCCACACAGTTGCAATAGACAATTGCCATTGAACTGCAGCCCCAAATGTCAGCTTTCTGCAACCTCGATCTAAACATATTGCCATTGGCCTTAAAAGCCAATACCAGTAGAGCCCTTGATATGTCACATGGGTAGAAAGCTATATAGAGATTGGCTTACACCTCCTCACTCCTGTGTTTGTGCCAAAGATTACAGTGTTTGTGAAACCTGTTTAGTTAGGACAGCCAGCATGGTGTTTGCTGAGGATCCACTGAGATGTTTGGTCAATGGGATGTTCAGGTGAGCACTGTCCAGTGTTTGATCAGGACCCAGGAGCTGTGGCTGAAGGTGTTGAGGCTGTCTTAGGCCTCTGTCTGGGCTTTTGGGATGACAGATCTCAGTATCACATCTGTTCCACAGACAAGACTGGACAAGCCTGGTTCACCAAGACCACAGACAGCCTGTCAGGAACAGAAACTGAAACCTTTGACCCATGACTTTCTGTCCTGAAATGGCATTGGGACCCTGCTTTCACACGGGTGAGGTTCACACAGAAGATACTTAGAAACATCAGGAAGATATACAGCAACACTGTCAGGATGTGGGGCAATCTGCCCTAAAACAGGTGGTGTGACATAAAATAACTAGTTAAATATGTGCTACAAATGTTTGTGAAAAAGCGATGCTCACCTATGTAAATAGGTGTCAGTACCTTGAAGCAAGGCAGAATAACATGGGTCATAAAATCAATTTTACTTAACTTTGTATTGGAAAGTATAACATAAGGTGAATATTTTTCAAATGAGAGTTGCAATTTATTGTCTGTTTTAACTTGTGTAGTATTTTCATAGACACCCTATTGTTACTCTAAAGTAAAATAGCTCATGTTGCATCCATCTGTGTCCCATCTGTGACTCCCAGCAGCAGTGACATTTCATGGAAGTCCGTTCGAGTATTGGCTAAGTAGTAAGTAATATAATTTGACAAAGGAAAGACAAATGCCTTAAAAATATTGTCGTACTGTGGGTGCTTGTGATTTCAATCATTTTATCATCAGAAGAGCATTTAGCGGCTGAAGAGCCAAATATTTTTCTCAGGAGTTGGTTGAGAGCAATATAGAGCTAACAACCTGTTAGCTTGCTAAATAGCTAGCATCCTCACTCAACTAAGGAGCCAATTTAACTATCATTTACCATTAATATCAAGAAAGATGGCAATGGCTACCTAACCAAATACAATGATTAGCCAGCTAACTAGCGGAAATTAACTTATTAATATAATAATAACCAAGTTTTCCAGACATTGCATCTTTAACGCTAATGTTGGGTTTCCAGTTGTTCCAGTTAATCCATCACATCTGTTTTGTTTTGATTAGCTCAGGCGAATGATCCAGCTGCAGCATTGTGTGAGTGCGGTCATTGTTAGACTTTTCACTTTGTCTCCTGCTGTTTGTTTTGTTGAGTTGGCATCAGTAGTGACACTAACCTACCAACAGAGCAAAGCTAACAGGAGAAGCAGACATATGGAAGCAGACTCTCTCACTTAGCCCCTCCCCTCCACATTTAGATAACCTTTGCAGGGCTGGGAGCAATTTACCCAGCACTGAGGAGGAGGAGGGTTTCATACATCTGTGCTATCTCGTCATGAAATGGCCTGTGTGTGTGTGTGTGTGTGTGTGTGTGTGTGTGTGTGTGTGTGTGTGTGTGTGTGTGTGTGTGTGTGTGTGTGTGTGTGTGTGTGTGTGTGTGTGACCTCTAACTCCAAACAGTCCATCAAACGGGTAAGTCGGCCGCCGTCTGGCTGTAGAGGCTGCAGGAGACACTGAGACAAAGTGTGTTCGTAACTGACACAGGGCCAGAATGTAATCCATAACTGAGCAAACACACACAGGGGGCAGACCAAGGGGTCAAAAAGGGGTAAAGACTGGAATCCACCGGGGCTTCACACCACATCACGAATACACAGATGTCCTGTGGAAAGATGAATGAAACTGTTCTCCCTGCAGATGTTCACCCCCAGCAGGTGGCTGATTTGAAGGCAATAAATAGTCAATATTTGTATCCATAGAATGAATATGGATTTGAAATAGTGCTTAAATTAGAGATATCCAAAGCCAATCCCAAGTATCATATCGGGGTCGATCCGGGCATATGGGTATCTAAAATAAAGCTGATCAGAATTGTTTGGTTTGCATCAGTGATTGACTCTGTTCTGACACCCGCGTTGGCCAAATTCTATTAGCTCCGACAATAGCAAATCTATTACCTCTCCTCTCTCTTCCTCAAAATCAAACATCACCGGCCGCAGGTCATAGCAGCTGTTGTTTATGAATGTTAATTCTGTGAGTAGGTTGATGAGAGAACAACATTGAACTTGGCTGTTGACGGTTTGTGTGCAAGCCGGTGTCTGTACTCCAAAGATTGTTTATGAAAAGCATCACTCTCTAACACAAGTGTAACACCAATGTACAATCGCGAGAGGACTGAGTGTTTTTGTAGTTCCAACAGTCATACATATTCTCCCTAGCAGATCGCTTCACATTAATTCCAGGAGTTAAACTTTCATCCATATCATATAATTGAATCTCCATCCATTATCTATATCCGCTTATCCTTAGAGGATCGCAGGGGGGGCTGGAGCTGATCCCAGCTGACCTTGGGCGAGAAGCGGGGTACACCCTGGACAGGTCGCCAGTCAATCACAGGGCTGACACATAGAGACAGACCATTCACGCTTACAGTCACACCTAGAGTCGTCAGTTAACCTAGAACCCAGAACCCTCTTGCTGTGAGGCGACAGTGCTAACTACTGCACCACCGTGCCGCCCATATAATTGAATCTCACCATGTTTATAGTTCTGAATCCGGACCTTCAGAATTTGGATCAAGCAGCTCGTGAAAATTAAGGTGTGTCAGATTAAGTAGGTTACAGATGTTATTTTAACGTGTCAGATATATATTTAGGTAAATATACTGTAAGTATCGGATCGGACTCGGTATTGGCAGATAGCCAATATTAAAGGATTCGGATCAGGGCCAAACAATCTTGATCAGGACATCTCTAGCTTACAGGAAAAGCATTTTACAGCAAAAAAAAAAACCTTTAGTAGTACCAGTGGTCAGGTTGCATTTAAGTGTTATAACACCTTTTTCGTGCTTCTGACATTTGCTAAATAATTATGTAGCCTTTCAAAGCCTTGTAGCAAGTGTGTTTCTTTGAATACTTCATACTAACCTCACAATAAAACAACTCGATCTGGAGCACCTTAAGAACCTTAAGAAGCCCCAGATATGGCACACCAGACTTTGTCAGCTGTCGGATCTTTGGAAAATTGCTCATCAATCTAGAATTACTGGAGCCACATCTGATCATCATTTTGAAATGGAAAACCTCCAGCATTCTGCTTTCGGGCTACACACAGATGCTGTATGGTAAGAGCAATACAGCTTGGCAACACTACACACATTCTTCTTAGCTGTCGAGAGCAGCTTGATTTCTTTGACTTAATTCAACAATGTCTCTGCCTGTCTGCAACACAGATATCCAAAGTTTTTTCTCCTGTAAAAGAGCATTGTTCAGGAACAAAGGAATTGCTGCATAAAAGGCATACGTATCACAGCGAAACTCTTTAAAAGCCTAACTGCAATAAAGAGTAAACAGGGTAAACGCTTGATAGAAGAAATGTGGGTTTCGTTCCCTAGCAATTCTAAAAGTTAGTGCCAAAGCGATCTGTTGATTGTCAGAAAATTAATTGGCAACTATTTTGATAATCAGGTTACTGGTTGTTATTTATCAAGCAAAAATGTCAAACATTTGCTCGTTCATGCTTGTCACATGTGAGAATTTCTTCCAATGGGAATGTCTGGATTTTAGACTGTGGATTTGGATTGTCTATGCAGAATGGTTATTTATTGTTGTACAACCCAAGTGGAGGATTTGTAGCTAATAATGACGGGTTAGTTAATCTGGCTGAGAGGTCCAGAGTGTGACGGAAGCTTCATTCTGTTGCTGCAGTGGTCTGTCGCCCCGGAGGTTCATCCATCGGTAGTTGGGAGTGACTGCTGGGGCAGTGGATAATTCCTGGAACATTGTAGCAATGCTCAAGCCCTGTGATAGACATGTTTGGGTGATACCATTGCGTTTCCAGAGACTCAACATCACTTGAGTCACATGCATTTTTTCCCATTCCACTCTTTGTCCACTGTGTCACTGTAACTTTACTGGTAAATCATGACACGGGAGGCTCTTCCTGCTCAGACTTCTCTGATAGATCTGATAGATTTAGCGTGAAATACGATTTCCATCTTAATTCTTTGTCTTGTAAATGTTTGGTAACTTTAAAAAATACACTATAACTCCCTCAAGCTACTGTGTACCCACCCCGGGTTTGTATTTGGTCACAAATTGTCGGGGTAGTGGCGGCCTCAGATTTTCAAAGGCTGAAAAGCAGCATGATGGTGTAGTGGGAGTCAGTCAGAGGTTTTGCTAGGACAAGCAGCCCTCCTTCCCTCCAACCAAACGCTCTTCCAACGTCTTTTCATGACACACGAGCCAGATGCTCAGCCATTAATCACAGCATTGTGTGTGTGAGAGCGTATGCTATGTGTATGTTTGGACTGGCTATGCTCTTTGTCAAGTAAATGTTAACTGTGTGTTTGTTCGACTGCTGCCCCTAACAGCAGTATGGGAGCAGAGAATGGAAAGTTGGCACAGTAAGGAGAGAAATAGGAAGATTTATATGTAAGGGAAGCGTTGAGTGAAGGGAACGGAGGAAGAGTGGATGAATGGGGATGGTGAGGTGGAGAGGAAATGTTTTATTCCCTCTATCTGAAAGCTTTTCTTGCTGGCAGACGAGCTCCTGACCTTTTCCCCCATAGACAATGAATCTACTTTATTTTCTCTGCTCCGGCCCCTTCCCTCCAGGCCCTGTGTGTGTGTGTGTGTGCGCAATGCATGCACATGCTTTTGTGTATGCTTATTAATGCGTGTGTGTCTGCTCGTGGTTGAGTGTATGCATGCATGCACATAACGTGGTCAGCAGGCTGTCTTTCTATTTGCTGTGCTCTTGTCAGGAGAAATATGAAATGCTGGATTTTCATTGCTTTGCCACAAAGTGAAGACAGCATTAAATTCATAATCTTATATATTTATCTTTTAAACTTTGTTTAATGTGTGTGCCCTCAGGTGAATCTGGTCTCGGGAAATCAACACTCATCAACTCTCTGTTCCTGACTGACCTGTACTCCAAGGACTACCCTGGGCCCTCCCTGCGCATCAAGAAGACTGTGCAGGTGAGGTTATTCAACTTCAGATCCGATTACAGACTCATTTGGCATCTCACCTGATTTTCAAGTTTAGTTCATGTATCACAATAAAGGTTAGGCTCTATGTTGGTCAGATGGTCAGACACGTTAGGACTTTTGTCTCCTTTACCTTCTCCAAATAAACTCTGAAGCAGCAGCTGTAATAATAGGAAGTAATAGGAACACAGCACACACAGATTGAGTTGCTAAGTAGTTCATGATGCACTGATGACCTCACAGCAATTCAAATAGGTCTAGTGTCGTGCTCATTTACAGCTGTTTCTCCTGGTTGGAAAACAACTGAGCCAAACAGTTTTGTAGGCAGGATTAATAATGGGAACGTCACCTATCTGTGCCAACGCCAGAAAAAAAAAAGCTACATCCATCAAAAATAGACGACGCAGCTGCACAGGTTGTTGTAAGCTGACTTAAAGAAATAAACTCTTAAAGGTAGGGTAGGCAGTTTTCTTTTGGCGTCATTGGGCAGGGGAACCGGCTCCTTCTGATTGATATGAGGCAGCAGAGAGAGAGGCGGAAGGTTTTGCCTAGGTTGCACAGATTTTGCCTACCCCAGCTTTAAATCACCATATTTCTTTGATTGTTGTGGGAACAACACTAACTGCTACTGCTGCTTGTGCGTCAACTGAAAATGATTCTGGGCAGATAGATACTTGACTCACGACCGATTGCTTAGGGCAAAATATGGCTGTTCCTAAGCTCCTCATATCTAGACGTTTGAAATCACGTCATGCTGGTGTCAGGGGCGTTTCATTTCAGAAGAAAATATAGCTGCTTACATCTTCTGCACAAAAATATTATCATGCTTCAAAGCAACATTGGTTGAACCAGTCCTAGTTGTCATGTAGCCGCTGAGGGTAAAAAGCCTAAGCACATAGAGAAAAAAGGAGAGAGGGAGCAAGAGATGGAGTACTCTGGGAGGAGGAAGAGAAAAGATGAAGTATCGTGGAAAAGGAGAGCGAGAAAGAAGCATGGAGGAATAAGAGGGAAACTGCAAGGCCACAGGGCCTGGTTTTGTCCTTTTACGGTCATGACAAACTGAGGAGGAGGAGGGAGGCTGTATCTGGAGCAGCAGAGGACAGAGGGAGGGAGGAGAAGCAGTTTTGGGAAAGGGAGAAGGGTAGTGAAGGAGGAGGGAAAAGAAGAAGATGGCGAGTGCAACTACTATAAGGAGGAAGAGAAGGGTTGTGGACAGGAGCGATGAAGCCAGGAGGAAAGAGGAGGGATGCAGGAAGCAGGAGAAGAGGGACAGAGAAGCAGTGTGATTGGGGAGGAAAGAGAGAGAGCAGGGTAAAACTTGTAGAGTGTATCTGAGGGACTGAGGCAGTGATGGGTTAGTAAGAAGTGACAGGGGAGAGACAAAGAAAAACAGGGAATTGGGTGAGAGTCCTTGTATTTCCCCTGGGGCCTGATAGGGTCAGTAGCAGGGCAAGAATGTTCTCATGAAACGTAACACCCACCCTCTCTCACATGCAGACACACACAGAGAGCCAAAAAAAAAAGAATCCTCTCTTTACTTGATTATTAATACATTGTTTGCCTAATGATGAAAGCTGCTCCCACATGCACACTTAAAACACATTTGTCAGATCACTTTGCAGCAGGATTTGGCTGCCACTTACACTGTCATCTTTGCACATTAACACAAACAAGCATCACTCACATCCACAGCACACACAACTGCCCACTTTTGAGATTTCTGCCTCTACCCCAACACAATGGAAGCGAACAGCAATGTATCTTTCAAGAAACTGCTGAAGAAATAGTTAATAGCGTGAGGCAAGAGTCAATGGTTTAAATTAATCTTTTGAATAAACTATGTGAACTTATTTGTTCTCCAGTAACTCTTTACTGAATGAAAACATGTACAATTCCTAAAACATCATCACAGGCGGGAATTAAACACCCAGTACAGAGACAATGGACAGCTATTGTGACTAACTAGCGCTATCATGCTCCCGGATGGCTAACATGTTGCCCTGCAAGTAGTCCTTATGTTACCAAGCTTCTAGCTAGCAAATATTTTGCGTGTGGATGAATTTTGCTGCGCCACTCAGGTGTGACCAGGCCTTAATGCTGATATGATTCCTGAGTTTCTGTAAAACGATAGATTACATGTTTCTATACAAACCCCTTCTTTCTTTTAACAAAAGAAGTTCTCAAATGTTAAATGTTGTCTAAAAACACTAGCAGTCGTACAAAAACTTTGCCTAAATAAAATACAACCTAAAATTGGCCAATTTCTGATGTAAATCAGGAGCTAGTTGATCAGACAATAATAAATATGGCCAGATTTTTGATGCCAGCTTTTGGTACTTTACAGAGTTTTATACTCTGTGTACACCTACACATTTCAGCCTGTACCAAAAACCTATTGAGGTTCAACACCCCACCCCAACTACAGGTAAGCAAGAACATTTGTGTTTTTGTAACTGAACAAACACTTTAACTGGTCAATTGTGAACAAAGACAACTTGATGCCATAGCTCCCAGCTATAATACCTTGTATTGTAAACATTAGATTAGAATGGAGTCAGATATAATCCTGTGTACATATCTATAATGTTATCACATCTATAATCTTTTATCTCTTAGGTCAGCTGTTTCCGACATTATAGGACAATTTTAACATGACCATACATTTATGGTCATAGAGGTCTGAAAGTGTTGAACCTCAACACTTTTTGGTACTGACTGAAACATGTCCGTAGCACCATGGCATTGAATGTCTGAATGCTAGTTGTCATCACATGACCTAAGTATGGAACTTCTGTCAGTTAAGATGATTTTGTCAAACTACTGCTCCCAAGTTCAAGAATGAACTTTGACACGTGGATAGTTCCTGCTTTCAATCAGAATGTTGCCCATTTTAGATTGGCAGTACTGCTTGTGTTTAGAGAAAAGTTAACATTTGTCTTCTATTGTTGAATGAAGAAAGTGTTTTGTAAAAATAAATTCAAAGTAGCAAATGGAAACAAAAACATGGTTTTGGTATCGGCACTGAAACTATACTCAGATCTAGTTTCCTGACACAGAAAATCATGTAATCATTCAATCAAAGGCCAATACGAAAAATCCTAAATGTTGTGATCTTTTTGTCACTAGCATCCTTTAAAATTCTGCAAGAATTTTTAATTCTGATATTAATTTCATTAATTTCCTCATTCAGCATAAATGTTCCCACTGCACCAATACCTAACTGGTCATTTTGTGCTCCTGGACAGTGAAAGTCCTGTTTTTCTACCTTCAGTTTGTGATTTTAGACACTGTATCCTTGCCCTCATGCAGTGTGTCCTAAATTATGGATTGTAGGAGCAAATCAGGTGATGTCGTTATATCTTTGGCATCTCCACGTGACAGCAGCTCTGTTATCCAGTCTCCGCACCAGCACAGGGCTAAATTTACTCTGTTTTGGCGGGACTGAAAACATTAAGAACCTTTTGCTCCCAGCTCCCTTTCGGTCCGTCGCTCACATCGAACCTCATCTGAACCCCATGAGCACAACGTGGGCATACATGCTCTCCTGCAAGTAGCAGTTAGTGTGTGTAAGTGTGTTTGCTGTGGTCTGAGGCTGAGGGGGAGAGACGGGGTCAGAGTATTTATATTCCAGAACGATCTCTCATGCTTTGTCGCTCACTCTCATTCCCCCAGATCAGATTTCTTTTAAATGATGGTGTTGAGACTGGCGGCATTTTTGAGGTTTTCTCCCAATCTGTTTTTCTTCGCAGAAACGTTGGAAATAGCAGATTTGGTTTTGAGATGGCCGACATGTTACGCACAAACACTTACAGTACAAACGCACATTTTAAGACACACGCTGGATGCGCAATTAAGCTCATATATGTCAAATGGCTGCGGTGCGTGATATATACGCTCAGCTGTAAAGTCAGACAGATTATCTGAAGGTTTGTGGAAGCTGAAGAATGTTTGTGTTAGAGCGAGAGGGCTGTAGTTTAAGTTAAAGGGGTGATCCTAAAATAACTAGATGGCCTTGTGAAAGTATGCGGCAAAGCGAGGGAACAGCAGACGAGCTGCAGGAAATTATGGATCTGTGGGACTGAATGTGGGTATATTTGACTGAAGAGTGAGATGGAATGGTTTGTCTGCTTTTTCTGTTTCAAACTAAATGCAGAAATCAATCAGTTATTTTCTTAATAATGTGTTGGATCTTGAATTACTTTAGCACTACCTCATTAAGCATACAGTGGTACTGCAGACAGAGAGTAATGAGCAGGACCAGGTTTTCCTTTTTATATCATGTCAAATATACTGAATAGTTCGGGGTAACACTTGCCTTTTAGTAGTAGTCTTCCATGACTATGCAGAGATGGTTGCACATTTTAGGCAATTCGTCACAATAAATGTTCTTTCTTTCTTTCATAGTTTTCCGTAGTTTTTGAGAATATTTAATGCATTTTCCTTGGCAGACATTGTTTTTCATAAAGTTGTACAAAGTATGAAAATCAACTAGTAGAGACTTAGAAGAGCATATTAGCTTGAATACACCCCTCTCATGTATCACCCCTGCCCCTGCAGTTACCACAGTCATGACACTCCTACCCTCACAAAAGTAAGTTCAGACTGAACATAAAGCGAGATTTAACCTTGAAGTTTTAATCATGCATTATTCATGGGCATTTGCGTCCATGTGTGACTTTCTATTGACTTTGTATGCATTTGCGCCGGGTCTAAAATTTGGTTTGCATTCAGTCTAAACAGACCTTAACAGATCGTTGCTCCAGCATACCTCTAGTATCTAATCACCCCGTCTACAACAGATGCATTTCCACCAAGTTTTTCAGTCGCCCGTCTGACAGAACAGACATTTCAGTCATTAACAACTCCAACCCAAAGTGTAATTTTTCCCGACCAACAGTAAGAGACGTTAATGCACCACTTCAATGCTGGCATTTATTCTCATGCATAAATCATAAACCATGTTTTAAGTGTAACTACACCCAGGTTAATCAAGTGCTTGTTGCAAGCTCTGTCCGCACCCTGTGCAATACAGTACTTCTCAGTGCATTTTTTAGAACACTACATCACAGCTGGGTGTGATCAGAAATACAACAGATTTTTAAGCTTTCAAACCACAGAAGTCAGTGCAGCAGTGCTTTTCCTTCATACAAGATTCAGTGTGCAGCTGCTCTTCAAGAAGTTCAACTTGGCTGCCTTATGTCAGTTCCAGGATTAGTTTCATTCAGGAGTTAGTTCAGGATGGAATCAGTATCCTGTATAGTGAGGAAGTGGTAATCATCTATCCCTTACCTACACACTATCACTGTTCCAAATATTTGCTGCTTAGAGTAAGGAAAGGGTTTGAGATTCCTGACACATACAACCAGCAGATACTGGTATCTCTGAATCTCCCAGCAGGCTGTGTGGGTGCACTTACAGTGCGATGATGTATCATCAGTGCCCTGAGTGGGAGAGGATAGTGTCACATTAAACATGTAGGCCAATGTGTAAGATGTAGGGCAGCAACTAACGATTATTTTCATTATCGATTAATCTGCCGATTATTTTCTCGATTAATCATTTAGCCTATAAAATGCCAAATTGTGAAAAATGCTCATCACAATTTCCCAGAGCCCAAAGTGATGTCTTCAAATTGCTTCTTTTGTCCAACCAACAGTCCAAAACCCAAAGACTCTTCATTTACTGTCAGCAAATCCTCACATTTAAGATGCTGGAACCAGCAAATGATCTTGCTTGAAAAATGACTGGAATGATTAATCGTTTTTCAAGATATTTGGCAATTAATTTCCTTTCGATCGATTTAATCGACTAATCGTTGCAGGTCTATTTAGATGTAAGGCATAGCTTTGATTCCGATCATTAGTGTACTAATGGTGTGAATGTTGGTGTGTTTCAGGTGGAGCAGTCCAAAGTGCTGATTAAGGAAGGAGGGGTCCAACTGACTCTCACCATTGTCGATACACCAGGGTTTGGAGATGCAGTGGACAACAGCAACTGGTGAGGAGTGCTGGCAGGGTGTTTCCCAGATAAACATGTGCATAGTTACATCTACCCCTAACTCTGTTATCCAATTTCCTTCCTCTTTTCTCTGCCTGATGTCTTTTCTCCATCTTCCCAGTTGGCAGCCAGTCATAAACTACATTGACAGTAAGTGCGAGGACTTCCTGAATGCGGAGTCGAGGGTGAACCGCAGATCCATGCCAGACAACAGAGTCCACTGCTGTCTTTACTTCATCGCGCCCTCTGGACACGGGTAGGTCTGCATGAGATGAAGGTGTAATGAGATGAGGTAGATGTAACATGAAGTAAGGTGAGACAAAACGAGGCAATGATTAGATAACATGCTCTAAACATGGCACTAATGCTGTCAGTTCTTATAGTTGCGTTCCCCTTTGTGTCACATGTTTGTGCCAAAAGTAAATGCCATGATGGAAGAATGAGACATGCTTTGAAATATTTTGACCATATCACACATTAAACTTTCACATGCCTTATGCGTATGTGTCTGTGTAGAATCTTATATAGTCAATAATATTGCCTTTGCAGAAGGAATAGAATGACACTTCCCAAATACAAAAGGGAAAATACGCAATTGCATCGACCTTGTATAATAAATGGCGATGTCTTCACTTAGGAGGGCTTCAGCAATCAATATTTGATGGAGTATCATCCGTGACTCCTTTTTAATCAATTTGGTGAATTGAGGCATGCTAATACCCAATCAATACCTCATTAAATACCTCAAGTTGAATCATGTTGGGAGGAGTTCAGTAAATACCTGGAATTTCATGGCTGCCTCAAAGACAGATTTAAAAACTATTACCATTTAAAAATAGATATTCAGAAATTTGCAGGTGGTCTCTTAAAGGTCCCATGACTTGTATCAATAAGTCATATGACCTTTATGTGATGTATTTCCTGTTGAAACATAAAAGTGAGGAGTCAATCTTAAGTATTTAAACCAATGGGCTATTAGTTACAGGATGGGAAAATGTTAGGTGACGTTACTGGTTGGACTAGTTCCACCCACTAGTGCAGCGTGAGGTCACCACTGAAGATGCTCAGTTTTCTTGGAAGTGTCCAAGAAACCTAGTTGTTAACCTTGTCTGTCTGCCATTTGGTGCTGGGCAGGTAGTGTACAGTGGGTTTGTTAGAGCTTATTTGTTGAAAACAGCTGCCTGCGGCTGCTGGAAACTATACTGATAAAAGCAGTGAGAGTAAATAAAAACAGTAAAGTTATGGGCAGTAAAAAACCAAAACAATCAACTGAAAGACACTAAAACACCGACTACAGAGTCGGATGATAATTCTCTGTGGGTCAGTCACTACAAGTGACCCCTTTCACATTAGAAAACAGTAATTTGATCCATTGTTAAAATAAAATATTGAGTATAGCAGCTTTAAGATATTCTGAAGCCAGCGTTTTAGAAGCAGCAGTTGGCAAGTGGGAGGATGGTTTTGTTGTGGTCAAGATGCTCCCTTTGTAAGTCTATTTGTATTCAAAGGTGATATTAACACATCTAACCAACATTCTTCTTTACTGGTCCAAATGACAGTACTGTGATAATCAGCAAAATCAATTGATGCATTGTTAAAGTGAGATGAAAACCTGCAGACTCTATGACCTTTCTTTGCCTTGGAGAACCCTACTTTCAGGGAAAGTCTACTTTTCCATCAAGCTTCCTATCCTCTGCCGCCTATGCAAGCTGTAGCATAAGCAAAAGTGTGTGTGTGTGTGTGTGTGTGTGTGTGTGTGTGTGTGTGCCAGCCAGTGTTTGTGACCCACAAAGGTTATATAACCCAGTTCTGCTCATGCTCAGTAGAGTTCTGCTCTCCATCACTGAGTCACCCAATCAGAGACAGGCCTCTCATCTCAGACAAACACACTCTGTCTACTCTCATCTTGCAGTGTGTGTGTGTGTGTGTGTGTGTGTGTGTGTGTGTGTGTGTGTGTGTGTGTGTGTGTGTGTGTGTGTGTGTGTGTGTGTGTGTGTGTGTGTGTGTGTGTGTGTGTGTGTGTGTGTGTGTGTGTGTGTGTTCACTTGGCATCACTGAAACATTCGCTGTTTCTCAATATAACTGCAGCACCAGCCGGGGTTTAAAATGTGGAGCTCTGTTTCCATATAACCAAAAATCCATCCAGCCACTCAGGCTTAGTAATGGCTAAATCTGATCTGCATAGATCTAATTCATCCCTGGGTTGTTTCTAAATCTGCAGAGATGAGTCATATGCAAGGTGTTTAAAATGACATTAATGTGCAAATCATTTAATAGTACCTGCCAGAAAGTTGGCAATTGGCCTCCGTCTTTTCTGTTATCAGTTTCCACCTGTAATACTGCTTTTTGATTCTGACAGGCTCACACCAAAATCTGATATTCACTGTCACATTTAGCCAGGGACAAGGATAGGAACAATACACGAGACATAGAAAATGTGTCTAGAAATGTGAAGTGTATTAACTTTAAATGCTTTATAAGAGTATTGGATGTGTTTGAGGAGGGATTTTTAGCCACGCTAGCGGCTTGGCTCAAGGGATGGTAATGCTGGTCAGTTGGCCTGTCCACCACTTTGGTCCAGACTGAAATATCTAGACAACTGTGGAATGGATTGACATGCAATCAGTTGCAGATATTCACACGCCCTCAAGATGAATTGTAATCATGATTCCTTAACTTTTCATCTAGCGCCATCATCAGGTCAAATTTTTAAATTCTTTACTAATGACATTCCCATCAGCCTCAGCTGTACTTTGTGTTTAGTGCTAATTAGCAAACATTACAATGCTAAACATTAGCATGTTAGCATGCTGATGTTAGCATTTAGCTCAAAGTACCACTGTGCAGCCAGAGACTAGCTAGCATGGCTGTAGCATGGCTCTTAGACTTGTTTTAACTACTTTTCAAGCTAACTATTGAGGCACTGACATGTCACTAAATCTCGGGGCAATTGTTCGCTTCTCTGGGTAAATATATCCTATAAACTCTATAGGAATTTGCCAGAATATAGTTTCTAAGCAGACTGTTTACACCTTCAAATCTTCTGCAACAGCTGCAGAATTGCAGTTTGCATGCTGCTGCTTCCAAATGTCACTGTGGCTGTAAAATTTTAAGTCCTGCGTTACAAGTAAACTGCATGCTCATGTTTCCAAGCTTAGCCTGTCTGTGATGTTTTATACCCCAAGATACCAAAGGGAGAAGAAAGGAAAAGCAGTGAGTGCTGCTAGTTTGATAAATCATTGTCAGTGTGTAGATTTATGATTTCCTGGAACACTGAAAGGAATAACATTTTGAGATCACAGAAGTGCCTTGACAGCCGGTATCTCCTGCAGTCCTCAAGTCTCCCCCTGCTTAGACCAGACATTCTGACTCCTGTTTTATCTGGGAGCACGTTCACTCCAGGACTCCTCTGATGCTGCATTATACTCGAGCCCGATCCCGTTCTTACCAAGTAGTTCATACCGACACTCAGTCTCTGGGTCCCTCTGTGAACTAGTGAACCATTTAACAGCTGTTTTGTTGCCTTCTTTGTATTTCTGCATTCCTGAAATGAGGACCTCAACATCCCCTTTACTCACCCTCATTAGACACAGACACGCATTTATAGAACCATGTCCGCACATAGCATGCATCATTTGAATATACATAAATAAAAATAATTGCATTCATATGGGAACGACTGGATCCAAGTATTCAACCATGTACAGTTATATTTTTACATAATTCTCTGCTATTATGCAGTACATACTCACTTTCCACCTACACTGCCCACACTTGCAGACAGCCCACCAACTTCATGCCGGACCAGAGCTCTGATTCTGGCCACACAACTGAGTCCCACTTGTCATTCTGACAGAGATGGAAAGCCTATTGGAGTATTACAAAGACAATCCCTCATCAGCCCAGCAAGACAAAACCTTCAGTTGTCACCACAAAAGAAGAAAACATAAGACAATGAGTCAGTCACACTCAACTGGCTTCATTGTGTGTTTGCTGAGGGCTACATGTAAAGTACGGTTTTGGTTGGCCCTCTGCTGGTGACCCTCTGAACTGCATTTAATTTGAAAATCCATGCACTGAGGAAGCCCACTGTGGCCTTTTCTTTAGATGAATTCTTGTAACTTAATTCTTCATTGACAGGATGTGTCAACCTGTCTGACAGGGCTGCTGATCCACATGGCATTTTTCATTGTAATCAACCACAAGTCCATTTTAGGTTTGTATTCATCAATTTCCTATAACAGCTTATCATGTGTATAGATGAGGGGGCTGGAGACTAACCCAGCTCTCGTTGGTGGAGCGACAGGGTACACCCAGGACAGGCCACCAGTTGCCTGTTGCTAACATACACAAACATATGCATTCACATTTATGAACAAAGATGAAATTATCAATGGGAAAACAGGCAAGTGGAAATGTGTGAAAACGATCATTAAGGGCCCGTGACTGGGTCAAGTTTAGCTGTGTGCTTTTCTATTAACCTGTTGGGTATACCACACTGGTCAGGTGTTGCTCAGCTGTATAGAAAAATTAATAGATTTCTGCTGACTTGTTGGTGATTTTGGTCAGATTATGGACATACAGTCACCGGAAGTTCTTACGGTTTTCTCTCCCTCTCTCCTTCAGTCTGAAGCCGCTGGACATCGAGTTCATGAAGAGACTCCATGACAAAGTCAACGTCATCCCTCTCATTGCAAAAGCCGACACTCTGACCCCAGAGGAGTGCCAGCTTTTTAAAAAACAGGTATTTGTGTGTGTATGTGTCACATCAGTGGGATAGGCAGTGCTGCTGTTGAAGTCCAACTAAAGTGAACAGATAAAACAGTTAGCCTGGCTCTATACTTTACGTATAGACATAAAAGTGGTAACTCCCAGAAAAGCAAGTGGATAAACATATTTCAAATAAGCATAACATGTCAAATTATTCCTTTCAAGTGTACGAGAATTTTAAACCCACTTTGATCTACATATGTATGCAGGCCTATAGTGTGTACTTGTTACCTTTATTCTGATTACTTTCTCTCTTCGGCAGATAATGAAAGAGATACAGGAGCACAAAATCAAAATTTATGAATTCCCAGACACTGAGGACGACGAGGACAACAAGCTCATCCGAAAGATCAAGGTAATGGACCACACAGTCTTGTTAGTCATTTAAAACTTGATTTAAGGACTTGTGATTGATCTCGGCAGGAAGACAGATGAATAGAGTCGCAGACAGCCAAAGGTCAGTCTGTCCTTTGGTCAGTATCCAACCCCTGCAGCTGCCTCCATCCCATTCCCCCATGCCTGGCAGCCTAATTGCATAACTGATCACCAGCTGTATAGACAAGCTCATTGAAGAACTTTCACTTGGGATTGCCGTCCATGTAACTCTGCCCCACTAACTGCTGCCTCTGGCAAGAGCCGATGGTGGCCATCAGTGTGTTTACATGATTGAAGGCCCGGTCACAGCACCATTTAAAACGGTCGGATTTTGCAGTAAGTAATCAATTAATTTCAGTTGGACTCCTGCAATTAGTGGATTTGCTCACGGGGGTACCAGGAGCAGTTAACAGACACATAGCAAGCTTGCTAGCTCAGAGAGCTTTTTCCCTCTTCAATAACTCTATTGAATGAAGTGGTGTACAATCCTGAGAACAAAAGTTATATAACCCAGTTCTGCTCATGCTCAGGAAGTAACCAATCAAACATCGAAGAACAGTCGATCAAACTGCCGTTAGCAGTGGGTCATCCTGAAAGAGCTGGATGCAGCAGTTTTGTTCGCACTAAAAGGAAGTTGTCTGTCCTTCCACTCCAGGAGAAGATGCCACTGGCAGTGGTCGGCAGCAACGTGGTAATCGAGGTGAATGGAAAGAAGGTCCGAGGTCGCCAGTACCCATGGGGCGTTGCAGAAGGTAGGTTCACTCAGGTCCACTGCAAGGACCTAAAATATTAACTAGAAAAGAAGTGTGCACACTTTGAAAGTTCACGAGGGGCAACGATCAAGCATTTTTTATTTTCTGTCGGTTGTCAAGAAAAACATTTGATACACAGTATGCCGTTGCACTCTGTCAATGACAGATGTGAGAGAGAGGCTGACAGATGTTGGCATATGAAGGTTGATGTGTTTGAGAATGTCCAGCAGTCACAGTATTATCTCTATCATGATGAATGAAGCATGGTATCCCTGAGAGTGTGGGACATAGTGCATGTTTTCCACAATGACCCCCTGTATACTGAATGTATTAACTACCAGGTAACACAGTGACTTGTCAAAATGTATTCTCGACCGGAAATGAGTTGATGAGCAAATGCAGCATTTTAAAATAAAAAATAAAAATGCCTCATAGCACAACATGATCACAATACACCTGCTGGAGCTTTATATGATTAGTCTTAGAATAGATTCATTTTAGTGAAGTTTTTGTCATTTCATTATTGTTGGATTTTTAAGTGAAACAATAGTTGATAGCCACATTTGAACCATCATGTTAATAACGTAATGCCAAGCCAACTTTCAGCATAACTCTCAGCTAGGGCTCATTTTTGTTTTTGAATCGCATGCAAAGTGTGTCCATGAAAATACAATAGCTGAGTGGTACACTTTTGTACATTTTTAACAAAATAGTTCCACACACATGCTACGCTCTACACTTACTGTCTTGAAATACATGAGACCGGCATCGCGTCATCAAGCGCCATGGCCACGCCCACTTATGGGGGAAAGAATTGCGCTTTCACATACAGAGAGAAACAGCAAAATGCCAAAAAGCTGTCGTGTAGCAGGTTGTAAAACTAAAAACAACTGTATTAATAACCAAGGCTTTCACACTGAGATTTGAGGCATATAAGATCCATGCATATTCACTGTCAGTGTGGTAAATAGCATAACAGTTACTACTGATAGATAGCTAGCTTGAGTGGCAGGCTGCTGGAGAACAGTCATACAGTACAGCAGCATCAGACTGTTGTCATAGCTCAAACAGTTGGCTTTTAACTGGTTGGTTATTTACAACAACACTTAGCCTAATGATACCTGGTGATTCAATCAAATATGTATAGATGTCTGAATCAGCATGTGTGGCCGCTGTGTTGGGTCATTGATCCACTTGGACAGAGGAAGACTGAAGGGGCATGACAGCTGACCAGTCAACCTTAATTTATTAAGGTGTCGCGAACGCTCAGGTTCAGGCAAGCTAGCAAAATAACTGTTAGACATGTATAAAAAACAAAGGTTTGTTTAACACGAAATGAATACATACAAACTTGTCAAAACTGTAATCCATCAAATTGCATTGACATCTATAGGATCTATAGTTTTTTTTATCCCCCAAAAAGGGGCGCAGCCATGACGTTTTATGAAGTACCGTATGTGCCGGTCTGATGTATACTGGTAACCTTTGTCCAAGAAATATTAAGTGTTCTTTCGCTCTGCTAGCTTAAAGATCTTGATTTATGGGGGACGTTAATGGATTTAATTCCATCTGATTTTAAAAAAAGCGTCATCCTCAGTCATCCAAGGCCACAGAAGACAAACCCCTCACCCACCACACGTGTGGTTTGATCTCCCACACGGAGCCTCTGGCTTGACCCCATGAAACAACAGTAACTGGCAGTGTTGACAGCTGGGACGCCAGTGAGTTATCATGCCCTTGTTATTACAATAGCAACTCCTACTGGTCAGTCAGGCTGCCTTTTTTATTTTTCCTTCTTTGTTTTTCTTGTTCAGGTAGTGTGTTAGAGCTATATTATAGACAATTTAGGAGCATTTGACCGCGACTATGACTACTATTTTATATGTAGTGGAGCTGAGTAGAAAACACCTCTATACTTCTGTTTTACAGAAAGAATCAAAATGAGCACAGTTGTTTGTTGCTCCAATCTGTCAATGGACATTTGCATAAAGTTGAACTTTTTAAAACGTTTCCACGTCGCACTGCTGAACGTCTCAAAGGCTTTCGGGGATCAGTTCACAATGACTGGCATGTTGTCACTTTTTCAGTTTTTGAGTCTGTGTGCGTGAAGGGAGGTTTAGCAGTAATGAGGACTGTTGAAGATGGGGAACTGACCTTTAAAAACTGGCCCAAAGCTTCTGGAATAGCTAAGGAAGTGAACCTTGAGTTAGAATATTTGATCACGTATGTGTTCCCAAACGTCAAGAAGAACCTCCACATTTAATTAAATGGTTTACTCTCTTTTTTATCTTGGAATTAGAAAATAAATGAGAGCAACATGTTCCTTAAAGATATTTTTACATTTTGACAACTCTGTGGTATGAAGTTATCTGGCAGTTATTACATTGTGACCTTATACACCCAACTGTCTTCCCCTCAATGCAAACAAACTCACTTGCACACAGTCCTTTTGGTAGTGTTGGTCTTGACCCTTATAGGGATTCTGGAAAAGGAGCCTCGACATAGTGTATTATGGGATATGTTGTTTCAGTATGGCAGCAACCACTGACTGACCCAACCAACCTCAGAGACTGCCACGATGAACTGTTGTTGCCTTACTGGTGTGTTGGTTTTCCACTAAGTTTTCATTTGTTTTGAAGTCCTCTGAAAGATACTATACTGTATATATCTTTATATAAAGTAATATACCTTTGTTGCTCTGTGGTTGACCGTTTATCAGTCTTTCACTTTTTCATTCTTTCTTTTCTCTCTTTTTTTCTTTTTTCTTGGTCTATTCTTTTCCATGACTGACAGAGGGCATTTTTGGTAAACCAAACCATCTTCCACTTTATTTCAACCTCATTTTCTCCCCTCCTCCTCCCTCAGAGTGTCCCCCAAACTGTCCCTTCCTCCTTTCCTTCCACTCCACTTTTCTGTTGCTGTGCTGTCTCATCATTAGGCTGATGGTCAAACCAATGCTCTAATCAGACTTGGGCTGAATACTTTTTGGAAACATTTGAAAACAATGAAGAATAAGACTGAAAAGCAGGGAAATATTCTATTTTAAATTACAAAAGAACATAAACACCAAAATCATTCATGTGTTGTCAGTAGAATGTTGGTCCCAGCGCTCTTTGCCAACACTTACCATACGCCATGCTGAATGAGCCTCTACAGCGAGCACTGGTCAAAGTAAGAGGACTTCACTTTTATAAAAATATTCAAGTTGCAGCTATTAATATAGTATATCATTTAGATTCTTATAAGCACTACATTTTCATCGTTCTATCATTTGGTGTAAATTAGAGCCGTACCAATGTATGAGCATGACTGATATTGGCTGATTGTAGTTTATCACAGATACATTGGTAATGGCATTTATGTTAGCTGATAAGTAATAGGAAATTGTAGGAGAGAAATTCCAAATATACTGTATGTTGGGGTAATTTTGAAACAGTGTTGCTATTACATAGTTTGTCCACCAGAGAGCACTGACAAGTTGTTTTTTTTTTTTTAATTTTGAAATGGTAAAATGTCTCGCTCAGTACATATCTTGGTCAAAAAAGATTGAATTTAAGGGATCCTTATGAAAAATGTTTGTGTTAATGTTAAATAGTAAATATTGGCAGATATGTCATCATTTGATTTTCTTACTCTCAAATGCTTTAATGTAAATCTTACCAAACTGTCAAACTTTACTACTATCACTTTAAATTACTGCACTAAGCTTTAGAGCTGCGAACGTTTGTCTTTTTCACACTTTTTAGATATTGCTAGTTGCAACTCAATACTAAGTGTGCATGTGTGCAGTACATTAAGGGAAAGACGAACCACGCTACACCAGAGAAAAACCCACTACACACACCAGCTTCACCGTCTCACTCCATAAGTCATTTTTAAGATATTCCTTTTACCTCAGGAATATTTAAAGTCTCTGCTCCTCTTATTGTCAGTCATCATAGTGTATTCTAGGTGTTACCATGGGGCAAAAGGGCCAGTGATCTGTAGGGTTGACACATGAATGATTATTTTTTTGTTCTTTTCACTTAATTCGAGTCAACTCGTAAGACAATCTTTCAAAACTTCGCTGTATGTTTTTAAAGGATAATTCCAGTTTATTACAACTTATTTTGATAGCTTTGACTATCATTTCTATCGGTTACGATAATTTGTACTCAACACAATAATTACTGAGATCTGGGAACAGGGTGACATCACTACAACGAAGTCTGATGGGGCAAGAAACACGAGCAGTCAGACGATCAGACAGGTTGTAAACGAGCAGCAATGTAGCCTGATTATCTAAACCACTTCATTTGGCGGTAAAACTGAAAGGAAGCACACCTGAAATCTAGCTAATAATCCCTCACTGCACGGGGAAACTGTGTACAAATACATCAAGTACAGTAGGTAAAATACTTTGGGTAATAGTTTTACCATTTGTCTTTATTTTCTCTTCCAAACAAGTTTGGCTAGCCTGGGGGTTTGTTTAAAACCTGCCTGATCGTCCGACTGCTCGTGTTTCTTGCTCCATCAGACTTCTTTTTAGTGATGTCTCTGTGTTCCCAGATCTCAGCTATTAACTTGGAGGCCAAATGACCAAGGTCGTAATAAACAGGCATTACCCTGCAAGGTGCATTTGACGAGGTTTACTTGACTCATATCTCAAAATGTCCAATCCTCTCTGTTTGGTGTTCTCAGCAGGTTTTAAAGCTTTCACGTACTCACTTGTTTTGTCCCAGGTCTGATGCTGTGAATAGTCATGGAGAAAACTAGAGGCTGTTTGGTGCTGAAGCTACAGGTGCAATAGAAACATCACTCTTAACGCTGTGGCTCCCTTCTTTGCTCCTATGGTATCCCACACTGTTGTACCGTTTCATTTCAGCCCTGCTTCACCACACGATTCAGAGTTGGATTGGTTGTGTTGGTGCAGGGTGAGAACGGTGTACAGGCCTCGCTGTATCACTGGACCAAGGACTGGGATCCGCCATACTAACGCATTGCTTATAGGTTCATGAGCAGTTAATGGTGAGTTAGTGTTTTGCAAAAGGGCATGTAGCAGCTCATTTAAGTCATCAAGGTAACATGTGACTTTCTCACTCATTAGCACACTTTAATATAAAACTTTAATGTCGAAACCCGCTAATTGCAAAACATCCTATACACACACACACTTATGCATGTTTCAAATAAACAGTGCTCTGAAATCCATTAAGCCAATGCAGTTCACCATCATGGCCTAAATACACACTGCTAATAGATAATGCACTCAGGCTCAAAACACCTGATGGACTGAGACAATTTTCCATTAAAATCCATGCTTAACAAATATTGGATAAAAAAAAAAAAACAACAACATGCATCAGGTATTTTCTGCCATTCATCAACAAATAAGATCTGTATACTATAAGTTACAAGCTTTTTTTTTTTTTCCTAAGACCCTTGACCCCATTTAGCACTCCTCCACTTCATTGAGACTTGCACCCCCCCAGCTGGTCATGCATAGATCCTCATATAACACCCCCTCCGACCACCACGCTCCCTCTACAACCCCTGCGCTCTTTAGTCAGTCAGCTTGGACACATGCAGGTTATGGTGTTGATCCGGGCCAAATCTGGGCTGAATCTGGGCCAAACATAAGCCTGATTCTGGGCTTGAACCGGGCAAAGACTGAGCCATAATAATCCCAGCTGTTCCAGACCCAGATTTAGCCCCCCGCTGGGCGCAGACAGTAACTGAAAAACCGTACCCCTCCCCTCCGTCAGAGCTCCCTCCTCTAGAAGAGACAGGAGGTCAATGGCTGGCTTTGGAGGCCAAGGGGCAGGACTGCTTAAGTTTCATCAATGGTAAGGTGTCCTCCTTATTCGCTCCCCTGATGATGACTGACTGCCGGTGGGGTGGAGGCTAACCAATAAGGAGCAGCGTATTTGATGAAAAGGAGGCTGGAGATCCACTACATACATCCTCAGCAGCAGTTTATCTGCAGTCCTTTTCCAGAATCCCGTCTGATCGTGTAACCATGTCTTTGTTGTTGAGATGAAAACTCACAATCATCTAACTGTACCATGTTGAAATGAGACCAGTTCTGTTTACTGTTGTCTGACCAAGAACTCTTGTTTGTTCTAACTATGTGGCGTCTTTGGGGTCCAACAGTGAAAGGCTGTGATCAGATAGGAGGCTTTTTTCTTGTGCTGAAACACAAAACTTAGCTGTGAGCATCACTATTAAAACAGCAGAAGGTCAAATCTAGCACTAAACATCATTCTGATTGCTATGCAGTTAAGTGGCATGTGTCAGGGCTACATATTATAGCTCATGCAAAAGTGCACTAAGATGCAGGTCTCCTATTTCCTTTCCTTTTTGTATTAAGAAGATATTAAAGCTATGTGTAACGTGAAACGTCTCACTCGTAGTGAGGAACCCACAGAGAATTATCACCAAACTTTGCAGTTCCCTTCAGCTCTATGAAGTGTTTTGGCTTCTTTCAGCTCATTGTTTTGGTTTTATGGCCAAAACCTTACTGTTCAGTCTCAGTGGTCTCTGCAATACTGTTTTCAGCAGCAGCAGGCAGCTGATTTCAGCAAAAACAGCTAGAAAAACTCCACTGTACACTACCTGCCCAGAACCAAACAGCAGACAGACACAGTTGGTGACTAGCTGGTGATCATAGTGGAGCATTCAGCAGCTGAAGAGCCAGATGGGAGTTGGTGGAGACCAAAACAGCTAAAAGGAGAGTGAATATTGAACTTGCATTCATCAGGTGGACACAAACACAAGTCCTAATGAAAGCTAATGTTTACAACTTTATAAGCTGATCATTTGTCAGAGTTGTGTTAACAGCGTATTGCTCTTACCCAAACAGTGGCCAAACATCTTTTAATACTGCTTTGAGGTTTAGGTGTGTTAGTGGGCGTGTTTGCCTGACTGACTGACAGGTGTCTCAGCCTACCACACTGAAGGCTCAAACATACTTTCTGCCATTAGCTTTAGAAATATTTAAAAGTGGTCAGTAAGTACACAGTGCAAGCTGTAACTGTGGGTTTTGATAAAGTAGCAGGTGTAACAGGATGGGTTATACATTTATCAGAAATTGTTACATATAATTAGAAGTTGTATGTGACAATAAACCCTAAACTCCACACACATTAGAAATTACACATAAAGCAGGCCTATAGCTACGTTTGCAACTAATAATTATAAAGCTAAACTACTGAATTATCTGGTTTCCCAAAATCCACACTTAAACATTGCCTTTACAAACCTTTAGATGATTCCACATACACTGAATCAGTTTTCTACACTCTGTTCTACAGTAACAAACATTTGCAAACTTGTCTTATCATGCAAAAGAAATCATTCTGATATTAAACTGCACAAGCATTGTTTGCCGTCGAAGGTGGACCCGAACATCTCCGCTGTCTCAGTTGTTCCTCAGCTAAGACATGTTTGTCTGAAGCTCCAAAACACAGTTAGTTGTAGGAGCAACCTGTTGCAACCCAACCTGATAAAGAGAATGAAAGCCATATGCTCATATTAAAACCATCCTATGTGATCATGGCCTGATGTCCCTCTGCCCTTTGTTTTCTGTTGATGTGTTACTACAGCTGACATTGTACAATGGCTCCTTTCACTTTAAACGCTGGCTACACCTCAATGTACACCTTCCCTTTATAACTGACGAATGAATGAACTCCACATACTGTGATATGTGTGTGTTTGTACCACGAGGTCTCCATTGAGATTAATAACATTCATTTTAACTTGGTGTTGTTTTGCTTACATACATTTTTTTTACCCATATGTTTTATCATGTAAATAACGCACACTACAGTTGTGTTGATCTTACTCAACAAAAACACAGTAACGTGTGTTTCTGCTGGGACTGCCTCTCAATGTGAACACATAGCAGCACTTAGTCCACAGCAGTTGATTATCTACGCTGTAAAAAAAAAAAAGAGAGTTCATTGCAGTTATTTAGCACCTGTAAGACAGTTATACTGTATGTGCAAAT
This sequence comes from Macquaria ambigua, assembly GCA_008360985.2. Lineage (NCBI taxonomy): Eukaryota > Metazoa > Chordata > Actinopteri > Centrarchiformes > Percichthyidae > Macquaria > Macquaria ambigua. The sequence continues at coordinate 824,157 of VMKM01000018.1, read as the reverse complement.
ATGTGTAGAAGCTCAGATATTCATGCTTGTAATGTATTTCTAGCTCAGTTTCCCTTGAGACCAGATAATGATTATTATGATTATTACTATGAGAAGTGTTCATGTGTAGTAATTTTGATGTGTGTGTCTCTCTGCCTCCCTCTCTTGTTTCCTCTCTCTCTCCCTGTGTGTTTCAGTGGAGAATGGGGAACACTGCGACTTCACTGTGCTACGCAACATGCTGATCAGGTGAGACGCAGCATTATTTCCCGCACTCATTCTCATGAATGCAACTTGATTGCTAACCCTTTGATCCTGTCCAACCTAACCCAGAGAGACCACTAGAGAGATTAATTTGTAGCCTTAGCTTGTTCCCTTATTCATTCCTTTTCTGTTCCTCTTCTTTCCTTCCCATCCTCCTCCTGGCTTACCGTACCTGATTTGTTTTGTCTTTGCCCTCCCCTCCCATAGGACCCACATGCAGGACCTAAAGGATGTAACCAATAATGTCCATTATGAGAATTACCGGAGTAAAAAACTTGCTGCTGTCACCTGTAACGGAGTGGACATTTCCAAGACCAAGGGACAGCTTACTAAGTACACCTCTTTTTTTATTTATTTATTTATTGGCAACCTTAAGCATGCTCACAAGAAGAAAGTAAAGTTTATCCATATAGCACCGGTCTTTCTTTAAAAGGTTTTTCTACTGAATATTAAAGGTGAACAATACAAATGACAGCTAACAATCAGCCTCTGTCATGGTCAACAGGAGTCCCCTGGCACAGATGGAGGAGGAGCGCAGAGAGCACGTGATGAAAATGAAGAAGATGGAGGCAGAGATGGAACAGGTCTTCGAAATGAAGGTTAAGGAGAAGAAGCAGAAACTGAAGGACTCGGAGGCGGAGGTGTGTGTGTGTGTGTGTGTGTGTGTGTGTGTGTGTGTGTGTGTGTGTTAGAGATAGAATGATGAAAAGTTGTGTTTTGTTGTTTTTGTGTTTTTTTTACTTTTAAAAACCCACACCTGAGCTGTAATGTAATGAGCACTGTGTGGTGCCTTTTTTATATTTTGCATTGTCACCGTTCAAGGCGTCCAACATGACTCAGTTAATAAGTCAAACAAGTCACCTGCAGCTCTCTACTGTGGCTTTTCACAAGACTTTGTGTTGGTATATGTTCCAGTTAAAGGCTTTATTATCCAGTGGTATAGTAGTAAACCTCTAATGTACCCCAGGCACAAGGCAAGTGCCTTTCATGTCATATACACACACACATGTGTATGTATATATATGATTGGCTGGCTGGCAGGTGTCCATTCACTTATTTACCTTTTTAAAATACTAGTTTTACAAAAAGTAATCCTAACTCAAGATCATCTTACTGTCTTTTTCTGGAACTTTAAGCACTATCTCACTCTTCATCAGTGGAGGTTGCTCAGTTGTCATGGAAAATAACCATGGACACGCTCTATGACAGCTGAACAAACTCCATCCACAGATGAAGACAGTGAGATGTGGTTGAAAGCTCTGGGAAAAGCTTGTACAGTAACTAGAACCTTGATTTAATTGTTATTGGCAGAATAAAAAAAACGTATTTCACACTTTTGTTGAACTTGTGTGAATCTGGAACCTCGAATCGATTAATGGTAGAATTTTTAGAATTAACATTAGCTACAGTGAAGCTGCGGCCTACAGATCTGAAGAGCTGCTGAAGGAGTAAGGGGAGAGGAAATGTGACCAAAACTGCACAGAAAATAAAGCGAGTGGAGGAGTCGCAAGTAAGAAGGTGAAAACAAAAGAGAAACGGCGACAGAACTCCTAGCCCAGCCTTATGAAATGATACAAAAGGTATGTTTAAGGATAACAGAAAAACAAGATCAAAAACTAGTTATAAGGAAATGAACGACTGATAGTGATTACATGTGCTATTGAAGGGCACATACAACTTGTCGAGTATCTTACATGATCATCCCTTATGACCCAGCTCTAGTTTTGCTGACTTTCAACATTTACAATGGGTGTACGTTTGAGTTTCCTGTCTATGTGTTTGAGAGTGAGTCTGTATCTAATGTTTTGACCCTCAGCTGGAACGTCGGCACGAACAAATGAAAAGGAACTTGGAGGCGCAGTACAAAGAACTGGAGGAGAAACGAAGAGTATTTGAGGACGAGAAGGCCAACTGGGAGGCTCAGCAGAGAATCCTCGAGCAGCAGAAACTGGACGCCTCCAAGTCAGTAACACTTATATAACACTGTTGTATTTTTATGTGATTTTGGTGAACCGTCCCTTTAAGGTGGCTACAGTATACTACCAAGGTGCCTGTAAAGCCCAATAATGATTTTTCCATGTTATTGTACAAGATGGTGAAGTAAGCTTCTCGTTTTTGTTTTTTTGTTGTTTTGTTTTTCTCACACAGGACGATGGAAAAGAACAAGAAGAAAGGAAAAATCTTTTGAAGAGAGACACGACCTGTTCCTTCATTTACGCAAACTAATAAACAGATATAACACTCAGCACATTCCACAACATTCCTCTGTGTTACATTTAACATGCACCACGTGACATGGACGCCATTTACACACACACACACACACACACGCAGATGCCCACAGCAGCCCACATGCTCGTCTCTCTGCAGGGTTTCACTGTGTCTGTTGAAACCTTTTCTTTTCATGGGGAATGCATGTTTTTGTGAAATTCTATTTTCCTATATTTCCTGACAAAGAGGAGAAGCCCCAGTTCCTCTGAGCTACAGTACGGAGTTAACACATGGCAGGGACCATGCATAGCCATTTGTACACATGTAGTAGTTGTATGTTCTCTAGATATTCCATAGATCTGCAGATAGATGTACTATCCCTCTCCTCGACGCTCTTTTCTTTTATTGTTCTCAAATTTAACACAAGTGTATACGCATTACAACACTCAGTCATAAAGACCTCATTGAGTGTGTGTTAGGAGAAGGGAGAGTGTATGTGAGTGAAGGTGACTGAATCAGGTGGCAGCTGAGGAGGGAGAAGTCAGGTGGGACGAAGGCCCGGTCACACCAGAAAGCAGCACAGCGAAATTAATCAGTGAGTCTTCACAAAATATGTGGTTCTACAAGCTTGGTGACGTAGTGACCACTTGTAGGGCTGGTTTATAAACTACTGTAAGTGGCGAGCTAACCGCTAATGCTATTTAGTCACAGGAGCTTTTTGAAGTTCTTTACATTTCCTCTCTGCTGGGCCGTTTACTCCCCGCTCGCATTTCATTCTCAGAATTGTATATCACTTCATTCAATAAAGAGTTACTGAAGGTGGGAAAAAAAAACTCTTGAGAAGGAGCTTGCTAAGTGTTAGTTAGCAAACTCGTTAGCTCAGTCGATGGTGCAAATACATATTTTGAATAAAACAATAAGTTTGCTATTACTAACGGAACTTTTGTCTCTTTAGCAAATACGCCTTTTGAATAAGACAATACGTTTGCTAACGGAACTTTTGTCTCTTCAGTAAATACGCCTTTTGAATAAGACAATAAGTTTGCTAATGGAGGAAGATAATTTCCCCCTGAAGATAATTTTCCCCTGAGCAAACTTAATGGCCATTTATAAAAAACGTATTTGTAACGTCGACTCCAGTCTCATAACTGTTGAGACGCTCCATTCCTCTTTCGTGGAGTTTATACTCCGACAGAAATTAAATAAGAGTGGATGGTGCAACACAGCTAATAAGCTACAATAGCTTCCTCTATTTCGGACTCTGTTCCCTCAATACTGTCAGTACTGCTAGTTATTGAGCAACAGCACAAATTCAGGCTTTAAAGTTAACCAAACTCTACGTAAAAAATATGCCCTCACAACCCAATCCACTGGTCAAAGTGTTGCCATTTCAAATGTTGGTGTGACCGGGCCTTTAAGCAGGATTTACAGTGCAGCGGCAGGTGTGGTGTGTGTGTGTGTGTGTGTATAAGCAGGTGTGTTTTATTTGATACCGTCTGATCTGAACCAGACAGACAGAAGAAGAAGGGACATAAGAATCTTGTGTGTAACAGCAGCCAGAATATTGTCATCGCAGTGTGTGTTTCCTATTTAAATAGAAGACATTATGCAAAAGCCTCATCGGTGTCTACAACTTTACAGGTGACAGTGATTACAAAGATGTTTTATATTGTGATGTAAGTGATGGATGTTGTAATAGAGCTGAACCCTGATGTCCAGCTTTTTGTGATATTTTCCCTTTGTGTAAAACCACCAGAGGGACAATTCATCGAAAAGCTCAACTATTCCTTTAACCTTCCTTTCTCCCTGGACTCCCCAGAAAGACAACAGTTTGGGGAAGTTTGCCAATTCAGCCATAGCTTTGTCTCTGACTTCACTCCATTATACACAAGTAAATGTTCCCGCACACAACAAAGCATTAGCCCTCTGCTATTCTCTTGTTAAGCCCAGGTCTGAGTCAATTCAGAGTCAGAAAGCAGTGAGCTGTGACACATTCAAACCTTTAATATACCTTTCCAAGAGTTATGTTTTATTTTCATATGATGATGATGATATTAATAATACTATATGTACGGTTGAAGAACGACTCCATAAATTCGTTGTAGTTTTCTTAAATGACTCATAGATTAATCTGTTATTTTAAGTATAGTTTTTCAGTCTTCCTGATGCATTTAAAGCAAAAGTGCTAAAGGGGACAAACCCTACACCTTCAGCACATAAAATATTACCTGTATGGATCTGTTCATGATGGAAATGCATATATTATGTACATACTGGAGGCTGCTCAGTGGCCTTTTTTTGAGTTTTTTTGTTTTTTCAGACTATCATATGCCAGGAATAACAACAGAACTTGTACTCAGAACAGAACATGTTGTGTAAAACTTGTCTTAAGAATCCATTTCCAGACATTTATACACACCCATATATTCTGTGTACATCTATGCCAATGAGTACACCTTCTCAGGACCGCTCTGTTATGCTATTTTTTCTCTTTAAGTCCGGAGAAAAGCAATTCTGTGGTCCTACAAGTTAAAAGAAGTTTTAAAAGAATTTTTCTTTGAAATGCTTGTGAACTACTCACCTTCCAGTAACATCAAGTTAAGATAGACAGTTTTAGGTGGATTATTTTTTTGTAATATTTTCTCTTTTTTATATATATGTACACTGTTTTCTGCTTCTCTTCTTTGATTCATTATGTGTTCTCTCTAACTGTACATGGTTAAAATTAAAGTTGACAAAGTTATGGTTTAACTCCCAAAGTGTGCAAGTATTCTTTTTAACACACACATGAAATGAATGAAACTTTAATATGGAGACAAACATTTAGAATCTTTCTGGATGGAGATTTATCCACACAATATTTAAAATAATCATAAAAAAGGTATTTGAGTATATAAGTCTTAATGATGTCTTCAGTATAGAACTGATTATGTTCCTATGTCGTTGCTGTCTGAAGTGCTCTGATCACTGACTGTCGTATGGCTGCTTATACAGTCTCCTCTGCATATTCATAGCAATTCTAAGAAAAGTGCCAATATAATGAACAATTCTCCACCTTTTTCAAGTCACTGGCAGCCAGTAGAGTGGGTGCCGTTGCCAGTTTAGGTGGCAGGAAGTTCTACAGTATGACTTCTATGCATTATCTATACATTAAAGATACTCGGATCAATTTTAAGGTATAAATGTCAAGGTTGCTTAGGGATATCATTTTATAGAAAATGCATTTTAAAAGTAGAAGAGGAACAGTTAAGGATATGTCTCGTCATGTTCTTCACTGCTTTATACTAACACAAAATGAAATGCGTGCAGCGTCGGACGTTAATGAAACAGCTACTTTGGAATGTCACCGCAAGTTCAACCTCACAAATAGAAAGCAAAATGTCTTTCTTAAGATGAATTAATTATTTTTAGTTTTCCAAGCCTTCATCACCATCCACATTTTTTTTTTTTATTTCAGTTGTGAGCAGCTCCTCCTTTTCCTTTGTGCACTGCATTGTGGGAGAATAGTGTACAACAACAGCACACTCAAAAATTGACTGTATTTAGTATGCATACTGTCTGGTTTCAGTATACTTCATTTAGTCACTTTTCCAGTGTGAACACAATACTGAAACTCTGCTTAGAATTAGTATCAAGTATGGATTTGGGACACGCTGATGGTTTTACTTGATCCTCATCCTTTCCATCTACCTCCTTTTCCCCCATTGAACTTCTCGTCATTTCAGACCTGCGATTCCATACCTGTCCTCCTTTACTCATCACCCACCTGCTCCTCATTCCCTCATTAGCCCCAGCATATATAGTACCAGCCAACCTCTCATTCAGCCATTCTCTGTTTACCTCAGGTTTGACCATTTGGCTGCCTTTAGACCCTGTCTCTGCCTCATTCCCTTGGTTTTGCCTGACCTGAATGCCTGCTGAACGGTTTTACCACCACCTGCTCTGTGTGCCGAGTTTGCTTTTTGGTTCACTCTAAAGTAAACCAAAGTAAGTGTGTTACACAGCACATTTGTTTGAGATAATATGATTGGATCAATTGAAGCCTGTTTAAAATGACCAGGTAAGAGAAAAGTAAGCTAACATAATGATGTGCCAATGTGCTGATTAATGTAAAGGAAATGCTAAGGTTAGCTTAACTTACCTTAGAAGCTCAAGCTAACCATACTAGACTTCATACTAAATTATGGTATACAGATGAGAACCATATTTTGACCAGAGGTGCCGTCTTTGCTGTTGTGTTTTCCAGTTTACAACTAAATAATGGTTTTTCAGTGGCCCAACATATTGAGCTTTTAAACCTGCGTTACTTGAGTTGTGGCCAAAAAGGTTCAAAACAAGCTGACAGATGCACAGCCCCGACATATTTTCACCTTATAAAGGTTACAAAGGTGTTATCGTTATCAAGTTAGCAAGCAATTATCTACCGCGCTTCCAGGAGACACAGCAACATTAGCATTCATTTGGAGTTGTGTTTCTGTCCACCAGATGAATGTGAGTCGAACATTCACCCTATTTTTAGCTCTGTTTTGGTCTCCTTTGAAAAATATCTGTGTAGTCATTACTTTATCAGCTATGTGCTAACTGTGTCTGCAGCTTGGTGCTGATCAGGTAGTGTACAGTGGGGTTTATCAGCGCTTCTTTACTGCAAACACCTGCCTTCCTTCCTGTGATACTGGGCCGTACAGTAAATGTGCTGAAAACCAAGATAGTGGTTAGAGCTGAAATACCAGTCTGGCAGAAACATTTGTCACAGACTTTGGCAGTGCAAAAACTGAGCTCTCCTTAAAATCAAGCCTTTTGTCACAACACACACCTGGATGAGTCAATGATATACATTAACTTCATAAGGAAATGTAATGACCACAAAAGACCATCTTCTCGACAGTTCCAGTTTTATATATGTTATGTATTTGAGCACTGAGGTTCATTCTTGACCTTGGGAACAGTATGCCTGACAAAATAATTTTAAATCAAAACTTTACAGACAAGAGTGGTGTATGACATTATATGCAACAGCAGTGAGGAACATTAAATTGGTGAAACTGCAATGCCCTGAATGAACACAACATCAGCTGTGTGAGAACACCAGACCAAAACCAGTCACAGCATCATCACTGGGAAGAGGTCAAAGTCATCAACCAGGGGACAGTGGACAGCTGAAGAAAGCTCAAGGAGGACAGTCACATCTGAAACCAGAGACAGAGGCTATAACCCCCCACCCCAACACAATGTGGTCTGTTGTAATTATTTAGTGATTAAACAAATAGTATGGATTATCATTATCATGTTTCTCTGTTGTGTATGCCATATCTCCATTCTCTGTTGGTTGAGGTTACAAATTGTCAAAATTCACTCATGCTAAAAGTGTATGCAGTCATTGCATTTAACTACGCACATTACCAATCTAGTTATTTACAAGATCATACAATAAAACTCTTAAAAACTCTATAGTAAAATGTCCCCACCTTTTCAGTTACCACAATTAGGGCAGTGGTGGTGGTTGTTGTTGCTCAGCTGCTTGCCATAAGAGAAGATATACACCAATCAGCCATAACATTATGACCACTGACTGGTCATAATGGAGGAACATTGATTATCTTGTTACAATGGCACCTGTCAGATATATATACAGTGTATATATATACTGTATATATGTGTATATATATGTATATACATATATATACATACTGTACATAGATATATACATATATATGTATATATAGATTCACATACGTATATGTATATACTGTATATGTGTATACACACACACATACACACACATATATATATACTATATACATGTGTGTGTATACATATATACACTATACTGTACATACACTATATACACATACTGTATACTGTGTATATATATATATATATATATATATATATATATATATATATATATGTATATATATATATGTCTATATATATATATATATGTATATCTGACAGGTGCCATTGTAACAAGGTAATCAATGTTCCTCCATTAGGACCAGTCAGTGGTCATAATGTTATGGCTGATCGGTGTATATTACTGTTGAAGATGAAGTTGCATGTTGCACTGCAGATCAGCAGCCCCTCTTGATGCCATCAGGACAGATAAAGGTTTATCTGATGTTGATGTATTCACATTTGTGCGTTTACCTCCAGTATATTGCATATTATCAGGAAACGGTCAGGCAGCATCACTGCAGACCTATTACATCCTGGACACAACCTGTTCCAACTTCTCCCCTCTGGTAGGCGCTACAGAACACAAAACAACCAGACACAAGAACAGTTTCTACCCACAGGCCATCGCTCTGATGAACAGTTAAATCAGTCATACAGTGTCAATAACCCTCTAACACCAAAACTTACTTCTATTATAGATGATATTTATTATGATATGATATTTTACAGTTTAAAATGCACCCTGTTTTTAACATGTACATATCATCATGCACTGTCACTATCAATATAAAGCCGACATGCTGTATATACTGTACATAATCATTGTCATTGGTGCTTTATATATATTTCTACATATATACATATACTGTACATAATCATCCACTCCATGTATATCCATTCAATATTTATTTCTTTGCACTATTTGTATTGTTGACAACTTACAGCCATACCTGACTTGTATATAGATATTTTATTGACATTTTATATTTACACCTATATTTTTTCACATACTTGTGTAGGCTACATAATAGTCCTATCTATTCTTTTACCTTTGTTCAGGTTAGTTCTCCTTGTTCTTAGCTGTTATGTCTATTTCTGTGTAAGTACATTGAGAGCAATGAAAAAAAAATAGTCAAATTCCTTGTATGTGTTCACATACATGGCCAATAAATCTAATTCTGATTCTGATTTACACATTTCTCTTTGAAACTATGAAATGTAATGCACTGCAAGTTTTCAAGCCTGATAAAAACAAAATTCCAGATCAGTAATACTCATTAAAACACTTCACACTGCATTTGTAAGTTGGGTAGCAACTTCACACATCTGTACAGCACAAGCACAACTTATTTTTACAGGCCAGGGTACAAACTGCAACTGTGACATCCACAGTTCAACATCTAACAAGGCTCCACTCATTTCAAATGGAAAGGCAATTTAAAGAAGAAATAAAATATTCTTCATCTTAAATTAAGATTGTAGTTGAATTTATCAGCAATATAACACACCACCATTTCCAGTTATGGTGGTGAATGTCAGCTAAAGTTTGCTAACTTGTAACATTGCTGAGTCAGTTCTCTCACTTCATGACTCTTCTTAGATTATGATATTGTTACACTATGTTTCACCATTTACAATTATCCTGTAATTGCCGCTTGTGGTCACTGGTAGATAGGCTCGCATTAAAGGAATATTTAGTTCGGAGTTTGGAAAATACACTTATTTGCTTTCTTGCTAAGAGTCAGATGATAATGATGATGATGAGTCTCTGCTGTAACGTATTGTACGGATTAAACAAACGAGATATAGCATGTTAATCAATTAGATTTAGAGGTGCTTGTTAGCGGATATTGCTACCTTTGGACAGAGCCAGGCGAGCTGTTTCCCCTGTTGCTAAGCTAAGTTAGCCATCTCCTGGCTGTAGCTTCATATTTAGCATGCAGACATGAGAGTGGTATTGACCTTCTTATCTAACTCTCGGCAAGAAAGCCAATAAGCTTGTTCCAATGTCTAACTATTCCATTAAAGGACCATGCATTATTATCATTATAATAAAGCTTGTTTTACATAACCACAGTGACAGCCTGGAAGCAGCAACCAACAAGCCTTTTTCACTGTGACATTTTGACATGTCACAGTTGGAAAAGCACAGATGTAAATTAAAAACAATTAATAATGGCTCAATTCCATTTAGCTGCTTCATTCAGGCTCCTGGTATTGTGCATGCTGGCTCACTGTCACACTCATGGCTTACAGTGACACTTGAACAGAACAGAGCCATCTGCAATTATATTACTAACAATTAACTTGAGAGCGGTTGACAAAGTTTCTTCAACCTGGTGCTGTTTTTGTATATGGACAGCTTTGGCATGTGTCATTTGCTGTGCTTATATAGTGGATAAAAGAGGCTAGCTTATCATTAGCTGCTAACAGTTGCTGATTTGTGTCCTCACAAGAAGCAAAGCAGCATGGGTCGTTTGTCCGGAAATTACCTTAAAATGTCTAAAATATTTCCTTCACAAGCAACCACTTGTGGTAGTGTGAAAACGACTGTCCTCTTTGAGTGGCAGAGGTAAAAGTAGTGTGACCCTGATATACAGTAAACCACCACATAAAGTCATAAAGTCAAAGTATAAGACACTAGAGCCTGCAGTTCATGTCCTGTCTGCAACCAGCAGTTCATGTTGGTTTCTTTTAACCATAAAAGCAAATTTTCCTTAACATTAATGTTTTTAGTTACCAAACTAAACTATTCCTTAACCATAGACCTTGCAGATCTTGTAAATGAGTTGTACACTCATTTTGGTTAAATGACTTCCCATGGTTATCCAGACTGTGTTGTAGTTGTAGTCAGCCACTGACCAATCCATATCTGATCATTCATAAAAGACCTAAATTGAACCCCAGTCATACTACTACTCAGAAAACACACATAGCTAGCAATACAGTCCATTACAGCAATAGACATTTTATTAAAATACAAAGATTAAGTATTTATGCCTTTAGGCCTGCAAAACCATGCATTCATTTAATAAAGTATTATACAATAATATATCTTCAGTGCTGCTGACCGTTGCCCTCAGTGTTGTGGAGCTGACTGTAGGCATCCCGAGCCCACTGGAAAGTTTGTCCGTAGCAGATCTGTTTTCCTCTGATCGTCTGGACTCTGCAAAACATACAGAAGAGAAAACTCTGTTAATCCACCTCCAGCTACAAGACAAAACTAGTAGAAGAATGAAGCACAAACTCACACGAATGCCGGCTGTGGACAGGAGCTGTGGGTCTTGGTGATTTTGGATACAACCTTTAATGGTAACGTGCGAGTGTAAAAGCTGAAGCAGCAGTTTCCAGGTGCTGTGCTGGAACGCAGAGCTTCAGCTGTGAGGAAGGTAAATGGATAAAGTCACTACAAACACGTCAGTGAGAAACCTTGAAAAACAAATAGGATGAGGCACAAACAAAGATCACTCACGCATGGCGTTGCAGCAGCAGGCGGTGAGCAGCAGCAGCCCCAGAGTGAAGAAGAGAGTCTTCATGATGCTGTCAGTACGATGAGGATTATGATGATGATGATGTTCTTCTTCTCTCTTTGCTGTGATCGACTCTTGGCACTACGTCCGATATAAATCCTGTCCATTGTGGAACTGAAATGTGTATGATGTCAGCCTTTCCGTCCAAAATGAATCCTTCCATGAGACATCAGGGCAGAATTCCCCAACACCTCCTCAGCGTTCCACCGCGAAGTCGAATACTCAAACGACTGCTGTTCTAGTGAGAGGAAGGAAGTTACAGTAAAGGGACAGGCCACAGTTTTGTTGTAAAGATTAAATTAATCTCCTGTACCACAGAAAACAGAAGCGTTCAGCATTTAGCGTCACATTTAAGTGTATATTTAGTTAGTGGAAAGGTTATCATAAGCATTCAAGTTCACCATACTCTTGTACTGTAAGTCTTCAACAGACGTTCAAAGAACTCACAAAGAACAGAAATGCATTTTTATTTATATTATAAACAGGTTTAAGGGCTGCATTGTTTTTTGTTTTCTCACAAAATGGAGTTTTAACATTTTAGCCTTTACATTTCCAGGACAGATGGTAGCAAGGCTTCAAACTAACCCAAATGCACACAGAATGACCAGATATGCACAATATTTGCCAGACAAAACGTTTTAAGGATTCCAGAGAATGCACAGTAACTTTGTGCATTTCATCATCTTTGCTGTAACTAATATGATTATTCCCAAAGTAGAAAGATCCACTAAATCTGTAGCTAAGACTGATTTATATGACTTCAAAGCTTAAACCTTTGACATTGGAAAATGGTACATTCCACCCAAACCTGGATCAATGGGGCAAAGCAAGCAACTGCCCTTGGGCCCAAGAGCTCCAAGGGTCCGAGAGATCCAGTCTTCCTGTGTGTCAACTGGTTTGTTTAAATGTAACTGAAAATTTGTTGGGGAAAATGCAACACTAAAGCCAAATATCACCTGACATGACAAAGGCCTTGAGGTGGGTCCTGCTTAATACTTGATCTTGAGGCCCTGTAAGAGTGTCAAAATCTGGTTCATTATCTCAGTTTAGTGCTTATATGTTGCATACTCATAAATTAACGCATTTAATCAAATTATCCCACAGAAAATCTAGGGGCCAGGTTTCTAGAAAAGAAAGGATATAAATACGGCACAGAGAGTTGGAGGAATGTGGTGTGGCCCAACAGCATTTTTTGCCCTGGCTCCTCATAGCAGGTTAATCCGGTCGTGGACCACCAACAAAAGAAAACAGGGTCAGAGAAACTAAACTGCCAAAGTCAGTTTAGAGGTTAGTGGATTTTTAAATGCAACAAGTACTGTAGGATTTTTATTGTCCTAGAGGACTGACCAAACCCATATCTCAGAGCCTGGACAATTTTAAACCAAAACTATCTTCTTTCATCTGTAATTTGGACAAACTAGCTCTTTAAAAAGTGACATTCTAGCCAGTCTAATTGTTTGTTATCAATGGGTTTGCCTGTGTAGTTTTGTTTAAAGTTGCAGGATTATGTGTCATCAGGCTCTCTGTCTGACATTTGCAAACACACATGCAAACAGAAAGGAAACTTTATTATTTTGGCATAAAATGTCAAAGTTCTGGCTGGGTTTCGTTAGTAATGTATTTAATCAGAGGGGTGTGGGATTATAAATACAATCACAAAATACCAGCCACCAAAATATCGGTATCTACCTCCTCCAGGGTAAACTACATTACTAGTTTATCATGAGTCAGTTCCCCTCTTTATGCAAATCTGTGTGGTGCAGACTGAAGTGATGGAGATAACATGATGTTCACAAGATCTTATCGCAGCTGTTTTCAGATGTGTACACAAACCCAGGCTTAGCAATGCATCCGTGAGCTATTTAGATCACTTCTGTGCATGCATTTGCAACCCCATCAGTTTCCTCATGATCGTCATCTGTCATTGATTTGCCTATATTTGTCATTGGGCTGCCAGTGTAATGCACTGAGCTTTTTATATAACATAATTACTTCTTATTCAAAGAAACATTTGAGAAGCATGTGTTGCAGTTAAACTACTGATATATGTCAGTATATGTCATATTAAAGTAAAACTAAAACTAAACTATGATAAAATATTCAAGGAAATGTCACTGTGGTACCATAAAAATATGTATTTTATTGTTGAAATTATTTAAGATGTTTCTCTCACTGTTTAGTGGCTTGAGATTTCTGCCATACTGCATCCAGTCTCTTGTAGCCGTGTACTATATCAATCAGTTTTTACTTGTGAGATAGAAGTGTGGCATTACAAGGTCAGTGGTCTCTGCACTGTATGATTTGATTATTTGTTTACAAAATGTTAAATACAAATGGTATTAGATGCCTCAAGTGGCTGGAAAAAGGGAGTTTTGGGCCACTCCACCTGTTGCCACTGTGACCCCAAAAAGTAGCAAGAGAATGGGTGTATGAATAGAAATTGCATGACAGGCATCATACACCCCAAGGAGTAGGCACATCTTTGTACATAATATGATTTGTCACCAAAAGCAGCTTCCATCCACTAAAAGTCAAGGGAGAGATGTTACAACAGTAGACTATCTCACTGTATGTCTAATTCTCACAATTTTCACAACTGCCTATGTATTTACTCACATAACACAAATAGTGTAATAAACACACGATTCATGTATTAAAGAAGCTTCATTCAACACATAACGTCTTATGCTAAAAAGCTATTTGCGTGTCTACTCTGTGTAATATGGTAAAACGGCCTCACTTCGAGCTACCCAGCAGGTACAGACGTGGAATCAGATTAGACTTTTGCCGTCCGCTGAGCGAAACGGGCCTCCTATATTTGGCCTGGTTCTAGATCGGCGCTCCTCTTGGAGAGTATTTACGGGACTCCAGTTGTATGCTCCGCCAACGTCAGAAGACCCGCTGAAATTCAAAGTTGGAGGAGGAGACTGAAAGCATAAAACAACAAGAAGGTTGTTTCTTGTTTTCTGTCATTTAGCGTTGACTTATTTCATATAGATTGTAGTTTCATACAGACTCTCTCTTTCGGGTAAGACAACGAACGACTTGCTCAGCATACAGCTACATTGCCCTGCTAACTCTGTTAACACGTTAACAAGACAGTTTGTTCCTGCTAAAGTTAGCTTGTCATTCTAAGCTAGGCTAACGTTTATGGGGTTCTATTAGGTAAGTTAGCTTGAAAGGAGCTAGCCAGAGTTGACTCAAAGGACAGTGGTGCTAACATTAGCAAGCTAACGTAGCTCCTTCACTTGTCAAGTTACAGGTTGTCAGTGTTTGGAGGGAGAAAGAAAAGTAATTCAATTCAACTGACACAGGGTTATTGCTGTGTTGGCAGTATTAACAAGATAACGTTATGTATTTAGCTGACTGGCTAGCACAACTGACTGAATGTGTGTTTAATTTAAAAAATGACCTGAGCTGAAACTGAAACGCTGGGCGTTGTCACGTTTCATTTTATTTGTGATAATGCTGAAGCGTGTTCTCTGTCTGTATTAAAACGTCTGAAAGCTAACGTATGCTTTAGTAAATTTTAGCCTAATATTTTTCATGGCATAGTCAGAGTTTTAAACTATATTAACTTAGCCCTTGAAAATTACGTACATGGTCCTCCCTGTTAAAAAAACAAAACTTTTTATCTGGTCTATAACGCTCACGGGGCAATTTAATAGTTAGCAGGTGTTTTGAGAAAAGAGTAACTGCTATAGAAAGTGCAATGGCTTGACTCTTGTTTGTACTAATGCTGCTGTGCTTAAAGATTTCTGTTCAATAACACCTGACATCTTAAAATACATATCTAGTCTGTAATGTCCCTGTGTTTGCAGCTCAGTATGGAAGCTGGCGAGGAAAACAGTGGCAATGTCAACTTGAAAAGACAGAGAGCACCTCTGTCAGATTCTGAAGACAATGTCCTCTCATCATCAGGTTTGTTTGTACCTGTATTAACAAGAATGTGAAGATTCATTGGTATATCTTTATTAATATAGTATTTCTACATATTCGCAGTGATCTTTGCAGTTATGTTCATTTGCGACTTTTGTCCTTGTGCGTCTTTCTATCTGATGTCTCAGAGGTGAATGATGGCCAGAAGCGTCGGCGTCTGGAGGCAGCTGGCGTGGAGAACCGTAGTCCTAAACCGTCCTCCTCTGGACGACTAGCTGAGCTAGAGACAAAGCCAGACACACCAATGGTTCCCTCAGTCCGGTCCCGAGTCCAGCAACTCACCCAAAGACGAGAGGGTAATCCTACCTTTACTGTTGAAGGAGGAATGCTAATATTTTGTCTTGCCAATTTTTATCAATGAGGGTAGAGTAAATATTAGAAACACCTCTCATTAATGCAGTGCAATTCAACAGACTACTGTTCACAAACTACAGCCTCAAAAATGACGTTCAAGTTGCATCAACACCTCTCTAAAATGTATTCAACAAAAACCTTTATGAAGGGAGGATTTACTGCAGGGCTATTGTATTAGACTGCATTCGTTTTAGCTAACCTAATAAACTGGCAACCGAGTATTTGTGTACATATCTGTACATACAAGCAGTGTATCTTGGCAGGGTTTATGGTACTGCTCAAGATGGTGACATGTCATGGCAGCCAAGGTCAACAGTCAAACTGGATTACCTGCATGCAAGATAAGAACTATTGTCAAGGTGTTGAGCAATCTGTGTCGAGCCGCTGTGACAGTGTGGCTGTTGGATAAATACTGTAGTTTGTAACAGTAAGTGTTTGTTGTTTCAGGAGGAGCTCCTTTGGCCCAGCGGTGCCTGTCGGACCCTGGGGCTGACAGCCCATCAGTCACCATCCACGAAAAGGGCTTCAGAGAGCATCTCCTCGGTGAGGATGCATATGAACATCAGACTTGTCACTGTTCAATACAGTGTTACTTTGCTATTTCCAAATCTCACAACAGTCTTTTACAGACATGGAAACTAGAATAGATGAAAGTCAATGCAATAAGGCATAGACTAAAATGGTCCTTGGCCTTCAGCTCAGACCTGAGGGTATAAGGTTGGACTCCAACTCACAGTCAGTGAAAAGATTTGCCACACCTAGCTGCAAAGTCCTTAATAAACATCACAGACAACTGCTTATTGGGATCCCCACTCTTCCTGGGGGCCATACTCAAATAAAATACATGTAGTCAACAATGTTTGCACGTATACTTCATACAATAAACAATAAAGTTACAACATTACCATTGCATCCAACAAGAAAATTACATCAAAACCATACATATACGAAACATTGAACAATTTAAATCGATTGACAGGCAGAACAAAACTCTTTTTCTTGATATATAGCATGGCAAACTGTTCCAGTGAGATATGGCTCTATACATTGTTATAAACATTATTGTTTTTTTCGTAGCATTAGCCTTCAGTTGGGGTAGCGTAATTATGTGACCCTTCCTCATTTGATAACTAAAATAAAACAATAAAAATAATAATAAAAAAATAATAATAAATAATAAAATAATATTTTCGAATACAAACAATATGGTTGTTATAAAACAATTGTATTTCTTAACAAAGTTAATAAACTACATCTGAACCTATCGTCAACCTGCAGCCATGTGAGATCAGCGTGCATTTTATCTACACTTGCTCTTACTGAACAGTGGAGTGCTAATTGTGCTGCTCTATTCTGTACTAACTGAAGCTTTTCCAGCTCTTTTTTTGGCAATAGTTGACCAGATTACTGAGCAGTAATCCAGATGAGACAATACCTGCAAGGTGTAACTTGGACTATGACCTGGGGAGCACCTTCTTATAATAGCTACCCCTCTTCTCATTCCTGAAGCTATTTTGTTTGTGACTTCCCCAGTCACACTTGCTCATCAAGTGTGACCCCCAAAAGTTTAGCCTCACTGACTTGCTCTATAGTGGTGCCCTTGATTGAGAGACATAAATTCTCTCTCCTTAGTGCGTATCTTGAGCAAAAAACAATACATTTAGGCTTGGACACATTTTAAAATACATAGTTTTTGGCTTCCCAATTTAAAATCAAATTTAGTTCATTCTTCAGTGTATTATTTAAATCATCAACATTAGTTGACAATGTACACAGTGGTATCATCAGCAAACTAAAACTTCTAGTAAAGAAAGACTAAAATATGGCTAACGTGATTGTGACATGAGTTCAGTTATATCAGTACTATGGCTGGCAAGGTATTAAGAGTCAGTTAGAATAGATGGTTGAAGAAATGTGCAGTTGTTTTACAAAAAAAGAGAGAGTGTGAAAACCAGATTTTTAGTGTGTTGCTTAAGTTTTACATGAATATGTATATAGATTTATTGGAATCATTGTTATGTGACATTTTATTGATCCTTTAGTCAAACATAATTTGTAGCTTACAAATCGGCAAACAAAACAGAACATTCATATTATTTTAATAGATGTGACATCCATTTTCCACAAGACTGACCACAATAGGCTTTATTGGCATTGTGCTATAAAAACAAATAAAACCTCATCACTGTAATGCTGGAGGAGACTGTTTAGAGGGTAGCATATTTTTTGCCCCGAACAGTGCCTGGCAGGTATAGCTTCCTGCATTGTTTTTTGATAAAAGATCCCCCAATTAAATATTTATGTTTAGGTTATACTATGGATGGTTAAGAGTAGTATTAGAGCCATACTTGGAGTTGAAACATCAGGATATTGCTACCACTTTTTAGAGTTCAATTTGACTAGATTTTTATTCGATTCATCTTCACTCCAGGCGAGGGAGAATTTAATCAGCGAATGGATCGTTTCAAAGTGCCAGTCTTCCAGGCTAGCCCCGCCCCCACGGCGAGCCATGCCAACCCCTACCCTCAGACCCGCTCCAACTTTGTATCTGGCATTCAGCAGAAACTCCACGGCACTACAACACCCAGCTCCAAACAGGCTTCCCGCATCCGCCAGGTTAGTTCAGGGGCTTTTATTACTGAAATGCATTAGTAGTACCTAAATTGCTTGGATCAGCACCATTCTAGCTCTCAAGTTCTTGTACTTAGATGGGCAAATGAACTCCAAAGCCTGTGTAATACAAATCATTTACACACATAAATGATTTGTAATAAAGCAGTGTTCCTCAATAACTCTGTCTTTAAATGTTAAAATCTTTCTAAACAGTATCCTTAATTATATGAACTTAAGAATAAATGAATGAATTGATTTATACTTGTGCTGTTTGTACTATACTATAATTTTTGTCAGAATACCTGTAGAGTTTATGTCTGACATCTGACATGGTTTCACTGACCAGGAACGGGAGCAGGAGTTGAGTCAGTTACATTTCCAACCAATCAGTGAGAATGCCTGGCTGAAAAGGAGCAGCTCTGATCCCTCGTTAGCTCAGGTGGGTTTGTGATTGTAATATTTTGCCTTTCAAACATTCAAGAATGGATATATATGGACATATATATATATATATATATATATATATATATATATATATGGACATATATATATGGACATATATATATATATATATATATATATATATATATATATATATATATATATAAGAGTATGGACATATATATATATATGGACATATATATATATATAGCAGAGAAAGAGAGAGAGAAACGAGAGAGAGTGGAGAGAGAGCAGAGAGGGTGTCCACATATATATATATATATGGAGAGCAGTATATATATAGAAAGGAGCATATATATATATATATATATATATAAACCATATATATATATATATATATATATATATATATATATATGTCCATATATATATGGACATATATATATGGACATATATATATGGACATACTATGTGCCCCCCCGGCACAGAAACAGACACTACAAATCAATGACAACTCATATTTCAACTTGTTTTGGTGTAATTTTGTGGGTTTTTGAGATATTTCCCCAGTTTGTTTGAGTTTTTATTTACACACCAGCTTATGTAAACATTAGCAGGGAAGGATCCCTCCTGGCCCCTCATCTCCCTCCTCCTGGGTTCCTAGATCTAGAAGGAGAGTTCATTGGCCTCCCATGCAGCCCTGGGATGTGAGTCTGTGACCAAATAACTCTTCACTTTCTTGCCACTTTTGTGCTAGGACACATGGGCAATACGTGGAGCCAACAGAATGGGCAGTATTGATTTGGGCATTGATAAGAATTGAATTGGATAACAGAACAAGGAAAATATCAGCATACGAGTATACTACTTTTGTTGGCAGAATCACCCATTTACGTGGCTCCAGTTTTCTGTCTTTTAGAGGAAGTAGTGCACTTATTTAAGTCTGGTGTGGTTTCTGGGAGGTCTTTTAACTTCACACATAATGAACACTAGTGAACAGTAACTGCCTCATTTGAGAAGTCATGATTTCAGGGGTCATGACAAGGTAACAGACTGCTTCACAGAGATGAACGTCACAAATTCACACTTTGTTTCATACATTTTCTTGAAATCGCACTGTTTCTCTGGTTATTGGGCACATGGCCGAAATCATGATAATAACTGCAAGATGCAGTATTTTCTTTTATTTGAGTTTGTATATTTACTTGCAATGATAAACATCAAATAAAGCTTTACTACCTCTTAGTTTTGTTTCCTTGTTGCTTCCAGCAGGCTGATGGTGATGCTCAGATGAAAGATGGCAGCTTCACTGAAGCTCCCACATCACGTGCAGAGAAACAATCTTCAAATGGGACAGGTAAGACTTCTGACATCAAATTGACTTTCCCCCATACCGTCCTCATTAATTAAATAAACACACTTTATTAATTAAATAAACAAACTTCTTCTTATAGTTTAGAGAGTTGGGTCAATACACACCAGGACTTAAAGCTGACAGGCTGTAGCAATAGAAGTAGGAATGTTCTAAACTGATCTGCAAGGCCAGTATTGTGGCCTCATCAATACTTTTTATCCAGTCTAGAATTCTTTGAAACCCATGACAAACAAACCCTGCACTACCCTGTTAAAATACTGATAGCGATAACAGTGATACAGTACCAAGATTTTATAAACCTGCTAGAACAATATAAAATTAAGTTTGTACAACCCTAAAAAATGCTGGTGTATGGTCATCTAAACTTATCATTAACAAGTGATGTGTAGTCACAATCTGATGTTACATTACAAGTAATGATCCCAATCAGTTCCACAGTGAAGTATACAGACTTAAAGAGGTACTGCGCACTTAAATCATGTTTTTTGAGCTGTAAACTAAATGATATGACTGTACTGTGATGAAACACATCAATGCTGGTGTTAATATTGACATTTCTTACCAAATTTATAAAAATCAGCATTTCATGGGTTGAAAATGGATCAACACGCCATCTACTGTTTTAAATCAGCCCTGAACCTGCAAGGCCAATGCTGACATAGTCTTTGTTCAGACTGCAGGCAAATCAGATTTGTTTCTCAAGTCAGATCTTAAAGAAAGTTATTTCAGATTGGATTTGTGACAGACATCACCAACCTATCTGCATGGGTTGCTGTGGTAACAATGTAGGCGTCAGTAACTACGTACGCTGGTGACGGGGCTTTCCAATGCGGAAGCATGAGAAATGGCGATTCATCATCTCGCCCTCCAAAATATCGCGCTGTCAAGTTGCGGTGCAGAATTCAGCGGGAGGAGGCTGGTATACATCCACTCTGATGCACTTTCATCACTCTGGATTTGACGTCATCGTTGTGTGTTCCGTTGCAAGTGACGCAAAAGACGCTTTGAAATCCGATTTGAGCGGCCGGACTGAGACGCATCTGTAGAAATCAGATCAGAATTGCATTTCAGACCACCTCCAAATGTGGCTTGGATCTAATTTCATGTGATTTTTGCTGTCCAGACTTTGTAAAATCAATCTGGAAACAATCGGCTGGGACTTATCTATGTCATGAAATTTATATACAAAGACTAATCAGTGTCAGTCAGTCTGTCCTGTGTCCCCTGACCCACACACTACAGTTGTTGTTCCCTCACTCTGTTGCATTTTTTAAATATGGTGGGAGAGAGGTTTCTAGCAGAATTTGAGGGTGGAGTTACCTCTTAAAGCCAACACTTTAAGTTTAAGTCCCGTACACAGTGTTTTCTGCGAGTGGGGACACAATAAGTGCAAGTAAAAGAGATTTGACACACATTTCTAAAATTCACTCAGTCCTTGTGTTCTCCATCATGCCAGATGTGTTTACTTTGTTAAATTGTGTTATTATGTTTTTCCAAACACAATCAATATCTTACACTGAAGATTTTAAGCTTTTGGCACCTTTTTATATAAATGAATAGATATGAATACTCAGTACCTGCTCTAAAGTATATCAAGTATGAAGCGTAGGTAGCCTAGTGTTAAGATGTGAGACTACTTTTTCAACAGGTGAGAAGGCACACAGTAACTCAGAAGCTCCTGCAGCATCTGGAGAGCTTGGAAAGTCTAATGAAGGGCAGCTGCAAATGGAATGGAAGGAGCAAATAACTCATCAAGAAGTCAGGGAGGAGAAAGATCACAAGGCTTCAGTTGGAAATGAAGAAATGCAGCTAGGGTCGCAACAACCACAGACCCACACTGTATTGAAGTTGTCTTTTAGCGAGGATCAGAGTTTTTCCAGAGCATCTTTCGGTGAGGACCAGAATGTGTCAGAGTTGCCTACAGGTGATGAGCAGAGCTTGTTAGAATCAACTCATCCAGAGGAGTCAAACTTAGTCAAAACAGGTGAGGTTTCCAAACTAATCAAACAGGGCGGGTCTGAGGTGTTTTCATTTGAAGAAATTGATGGTTCTTCATACAGTGAAGAGGAGATTGAGCCTTCAACAGATGAGGAATTAAGGTCATGGATATATCCTCAAGATAAGATGTGCAAGGAGGAAGAGTCTATCATAGTTGAAGAACAGGAGGAAGATGTGCATGCTAAAGAGGAGAAAGGGGAGTTGGAATCATCCAGAGTGGAAAAAGATAAAGGAGGCAGCGTTGCAGATCACAGTGAACCCTCTGACATCCATGATGGTGAGTGTTATTTGGGCAATGTCTCTGCTGAGAGTGCTGGCTCATCTGAAATGCAGGAAGATGAGAAACCTAGACCTGAGGAGGACACTTCAGAGTCAGAAAGCTGGCTAGAGGACTCTGTGAAAGACCAGTCTACTTTAAACAGAGACCAGGGGAATGTAGAGTCCTGTGAAGGATGCTATGAGGGAGCAGTTACAGGAGATATTGATATTTCTACAATAAAACAAGACCAGAAAGACAGAGAAGGATGTACTCATGAGGATGACATATGTCAACAGTCAAAGGAGATCCAGACAATCAATATAAAAGAAAAAGACATGGATCTAGAGTCAGATGGAAGAGGCCAAAATACTGAAGATGTGGCAAAAGCTAAGGTAGAGACTCAGGCTGAATCATCAGACATTGATGGAAGTGATGGAGCTCAGGGTTTGACAGAGGTCCAGGTGTTAGATCACCTTTTGGAGACCGAGGAAATGGAGCAAGATGCAAAAGATGAAAGGCAGGGTGTTGTATGTGGGCTGACAGGAGAAACTCACAAATCAGAGGGAGGAGAAAGCTCAAAGAAAGTCACTTTTATCCTGGAGCCTGAGCTAATCAATGACTCAACCCTCTCTGAGACCAATACCTCTGCGGAGTCCAGGGCAGAGACGAGTATGTCAGGTGAGAACAGTAAGAAGATGTAGACATGAGCACCTGGGCTGCCTGGACACCTTAGCAGAAGTGGAGCACATGGGTGAAGTCATTTGTTTGAGAGACAGAAATCACTGGTCATTGGTAAACTGTGTACACTGGGTTTATATTAAGAGCAGCATGCTTTCTAAATCATGGGGTGACTAAAGGTTTGACCACGCTGCACGCAAGCAAACATGCACAGGTGTTGTTCGGAGACGTTTGTATGGCTGCTTTTGCCTTACTTGAAAGTAAACAAACAATTATGTGTATCTTTTCAGAACTCAAAATTTTCAGCCTGTGTGTTGGGAAATGACACAATACTTGACACAAGTAATAAGTAGAGAGCTACAAGCACACAATTAGTATTGCACAGGTGCACTGTAAACCTGAAACAAGATGGATGGTGCCCATTTGTTGTGGGTTTTCTTTCGTTTTAACACTTCTTCACCAGCCTCCAC
The DNA here is from genome assembly GCA_008360985.2 of Macquaria ambigua. NCBI lineage: Eukaryota > Metazoa > Chordata > Actinopteri > Centrarchiformes > Percichthyidae > Macquaria > Macquaria ambigua. The sequence continues at coordinate 800,409 of VMKM01000018.1, read as the reverse complement.
CTATTGTTGAAATCCTTATGACTTGATACAATTGTGAATGTTTCTATTCCAAAGATGCTGAACTGAGCTCTCATGATGAGACCAACACCGCTGAAATAATTGACCAGATGTTTGAGGAGGTGCTGGTATACGCTGGAAGGATAGAGGAAGAGAGGGCCGTGGATGAAGAAGACACTGAGGACCACGACAGTGGCATTTGCGCATGCTCTGGAGACAAAGATAAGATGGACACAGAGTCAGAGAAGGAGAAAAGTGAAGAAGAGTGCGATGAGAGCAAGAAGCTTGAAAGCAACGGAGATGAGCTGCTGACTTTTCCTCCCAGCGGCATCCTCTCTCCTCTCAGCAAGTCTGTAGAGGCTGTGGTCACCCCTCTGGTAAGATATAACTCTGAGCTGTCAATACGTGAGTTCCAGTAGGGGAGCTTTCTAGGTGAATAACTTGTGGGAGAGCTGATAAATTCAGAACCTGGGAAAATATTTCTTCTGTGTTAATGTTCCATATTCCACCAACAGCGACTGGCAGCGAGCCAGGAGTCCAATACTCCATCTCTGCTCCTGACTCCAGAAGAAACCACCACCCCTCCTGCTGAATCTGCTCCTCTATACAGGTATAGCTACAACAGTAGCAATGTAGCCATTTGTACAAATTCTGTTTGGAATAAAGTCGGATTGAATTCTCAGTCTTGAATCATCAGTGTTGCCTTTTGTCATCAGACAACACTGTTGTGACACATCTAAGAAATTACAAGCCCAATGCTATGTATGTCTTTTACCATTGAAATCATCACACTGGTGATTTGGCCAAGAAAGCACAATAACTGCAAGAGCTCTGCTTAAGGTGCTTTAAAAGATGCAAATCAAATGTTGGACCTGCAGGCCCATAGGCCCAACTAAAGATATAATGGGTGTAGATAAGATAAATAGGATTTTGGTTGCCATAATGTTTAAATGTATTTCTGTTACTTAAAGGCTGCATCATATTTCAATTCTATGAACATGTCATATTGTATTGTCATTATCTTCACATCACTTAAGCTTTCCTTTTGAATATAGGAGCTGTAGAGTACTACTCATGTGTCTGTAATGTGTTGTTGGTTTGTTCTGTGATTGACAGCATTGATGCCTACCGCACACAAAGACAGAGTAAGCTGCCCACCATTCAGAGTGTCACTCCTGGGGTTCAGAGACGAGCTCCAGAGAAGTCCCAACCTCAACCCTCTGTCAACACCAAGGAGAAAATCACGGTGTGTAGCACAGTTTTAAACTATTTTTAATTGAAGAAGGCCAACCTATTAACTGTTCCTGTTGTTAATCAACTAATTTCACAGTAGGTCTGTCAGTATTCCGAATGATTCAGAATCTATCAATTGAGTCAACTGCAAATGTAAACTGCTCTACAACTGATGAGGTTGACCTCTTTTTGATTGAATTAAATCCAGTACAGGTGTTGAGTAACCCCCAATCCTGCATATTGTCCTGTCTTTGTCCAGGCTCTTAATGAAGATGCAGGGAAGCTGCAGACTGTGGTCAACCAGACCCTGCAGGCTCTGAGCTGCTGTACTGATGAGGAGCACGGACGAGGCTCGCTGGAGGAAGCTGAAGCTGAGAAACTACTGCTGGTCTCCTGTATGTACACATCAAGAATTTTGGTTTAATAGTCCCATCTGTGCATACCATATGAAGACATGTTCACACTATTTTGTTTGTATAGAAACTGTTGCCGCTATTGCATTCTTTTAATATTTTTTACATTTTACATAACATGCATACATTTATCTGTTTATTAAATGTTAATTCCATCTACACCTCTTGTTCCAAAGCCTGAATAATTGTATTCAAAGCAATAATAAGATAATTTTTCCTTCATTTTCTATTATGTTTCTGTGTTGCTTATTATTCTTGTGATTTACTTGTTTCAGGTGAGAAACGCTCTGCCCTGCTGGCAGAGGTGGCCAGACTGAGGGAAGAGAGGAACTCTGAGTCAGGAGAGGCATCAGCAGAGGACAGGGAGTATGTTTCCCAGCAGCCATGCAGAGGGACTGTCAGCATCACAAACATCCAGCTGCCTCTCAAGGTTGAATTTGTCTGCTCCTCATTCAACCGCACAGGTAGCACAGCAAGAAAACATTTATACAATTTTTTTGATAAGGTTTCATTTTCAGTTGCCTCATATCTAACATGATTGATGCAAACACCTTCTATTTCAAAATTCAGGGCTTAATTAACACAAATGTAGTGGTTGACATCCACATTGAAATTGGTTTCTTTATGTACTCGTTTAGGTCGGCCAAGTCACTACTTCTTCGTCCTGATCCGCTACGGGCCTTGCAACATCGTTGCCACCCCGCTGGCCACGGCTGCTGATGCTCAGAATGGAGACACCATCTCCTTCCCTACTTCTGTCACTCTGTAAGCTGCAGTACATCAGCTGGATCGTGGTTACTTCACTGCTTCTAGCACTGATTTGCTGTGTTTATGTTTTTCTTTCTTTCTGTTTCTGAACTGACAAAATGTGTTATTTTCGTAAGCCATATTTTCAGCTTCAATCAGTGATGGACTTCACTGGACAAATCTGTTGCGTTTCTCGGGTCACATTTATATTTTGTTAACAAACGATTAATGAATGGTCAAATCCAGACAATTTGGACACTATTTCATATACTTTTTGCACAAGTTACATATTAAGGGGCGAAAATATGATTTTGCTCACTTGCCCCTGCATTTGAAGAGATTTGTGACTGTATTATATGATCATGTCAGTGGGAATATATAGATGAATGCATTGCTTGCTTTGTCTCCTTGATATATATAGGAGGGATATTCGCTCATCATTTGAGATTGATGTGGAAGTCTACAGCCTGGTGAGACAAAACATTTGACTTTTTGGTTTGCAGTCGTTCTTTGTCACGCATTAATTGTAATAATAATAATTGTAACTGAAATGAAATGAATGGAATAGCGAAGTTGTTTTAACCGCAGTTTATAGAAACATTGTTCCCCATTGTAAATTCACATTTACAAGTACGGCTGCAACTATTGTTTTCATTATAAATTAATCTGACAATTATTTTCACAATTATTTGATTAATTGTTTAGTCTATAAAATGCTCATCACAATTTCCCAGAGAGTGACGTCTTCAAATTGCTTTTTTTGTCCAACCAACAGTCCAAAACCCAAAGACTCTTCATTTACTGTCAGAAATGACAAAGAAAAGCAGCAAATCCTCACATTTAAGAAGCTGGAACCAGCCTGAAAAATTATCAATTATCAAAATTGTTGGCAATTAATTTTCTTTTGATCGACGAATTGTTGCAGTTCTATTTACAAGTTTACTATTCTTACTCATAATAACCTCTGTGTTCCCTAACACAGACACATGGGAGTATTTTATGTAGTTGACTAGGCTTACGTAATGGACATGAATTATAAATATTTAAACTTTCTGAAAAATGATGTTTATTCTGGCTATAACTGGTGATATTATAGACAGAAGGGTATGGTGTGTTGCTTGCTAGGATGATGTAGCTGAAGTTTCAGTTGTAGAAAGTTGTTAAAAGCTCTGTTAGATCTGATGTAATTTGTGGATTTTTAATGTGCCTGCTTTTGTGCCATCTAGTCCCACTCTTCAGGTAGTAACTGCAGCACGGACCGGACCAGCACTAAGTCACGAGTAAGTGGATGAGCCTAATAATGAGCCAGGTGTGTATTTATCATTGACAGTCTAATTAATTTGTGGCGTCTTTACATATTCAGGTCACACCAAGAAAGCTTCTGAATACTATCACAGTGAGTATCCAGTTTTTATTTCATGCCCAATAGTGTCTCTTGTTTTTGTTTTTTTTTCACCTTTCACGAAGGCATTACCTAAACCTTTTCTTTTGTTTTCAACAGAGATCCAGTAACAGTCTGACATGTAAGTTGAATTTTATTTTGGTCAGTATTTGTTGTAGCACAAGGAGGCTTCATTTTAGAATGGTAGCTAATAAATGTTTAGAAAATGTTTGGTGTACAAAAAATAAAATGTGAATTTGATATGGAGGCAATTCTAATTTATACCGAATCTATCACTGGTCATAATGGTCATGCATATTGCTGTTTGTTGGGAGTGTTCATTCTGCGCTTCTTTGTCCTTCAGCTGCCGCTCTTCCTTCTCTCAACACTCGGCGCTCCAGTAACTTTTGTCTGGTGGGCTCCCATAAGATCACCTTGGCCTCACTGGGACACAGCAAGTTCCCACTGGATAAGGTAATAATAATAATCTATCATGATATTGTTAGGAAGGACTGCTCACACTGTTTTTGGCATCTTCAGGAATTAAAGGTTAATATATGTCTTACTCTGGGTCAGAAAATTGTGTCTACTGCTGAAATACTGAGCAGTGTTGGTGAGAGTAGGATTGTCGGTCAGTTAAAAGTTAAAAGCTAACTAACCAATAGAATCTACAGGAAACTTGTTAATTTCATCAACTTATGCTGTGTCTCAATTAGTACACTTCCATGTAGTACACTGTGTACACTATGTAGCGTAGTGTGTGAATTTTGACAGGGTAGTGTTGTCTCAGATCGAACACAGCCGTTGTGCACTTACTGGAAATGTCGATCACAACATTTGACTGCTGCTTCTTCTTCTTCTTCTTCTTTTTAATGCTGAATTGCAACTGGGCAGAGCATTATCGCCAACTTTTGGCTCGCCCACCAAAATATTTGCCAGCTTGTTTGCTCACTTGACTTTAATTCAATTTTATTAAAAATGAACGTGCTTTCACTTTTAGTGCGGTGTTCACCGTGAGGGTGAGAAGTGTGCAGCGTTTCACACTCAACTGTTTGACCGTTATGAGGACACCATCCGGGTACTCATAGTACACTGCATTTTGCCATAACTGTCAGTGTGAACGCACTTATGCACTCAAAATAGGAAGTGTAAGTATGGAAGGACGCAAATTGAGACACAACTATAGATATCTTTGTCAGTTTGGCAAGTAAAAAATAACATTTCAAAAATGCAGTTTGGTAAACAATACATTTTGTGGTACTTATTAATTGAATGATAACATTCAGAAAGGAAAAACATGGGCCAAGTAACACTTTCACATTCACTGTCACCAGGTTTTGCACCTCTCTGTGCGTTTTATTGTTTACCTCGAGCACTGACCGGCCAGAGAAGAAGCACAGTGGCCCCACTTTACACCCCTTTGGTCTTTTTATTATTCTGTTAGGAGTTTCTATACATGGGTGGACTCACTGGTGATGTAACATGTCTGCCCCTCCCTGTCTGCCTCCCTCCCCCCCTCTCTGTCTTGCTTCCTCCATTCAGATGAAATTTGAAGGCAAAATCAGGAGGCTGCTGGGAGATGAATTTCAGGAAAAGGTTTCACTCTTTTCACAACACTGTCAGCCTTTCGCTGTTTCCCTCTGCTCCTCTGCAAAAACTAACCTAACCTCTGACTCATGATTTCAGTCATAGAAATTAACCGCCGCCTCAGTCTTAATGTATTGTTTGTGGTGAATGAATTTCCTTTTATTAGTTCAAGCTCTTTCACGTCTGATTTCAAAAATCAAAGACAATATCCATTATGTTAGAACATTTTTTTCAACATTTGAAATGTGCCTAAAGTCAAGATGAAATGGAAAAATGCCTTTTTAACCTTTAGATACTCTTGAAATAACGTTTCATCTCGACTTTAAGGCCAAAATTGTGTGTGTGTGTGCGCGTGCGTGCGTGCGCGTGTGTGTGTGTGTGTGTGTGTGCGTTAACCGTCTAAATATACAAGAAGAATTTCACTCCAAAATGCAGTACGCACCATGATGATACCTACTCATAATGACACTTAGTACAGTCGAACAGGCACAAATGAAATCTCTTAAAAGTCACATCTGGTCACAGTTTTACCAAAACAGTTGAATTTCGGCTCGCGTTTCTTTACAAAAGTGGATGCAGAGCATGTCAGAATGAAATTCTTCAAAAATATAGTTTTCTGTTTCTTGCTTCTCTACATGTCTTCTACATCATACCCATTGAACAGTGTGTTCCCTCCCTCTTCCTCCCTGGACGGCAGGTACCTTTTCTCTCTCCTCTAGAGGGCAACATCTACCTGCGACTGGACAGCGAGAGTCACTCTAATGTACAGCACCAAGGCTTCCTGGTCAGTGATGTGATGTTGCTTGTTTTCCCACAACTCTCTGGATACATTGCAAACATGTCCATCTTAACAAGCAATTTAGTGTCGTCAAAGTCTTTAAATCTTAAGATCCACAAAGTAAACTGGGTGAGAGAATTCCATTTTGTCATAATAGTTTAAAAGCAACTGTCAGTATCTTAAAACCACACAGAGAAGAAGCAGATTTCCACTACACTCCGGTGAGAATGTAGTTCGGTCTGGCTTATTTATGTTAGTTTTAAACTGCATTTTTGTTGCATTAAATTCACTCTTCTCGTGGTTCTGTTCCCAGACAATGTTTGAGTTGATCAGTGGATATGGGGTGTGGCATCGCCGATATTTTGTTCTGGAAGGATGCAACATGTACTACTGGAACCACCCCAATGACAAAGAAACTAAGGTAGGGATAGAGCAACAGAGAGACTAAGTCACCAAGTTTCCTTTAATAGAATAGAACAATAGAATTCTTGTTTTCTGTTTTAACATCCCAGGAAGCAGAGGGCAGCATTTCTCTGTCCAGCTCTCCCAGTCAGTGTGTCCGGCCCGTCAAGAGAGACTCGTGTGCTCGACCTTTCACCTTTGAGCTGGTGAGCAACACCCCACAGCAGCAGGACGACAGCCAGGATGCTTTGGCCAAGTAAGTTTGAATAAAAACTCAAACCTGTCTTTTAAGGCACAAATTGTGTGACTGGGATTGATCATCTATGAAGTTTCACATTTTGGCCAATATAGAATAAGACTCCTCATTTATCATGAAACCCTGTTTACATATAATTGCCACTTTTGTTTACAAGCATGAGGCATGTTGCTCTTATGGCTGCAGCCAACTACTGATGTCACAGAGGGTGTTTTACTTTTGTCAGTTGATGGGAAACACCTTCTGTGACATCAGTGATTGGGTTGTGCCTAGAAATGTATTTTGAAACAGTATAATTACTATAAAAAAATGACGTAGACTAACAGGCTCTACACTGGTTTTTATACATGTCACATTGTGTGCCACTGGATGTGGTCTTAATTTGACGGAAAAAGTAGAAAAAGCAGTGGTTGTCTTCCATGATTTTACAGTAAGTTTACCAAAGTACAACAATTACTTTAAAACTGGAGTGCGGGACATTACATATAAATGAAGGTCTGTTACATTCAAGCCGTTGGCAGACGAGTTGACACAATGCTGCTTAGCCTCCAGGTAAATCTCTCTGTATTTCACAGTATACCAGAGTTTTTAAATCTGGTGTGTGTGTGGCGACATTGACACGCTGGTGCACCGGTAGTAAAACCAGAGCCATGTAGAGAGAGTTGCGTCAACAGAAGTTCAAGATGCTTGATGGTCACATGATTCACGCAGACTTCAGATAGTTCTCTCTACATGGCTCTGGTTTGTCAGATCTGAAGGGGAGCAACCGTAGTGACGGAGTAGCTACAGCAACTAGGAGTATGGAAGAAAAACCGAAGAAGCGTCCAAGAAAAGTTTCTGATGCTCCAGATAAAAAATAAACTCTGCGTTCAGAGAAAGGATTACAGTCAAAAAAAGAAAGCGATCGACGGCGAGGACAGACACTGATAACCATTGGTGTAGCTTTTCCTCGTTGGAGAGCTCTGAAGAGCAGGGACTGAGGGCAGACAGGATGTGGTGTTACTCCTCTTGGACAGCTTGGTCTTTGTAAATTATTTGAAGGAGGCTATGTAGCTATTACATTTACTTTACCTAAATAACTGGAAATTTGAGCAACCTCCCCTGTAGGCATATGTCATGAGCTTGCAGCGACAGTGTTTGTGTAATTACTCTCACTGCCAGAAGGAGGAGACAAAAGTTCTGCACTCCAGCTTTAACTTTTATAGATGTTTCATTAGGCTCAGTAGCACCTATAACAGACTTGTCTGGCTTCATGCTCCTATGATCACAAACTGATAGATGTTGTTCTTGTTCAGGTGTTGGTTTTCAGCTGACACCAAACAGGAAAGACTGGACTGGATGGAGAAACTGAACCAAGCTCTTTTGGACTTTCACACATGGAAGCGAACACCAGCAACCCAAACAGAAAGTCAGCAGTCAAACACGTCCGGCAGTGAGAACTTGAGGGAGAGCATACTGTAACTACATCACTGAGCCAACATACCTGCTCAGATGTGATTTCTTATACTTTCTGCTGGCTGGTATCCATGATGCTGCTGGAGATGAGTGTCTTCTTTATAGGCTCTGTGTCACTTTTGAAATGAAACTGCCAAATTGCAAATGTTATGTATCTGATGTTGATTTATCTTTGGGAGAGATCTATTTGATTTTCATACTGTTTTTTTAATAATCTGAATCCAATCATTATTGTTGGTTTTCACTTTTATTTGCTAAGTTACAGTTGCCATTTGAATAGTTTTAGTTTTTCTTTGTCATGATTTTGTGGAAATGAGGTTTTATTTTGACTTTGTTGGCAATATGATTTGGTCACTTTCTGTAGCTAAGGTGAAACTTATTTTGTAGCTTATATATTTTTGAAATAATTTACACATGTTTAGATTCATATTGTATTTTCGTATCGTTTCAACTGGAAGGATAGACGATTTTGAATAGATACACTAATAAATATTGAAGGAGAAGGAAATCTTAAACACTAATCTAGGGTGAGAATGTATTTGAAATGGCAGGAAACTATGAATTATTAAAATATAGAAGAAATGCTAGCTAGTGTTGGAATGGGAGCTTTTTTCTTTATTTTTTTTTTTGACACTGTTTCTGTTTGGTGAAATAATACTTGTTTTTGATAATGGGCCCAGTTGATCCATTCTAGGTGGAAGTTAGTGCAGGTTTTTGTTCCACTGAACCAACAGATATGTGGCTGTTTTTGTGAAATGTGATAGAACAACACTTGGTGCCTTTTTTACTAAAGAAATAATCAGTGAAAATCTATATCTATCCCTCTCGTCAGTACATGTCACTGGGCTCTTGGGGTTTTAACTCCTTCCCACTGGCCTGAAGTGTTCACTCATATCAGTACAGGATGTGTTACTGCACATAAATAAACTCATATATATACATATTTAAACCCGTATTATATATGTAATAAGTGGATGAGAGATCTGATGAGGTAAAAGAGGGGACTGGTGATGCTGCTACAATGAATGTAGTCTGTTCTGTCTGATGTCCTGTTTTGTTTTCATGTATTTCCACCTATCAGTCTCTCACTTTGTTATAAATGTTATTCATGTGAACTCTCATTCTATGCACTTAATTGAAAGTAACAATAAAATAAATGCATTGAAAGTGCTACAAAAACAGTTGAAATTGATTATATTGAACCAATTATAACAACATTCTATAATATCACTTTGATATTTCCATTTTCTTTCCAATAGAGAACACGTTAAAGTCAGTGCAGAGTTATTTCAAACACATGTCCCATACAAGTACATTCAGTGGGTTTAAATACTTCCCATCCCTTTATTGCTCAGCACACTCTTCTCCTGTACTGTATATACATTTACATTGGCTGGTGGAACCACAGATCTGCTATACATACGGAGCCTGAGAGAGTCTGGCAGGAAGGCAGCTCAGGTCAGGAATGTCATACAGGAAGTGGTCTTGAATTAGACTTCCTGTTCGTCCCATAGCTCCTCTGGGTGGAGGCGCTGCTGGGTGTTATGGAGCTCAAGGTGATGACAACAACAAGGGGAGGGGAGCACTTGATTCTGCTTTCAGGACACACAGCTGTGCTGAACAGGCAACACTGGCTGTTCTTATGCCCTGGGTGCTGGGCGGTGGTCAGTACAGTGATTTCTATGGGTTTGTCACCTTGCCCAGCTTTGACAGATTTTGGGGCAGTAATTTAAGTTCAGTACATAAGGTTAATGCAAATGGGAGCTTGAAAACATTTTCCCCAACTGATTTACAGATCTGTCCATGTAAAACTCATCAAAATGAACATTTTACTAAATCTAGTGTTACTAAATCTAAAGACTAGTTTCTTGGCGATTAGATTTTGTTACGTCTAGAGGAAAGGTCAACAGGTCATCCTCTGGGTACCAGGAACATCCACGGTAAATTTCATATCAATGTGACCAGTAGTTGGTGAAATATTTTGTTTTGGATCAAGTGGACTGACTGGCTGACAGCCAGTCCAAAGGTACAAAAGTTACAACATTAGTGTGATTTGTCTGGACGCAAGATTTCATCTTTAATTCTGACTGTATCCTGCAGGACGGCCTGTGAATGCAAATCAGATTGTTGGATCTACAGCAGAGGGAGTGACTGAGCAGCCAGAATTGCAGACGGGAAGAAACTCGACTGCAGTGAGCCTCGCTGTCAGAGTGACAAGACTAAAAGAACAGCAGGTCAGCGGCCTTGTTGTGCTTAGCAATGTGGTCCCACCCTGACAGGAATACATTCTGCACAACATCCTGGTGTGTCAACCTCGGCTCTATTCTTTAGATGGCTCTGGAGGAAATTGTTCCTGTGTGGCAAAGATACAAGAGATGATACAGAGGAGGGTGGTCTTGTTAGTCGACTAACAAAGGGGCAACCACCTTGACAGAATGAGGGTTGGACAGATTCAATATCAGTATGGACATTTTGGTCTGATTCCACACAACTGTGGTCACATCCTGTGGTCTAATGCTCTTACACAATGAAGAGAATAAGGGACTGTATAGAAATTATCAGGAGGTGTTGGAAAAAGGGAACAGTATTGTAATTTTTCTTTTTGCTGAAAGTTTTTTGGGGAGAGCAGGGGAGGGCTTTTAATTATTTTTTTACTATCCCAAATTCATTTTCTATTTCAGCCTTTCCATATGAGATGTATTATATAAATCTTGTGTTTCACTTTTTGTTTAAAGCAGCTATGATCAATATTTTATAACAATGGTTCAAATGACTGTAATGTGAAATGTCTCGCTTGTAGTGACAAACTCAGAGTTTTACGGCTTACAGTTTAAAGTGGCAATAGACTTATCAACTTATCAACACCCCACCATCCCAGCATTTCAAAGTGGTACTATCGTTGGCACCGCTGTCGCAAAGACAACCAGATCGCTTTCTGTTAAGGACACACTGCATTTGTTTCCAAATTTCCATGAAGAAATTATCAAATAAGAGAGAAGAAAGAAGCGTGTTCACTGAAGAGGTAAAGTGAAATTGTCATCGTTTTATACTGAGTAATAACCTAGTTTGAGTATTGCTTTGTGCAAACAAGTAACGACTGCTAGCAGCCTGGCTACTGTCCAAAGCAAGAAATCGTAAGAATCCCAGTTTGAACTAGAAACCCCGATCTCAGTGCTAAAGTGATAAAGGCAGAGTGAAACTCCAGGTAGTATTAATAAGTAGGCAGGTTTAGTTACTTACTGATCGAGTAGAAAGAATGCTAACTTGATGTCCATCTCTCCATCGAGTGAATGCCCGTACGAGGTTCACTCACTGTTTTACCTCGGTTTTTTTCACTTTCCCTCTTCACCTTCTTTGCATCGTCTGTCAACGGAGCTCTCTTTTTTTGCAGGTTAGAGTTTCCACAGTTACTCCGGTTGTTCCACTATCCGCCATTTCCGCTAGTATAGCTACAGATAACTACCGGGGAAAACAAAAGCGCTATCCTCTTTTTTGTTTTTAAGAACTTTATTGAAACAATTACACAACAAGTTTATAACACCTTGTGTAAAAGTGCTATCCTTGTTCTCTTTATACATCCATGGCTGAGACCTATGTGTGTGTAACAGAGATGCCTCAAATAGATGCTAATGTTGCTCCATATCTACTGGATGTGTATGCTAACAAGTTTGCCATATCACCTTTTAAGGTGATAAACAGTTATCAGTTTCCACTGACTCCAAGTGGCCAAGAAATCTGTTATTGCATATTTAAATTGGTGTGCATCATCTTAAATTCTTCTTATATAAATATCTTATTTTGAGATACTGGGAGTAAGTCCAAAGAAAATAATTGTGGGAGTGTCTTACTTTTTTTTTTTTTTAAAGTGAAAAATAAGATGCCCTCCCCACCAAAAATAATTTCCGTACAGTCCCCCATTAGTCACTTCCTACCCAAGTTTTCAACTACAATTTTGTCCTTTGTTCAGAGTGAATTTGTTATTCAATAATAACTCACAGAGCACCCACGCACAAAGTTTAAAATTGCATGAGGAAATTTGAAGTGCAGCACTGAAAGATGATGGTCCCATGTTCCCTTCAGATAGCGTGTTTGTGTTGGCTCCAGCCACAGGGCCACTTGGCACGCTCCTTGCTGTGTTTTGAAGAGGTACGGGAAGCTAGGAGGCGTAAACAGGCCGGCGGGGTCAGAGGACTTTGACTGGGCTGCAAATAAACAAACTTCCCTTAGTGGTAGTAGCTGGTGCTGGTCAAACAGCTGCAGAGGATCAGAGAGGGTCAATGACACAGTGTTTTTGTTTCAATGGAAAAATTCAACACATTTTGTTCAGCATCAACAATAGAGCCACAAAGTTACCTACCTGGTGTTAAAATAAAGTTTAATGACTCCCTAATGAAGTCATTATAATCAAGAATCATGTCCGGTTTAAATCATCTACTGACACCTGTAAAGTGCCTTCCAATAGAAGAATAATAGTCATGGACTCCATTAGTTCTTGGCTCCTTTGTGTTCCCTTCTTTTACGGTGGGTTGTAAGGCTAATGACTTATGCATTATACATTGTTTCTTCCTGTAACCGTGTGTTTAATTGGTTTTCCTTTACGAGTCACGGAGACTCTCAGACTCCCAAGAGGTTTTGTGGAACACCAGGTCCACTTACCCCCTAATTCCCCCCACCCTGCACCCCTTCTGGCACCATCTGGATTGTTTTCCTGGTCCCTTCCCCTCGTCATCTCTTGCTGCTTTTAAGTCCTGTGGGACAAAGAAATCAGAATTACTTGAATACGAAAACAATTTATATTTAGTGCTTGAGTTCTTTTGAGGCGGTCAAGATGCCATGACTCAAGTTCACTGTAGAAACACAGCAACATGTAAAACATGTTGTTTTTACACTTTGGTTTTGTACAGATTAAATAAATGAGATGTAACATGTTAATTAGTGAACAGCAGTGCTGATGGTAGGCTGATTTTGTTACCTTTGGACAGAGCCCAGCTAGTTGTTTCCCCTTGTTTTCAGTCTTTGTGCTAAGCTAAGCTAACCGGCTGCTGGCAGTAACTTCACATTTAATGTACAGACATGAGAGTGGTATCAATCTACTCATCTAACTATAGAAGTGAATAGGAATACTTTCCAAAATGTAGCACTATTCCTTTAAAAATCAAAAGGTTTCTATGTAGATAAGCATGGAAGCTTATTCTCTTTCTTGGAAATAGTAGTTTGACAAGACAATCCCAACTCAAGGTCCACTTACGAGCTTTTTCCAGAGCTTTCAACTGCATCACATGGTCTTCATGATTGGGTGGGGTTTGCTCAGTTGTCGTGGAGATGGATCTGTTGACATTTTTCTTCACCTGATGAAGACCGTGTGGCTTTGGTATCAGAAAGCTGAGGTAAAAATGATTCTCAAATAGTATTTACCATCTTCTCAACAGGCCCCTGAATGCAGCATATCTCCCTATACCCTCCCCATCCCTGCCCCTTTCTTCCCTCACCCTACAGCACTATTCTCTTCCCTCTCCTCCCCCCTGCTCCCTCCCTTTCCTGCCGGCCTCTCAGCAGAGGATGTGTCTGGGAGAGAGAGTGTGTGTGAGGGAAAAGAGGAAAGCCGTCAGTAGAATGGATATGTGCCCTCTCTCCTCCACCTTTTCTTCTCCTCCTCCTCCTCCTTCTTCTCCTCTGTCTCATCTCCGTCCTTCTTCACCTTCCTCTGCCAGCATTGCACCCTGGGCACCCTCAGTGCCGGCAGTCAGGGAAAAGGAGACTCGTCGGGTGGACGGGCTGCTGAAATCTGAACTTCAATGTCAGCAGGGGACCAGAAGAATGGTGGTGACAAACCAGAAGGTAACGGGACACACATACTGAACACACATGCACAGACGCTGTTGTTGACAACATTGCTGAAAGGCCAACACCCACTTCTTCTAAAGTCTCTCAGTAGCTAAAGACAAAACAAAGCTGTGCACGACTGCAGTGTTGCTTGTCTATGAGATAAATGAATGAAGTCTTCAAAATGAATCATTCAAGTGTTAGGTTTAGAGTGATGTCTTGATTTGGGGGCCATCATTCGCCTTTGATTACATATTGAACATCTGCCAGTCAATGTCAAGCACCCTTAGTGTGATGAAGGTTCCTCCCTGGTGAAAGTAGCTGTGATCTCAGAGTGTTTTGTGGAAAGAAATAAGATGAAGTTCACTTTTAGAAGCTACCAATGCTACATGTTGACCAGTCTGTTTGAATACAGTATAAAGTTTAGTGTCCTCTGATGGTCCATTTAGTAGTTGTTCTGGAGCTTTCAATCATATCACATAATCTTCATCAGCAGATGGTGTTTGCCCAGTTGTCATTGGAATTGTAGATTATCTATATATATATATGTACAATTTGAGGACAGCTGCTGAAGGAACCTTGTGACGAGATTTTCTCAACTGCTGGACATTCAAAGTTCAAGAATGAACTTTGAATGTCCAGCAATTTCAAATTGACAAGAGAAGAATGAAGGAAAAAGTGTGTGTGTGTGTGTGTGTGTGTGTTATTTTATTTATTTTGGAATGAAAATAGACTAATTTAAAGAGACAGCGATACTTTAGTATTGCACTTCCATAAACGTGGGGGATTTTGGAGAGACTTTTAGTCACTAGAATAGGGTCAAACTCCAAAATAGCATATTTTGTGTTCCCAGCGACTAGTAAATTTACATTAAAATCAGTGGAGTGGCCCTTTAAAGACACACATAAAAAAGACTCCATAGCATTTTTTGCATATCAGGCCTATCAGACCGGCTGTAATGTTAAAAAGCATTATAGTGCAGCAATCAGTGAGTAACTACTGCATCTTCCTCTGTGCAGTTGTGTTTTTGACTGTGCTGTTGCAGCACCAGCTTCCATGACACTCATCACTTTCCTAAATAGGAGCTCTAGGGTTTATTGTTTTGCAGAGCTGCTGCTGCTGATGATGTTTTCAGCGCTCAGATTTAGTCTTGATAGGAGATAGCAGTGTCCCATGACCTCCTCTGAGACAGAGACAGCCCTATTTGTGTAATTGAGAAGTCCAGACATCTACACACACACACACACACACACACACACACACACACACACACAGTTGTGAATGACTATACTTACCAGAACCGCTCAATGACAAAACCCGAACTTTCAGTGACATGCCTAATCTATGACTGTTAGAATGTTGTTATTCTAACACAATCAGCAAAGCTTTCAACCCTAAAGTCATAGAAAGACGGCTTTATGCTGGTGACCTAGCACAGCACATTACTCTCTGCTGAGTCACTGACCAGTACATTATTCAATTAAGACCAATTAAGATGTGTAATTCAAATGGAAGCATTGTCATGTGACTCTGACGGCTGCCTGTCTAGTTGACTAACAGATGAGAAATGATGTCCTGCTCACCTGACTGGTCGACTGATGACAGAGCCTCACTTCTCTGTGCTATAAAAAGATTCTCTCCATTAGGGTGCAGACAAATGTTTGACTCAGGCTGTACAGCATATCCTATTCCCTAAACATCAATACTGCTGTTCTCAAAATTGTCCCCTTTTATGGGTGATATGGTTGGTAGCTCAACAGTGTACGGTGAAAGCATGGAAGGACATTTGGGGACAACATAGGGAGCTATAACAAAATCAGGATGTACTTTTCTAAAGCTGGTAAGTGGGAAACGATTAAAAAATGATTAAATATTAAATAATTCAATAGCTGGGAACAAACCTTATCACAGCACACTGGCTTTTATTTCCCCAAACATTTCCTGGATGCACAGACACTCTGGAGACAGAAATAATGACACTGGTAAGTATGTTAAACCTCATTTAGCAGATAATCGGGCCAATTCTAGTTTTTCTCTCAAAGGGAAGGATGTGCCCCGGTTGCAAAAGTCAATTTCCTCTTCCTCTGGTTGTACAGTTTGAGAAAAGTGTTTAGCTGAGGTGCTAAGCCACCCAGATCCTGAAGTATCTCGTCTCATGATCAGTTTAGTTCATAGATAACGCCCTAACCTATAGTCACACCCAGTAAATGTATGGCATTTGCAGTGTGAAATATCCCCTCTGCTCTTTTCCACTTATGGTTCATGTTATATTTAATAAAAGTGGGTGCATTTTTTATAACATTAGTGAGGTGAGCTTTTTTTTCAGGTGGTTACCCACCTCCGCTATAAAGCACTGCCGGAAACCAAGAGTGGCACATGTATCATAGTGTGATGGGATCACTAGTTGATTCTCAGGTCGAAACCCTTAACAGCCAATTTGAACTGAGCCCATTGTTGCATATGTTGTGTGTATATGTTTGTTTGTGCTAGGTATGATCAGGCTGTTCAATTTACTCAACTGTGAGTGTGGCCTCTGGTTTTCAGTGTTTAGACCCTAAATGATACACCAGGAGCTATGTGATGCTGCTGCTGCAGTACCTTTCCCAAAATGTATCTTCTGTGTGCTTTTTTTAAATGTGTACTAGACCTGAGTATAAGGGAAGGAACTGTGGTCAAAACACAACTAAGAAAGAGAATATCATTAGCCCAAACATTACATTACCCACAAAGCAATTTGATCGCCAATATTTCGTCAAAGATTTGGGTGTGTTATGCTAGTGTTATCCAGCCGCTAGCGAGCTACAGAGGTCTGGTAAGCTCACTTCTTCTTTTTAACTCCACACCCCCAGATTTTTTACCCCAACAGACGCTGACTCAAGTGACATCACTTGAGGCAATTTATCAGATATTGCACCGCAAAATTCTTTATACAGCGTTCGTACAAAGTCTTGAAAGAAAATGCTTAATTTTAACCTTTATGTTTTCAAGGTTAGGAATTTGCTTGAATTCGAATATACTCCTTGAAAAATGCTTGATTTTCAACATAATCTGGTGTTTCATCATCTACACAATCACTCTTGTAAAACAAAAGTCTTTTAATTTATGAAATGAAACAATCCCGTCGTCATATTTGTTTGTTGTTGAGTTCCCTTTAATTGCAGTTATGTCTTCAGAGGAGCTCTATCTCCAAAAAATGCTTGTGAAATTAAATATACAATGTGTCTTATTTGTTAGGGTTATCTCTAGACAAAACATCTGCCTCTCTGCAGTGTCTCAAACATAAAACGTTTGCGAAGCCCTGGGTTTTTGTAAAAAATGACCCCTCTGGATTGCTTCAAGTCTTTATTCCTACCTTGTTGTTCTGTCCATTTATTCGTCAGACACGGTGCCAGTGGCTGAGGTATGGCCAGAGGTGGAGAGGGCCGAGTCTTTGGCCCGCGGTGCTGCCCTGAAGTGGGCGTCAGGTGTTTTCTGTCGACCGGAACATCTGGAGCGCTTGAGCCAGTACAGGAAGAGAGAGAGTCAGAGGACCGCCTCCATACACACCAGACTCAAGGTGACATAACAGGCACACATCAAAACACACTGCACATGCATACGCAATATGATACAATACAAACAGGTGTTGTAAATGGTGCTGCTGTGCACAAATTGTTGCTTTGATTTGTCATCAATGGGAATCAAATAGTAACCACTTTGCTACTGCATGTTACTGCTGCTTTCCTTCAAGTCCATGGTCCAGTCGTACCTGGAGGGGGTAGGCTGGGGTCTGGAGCAGCTCCGGGAGGCCAGGGCCGAGCTGAAGGAGGTGTCGCATGCTTTGAAGAAAGCAGGACTGGAGTCCAATCAAAACACAGATGGGGTGAAGTCTCTGGAGAGGCTGAGAGAAGTGTCAATCAACCACTGTCAGCTCCTCGCTGCCGTTAGCAACCTGCCCCGACTCTACTCTGGTGAGATGCTTCATAGTGAATTCAGTTTCCTTTTTAATTTACAGAAATTAGTTTTCATTGTTTTATTTGTTGAACACAGATGAAAATAGGCTCTTTTTGGGGAAAGAAACTGTTTCAGTTCTTTTTTGGGAATAGAATTCATTTAATTTTTCTTTATAATAGTGTAGGCAATGTCCTGTCATGATCAGGAGCTAAAGAGTGTAGTTCACCTTCCATTTTAACATAATTGCATTTGCCCTAATCCTACCGTGAGTGAATGATTGTAACATAGATCCTACTATGATCCATACTGTACATGGGGTAGATAAAATGGCAAGTATACTGGCAATTATAATGATACATTTTCTTGAAATCAGAAAAGTCAGAAAAGTATTGATTCAAGTCTGGTAAGTAATGAGGCTGTAGTTTGTGAATTTGTTGCATTGGGTTATACTGTATATCTTAAATTGCCTTATGTTCCTTGTTTTTGTCCACCCTCTGTAAATGCCTTTATATTGAACGATCCAGCACCCTGCTACAAGCAAAGAACGTCTCCCTACTAACAAGCATCTGAATGTTAACATTTTCTTCCTTAGAATGGCTTTGATCAGAAAATATTCCTACTCTTGATAATAATATGAGGAAGTTGGCTAACAGCCCATTTTGATTCTTTAAATGTACTTACATCTACTATACAGTTGAAACAGAGTCTGCTCTTCTTCTTCTTCTTCTTCTTCTTCTTCTTCTTGATTTCCTTTACCCACCCATCCTGGTCCTGTGTATAACTGGTGGTACCCATATAGAATATTACAGGGATTTTCATCTGCTTCCACAACTATTTTATGGTACAATATAGAACATGTTTTGCTGGAAACTAAAATATGCAACTTCAGTCTTGTGGCAGCAAGAGGTTATTGCATAAATTGTTGACGGTTTGAGGAATTAAAGTTCTCCCTCCTTCTTTCCCTTCATTGCCCTTTGCAGTGCGTAGCATTGTGTTGGAGACTGAGCGTCTGGTGGAGTCCCGGCGACTTCTGGAGGCCCATGCCCGGTTGATGGAGCTGGAGCGCTGGCAGGACGACATCCTCTGGCAGCTCCATGGGGTGGCAGGAAGTGTGCTCAGCACAGAAGACCAGGAGCTGGTGGCCAAATATTTCTCTGGTGTCGGGAAGCTGGTGGACGCCCTGGGTGAGGAGATCTTATAGACGCGGGGTAGACAGCTTAACTGTTTACTCAGTAATATCAGTTTCATGAATCCTACTCATTCAAAAGCAAACATACCATATATGGCAACTGTATTTGTTGTATATTGTAGTTTAGTATTTTCTATACATATTTTGGTATAGATATAGATACAGTATAGAAAGCTATCTGTATGTACCCATAAGGTTGTAAGATGTTGTGTGTTCATTTACAAAGCAGATGATGATGATGGTGAAGATGATGATATTGAACACTATCATGTACTGGCACTGAATGTTTGATCAGTTGTGTTTTCTTACTCATTGGTTTAGACAATCCCTGAATTTTGCTCACTTTAGACCAAGCCAAGTACAGCTGTTTTTGTTAAGACAACATTAAATCAATTTGACAAGTTTGTCTAATTTGGTTAAATGTATAAAAGAAAAATACTTTCATTTCTTTAAAGTAAGGTATCAAAAACAAAATGGAGCTCAGGTATTGGATTGGCACTGGTACTGGAATACTATGCCTGGCCCTACTGAAGGCAAAACAGAGGAATAACAACTGAAAAGAAGTTATAGTTTAGCCATTGTAATAAATTATACTATATGATCATTGCATATAACAGGTAATCAGTTTCTCAGTTTAGAGGGAAAATGGTTCCTGGATGCTTCTCTGATGTTGCTTTTATTTAGATAATTATGGTGATATTTGTGCAATCTTCTCATTCAAATCAAAATGATTAGATCAAAGTCAGACTCACCCTGTGCTAAGATATGGAGAGTTCAGCTAGCTTCAGTAAAAGTTAAAGCTGTATAAGTTTTTGTTTTTTTTTGGTCACTTGGGGACAGCGGAACAAGTTCATAACGCAACAACACTGACATATTTTCACCTTATTGAGTTGTTTTGGCAAACATGTTAGCTAAAAGTTATCTGTTTACACATCCAGTAGACATGTAGTAATATTAGCATTCATGTAAACCAGCTACAGTAGTTGCTTACTTTGTCTGTCTGCTGATTGGTACATTGGTACAGTTGGTTTATCAGAACCTTTTGCTAAAAAAAAAAAAAAAAAGGTTTTTGCTAAAAAGCTGACCTCATTTGCAGCCGCTGCAATCAGCTGTTTGGGGGCAGGAAAACCAAAACAATGAGCTAAAAGAGGGAAAAAAATGGTCTGCAGAGTTGAGGGGAACTGCACATTTGGGTGACAATTCTCTGTGGGTTCGT
The DNA here is from genome assembly GCA_008360985.2 of Macquaria ambigua. Classification (NCBI taxonomy): domain Eukaryota; kingdom Metazoa; phylum Chordata; class Actinopteri; order Centrarchiformes; family Percichthyidae; genus Macquaria; species Macquaria ambigua. Next base: position 779,999 of record VMKM01000018.1, on the reverse strand, counting down.
AACTACGAGCGACACCTATCACAGTATACATAGTCATTTCAGATCAGTCAATGTACAGTTTATATCAGTGTCTGCCGAATGAAAACTTAAAAGTAGCTTTTAAGAATAATCTGAATGACAAAAAAAAACATTAGACCATTTTTGATGTGTAGCCTAGATAATGTTTCTGATGAAAGCACACAGTCTGTGGTTGAAACCTATTGTCTCCATTCTCAACATCCACCCTGTCACTGCAGGTAAGGAAATGTGGGCGGTGGTGAGCAGTGCTCTGGCTCTGGCCCGACAAAACCCCACACCATTTGTATCAGCGGTGAGGATAGTGGAGCGGGAGGAGGCCCTGGACCGAGCTTTACTTATGGAGAGAGGGGGGACTAGGGGCAACACCAGGCCCCTGCCCCCAGGACGGCCTCGCTGCTGGAGAGCATGCTTCTTCCAGGTCAGCACCAGCTGATACAAACATAACACTTCACCTTTTACCAAGTTTCTCCTTTTTAAATTCCTGATTGTATGTTACAGTCTTTCCTCTCTCATGTTTTCTTCTTTTTCAGGTACTAGAGGAGGCGGTTTCTGCGCGGTTTCGCAGCGTTTCCTACCTGCACACGCGTGGGCCGGGTCTGGCAGGCCACCTCTCTGCTCTCCAGCATGGTATTATGGCTGACCTGGCCACCGTACACCACCTGCTGGAGCACTGTGTCCCGCCACACTACCAGCTAACAGGAGCTTACCTGAGGGCCAGCCACCGCTGTTTACATTCTCACCTGGCACAGGTCAGTGATGTGAGAGAAATAAAAGGATGCTGCACCATGTTTAGCTTCTGTACAACTCCTCACTATGTAGACTACAAATATCTCTAAACAATCACAGGCACTATTATTTCTCTCATCATTTTTGGTGAGTTTACCTATAATATAGTAAGATCCATGAGACTTAAATATGTTCTTTTTAAATATTTTTTGAATTAGCAGTTGTTTCCTCTATAGCAATCACGAACTGGAGGTTGTAGATTAATCATAATTTTATTTTCAAGCTGTTGATGACCTCACTATGCACATGTAAGTGATACTTGTGGCCTAGGTTAGTAGCTGGGACCTGGAGAGTGGGGAGATCTTTGCTGTGCTCAACTGGGTGCTACACATCTACAACAGGTGAGATCTATGACCAGCGCAGATTCTGTATTTCATTATTTGTCCTTCTGTGTGTGTGTGTGTTTGTGGTTGTTTGTGCTTTATAACGGTTTGTGTTATGTGCTCTAAATTTACATTAAGGATAATGTAAGTTTTGATTTGAGGTGACTTGAGAGATGGAGGCCATTGAACACATCTAAGCAAATTAACAACTCCCAATTTGTGTGAGCGGACATCCTTTTACAAGAGAATCTTCACTTGATTCAGTAGTTCATCTGAACATCACTTTCGCTCTTACTGTATATTCAATTTCAAATGCAGCTGATTACCTTTCATACACACTTCTCTCCCATAGTTCCTACCTCTTTCCTTTAATTACCATCTAATGACGTACAACGCTTAAAAAAACAAACAAAAATGTCATCTATCACAGCTATCATCTGTTGTGAAATGGCTACACTAAGCAAGAGTCTTGTCTAGTCATTGTTAGTCTAAATCAGTGGTTCACAACCTAGGTGTTGGGACCCCCCAGGTGTCGCAAGATGATTAACAAGATGGAAAGGAAGAAGAAAAATCATTTCTCAAATCTTTGCTTTGTTCTTGTGAAATACTGGACAGTTTTACTCCTTCAGGGCTCTAAAAGCTATTAAAATTAAACAATCTGAAATGAGCTCCTGAGTTAAAAATTTAAAAAAAAAAATTTGAGCTTGTTTTGGATGCCAATGAAACGAGCTCAAACTTTTTTTTGTTAACCATCAAAAGTCTGACAGTCTTGATTTGGCAGCCCAGACATGATGGGTCATCCGGAGCTGGTGACTGAGATGGAGAAAGAAGAACTAGAACCTCTCATCTCCACCGAGGGACTGGAGCAGCTGCAGAACAAATATGTGCAGAGTGTTCGGGTGAGTTGACTGCAAATGTTTGTTTTTTTTTAAGATACATCAATTGTATAAACCTGTATCCTATTGAAGAGAGGCCTTTGAAAACAGAGTCCTACATAGTTTAGCACGCAGGTTTGGAAACTGAATCAAAAAGACATTATTCGGTCAGGATATACAAAGGACTACCCGATTTTGTGTTAGACATCCGTCATATCACATATTCCAACATTTTGTTTATGAATATCTATTATCTTTTTTGGAAAAGGGCATAAAATAATTTCAATTCATATATGGAAAAGTTGGGAATATTGAGAAACTGTGTAGGAACCATATAAAGATTGCAAACACATAGAGGAACAGGATGGTACCTGCTGTGTTGTTATACTGAATACATTCAGTGTGTGTGTCCATGTTGTTGCTGTTATAGAAGAGTGTATCAGAGTGGATGCACAAAGCTCTACAGGTGGAGCTGCAAGACTGGCAGAGAGACCAGGAGCCAGACACAGACCATGAAGGTTTCTACCAAACCAGCCTGCCCACTATCATCACACAGGTAAACATGCCATGCAAATGTACCTACCGTGCTCTTACTTACTTATTATTTAATAATTTTAATTATTTTTCTATTTATATTCCTATTTATCTTTTATTCAACCTCTTACCTGTGCTGTAACAATGTAAATGTCTCCATTGTGAGACTAATAAAGGATTTCTGATTCTGATTCAAATACGCAATAAATACAACCACACATGCTCCTTTAAATTTAACTAGCAAAAAACTGTCTCCTTGCTTCTCCTTTTAAACTTACCTGAAGCACCTCTGGTGCAGTGGTGGTGAGGATTTTGTCAGTAGTGATGTGTCATGTTATACCATGGATTTCATGTGGATTGGTTTTGTTTGTTTGTGGGACTGTCTGTGGTAGATGCTGGAGGAGAATGCCCGGGTGGCTCTGATGATCGGAGAATCCCTGCGAGACCAGACTATACAGATGGGACTGTATGAGATGGAGAACCTCCTAAACAGGTGTGTGTTCATGCAAGTTGTGCTTAGCCATTTGATTTTCAGCATATCAAACAGGCTTGGCCAAGTCTTCACTTTCCCATTTTTTCATTCACCTCCATTCATTCACATCACAGGTTTCGAGAAGCTCTGGTGGAATTTGGGAAGGAGCATCGCAGGGATCCGAGCAACAAAAAAAACAAGTTCTACCTCCATTATCTGCTGGCCTCCATCAGCAACTGCATCATCCTCAAGTGAGATCATGGCAGAATGGTGGTGAATGGCCACTGAAAAGGCTTTCAAAGCTTTTATTACACAAATGTTTGGACTCATTTTGGATACTTTGGGGACTCAGCAGAGTCAACTCAACAAAAAACTTCTGTTTCTTTCATGTGCTTTTTTCCTACAAAAGGGAAATGGTTGGACAAAGGACACCTGATGTTCTTTTTTATTTTGGAAATATTACCATCCCACACTGAATCATACTGTGCCTCTCACAAATGAATGGGAGCTTTAAGTGTGCACATTTTATTGCCAGTGGACATTTAGTGTAGAGACTAAGATGTCGAGAGTCAGATATACATTATATAATAGTATAACACTCAAAAAGGGGTCATTCTACATTATGAGTACTTTTCCTTTTGATACTTAAAGTACATTTTGCTGATAATACTCCTGTATTTAAACCAATGCAAGACTTGTTATGGCTTATTTTTACATTGCAGTATTGACACTTTTACTTAAGTAAAGGACTCTCACAACTCTTCCATCATTGATTATAAGTCAGAAATATGACAGTTAAAGGTACTATATGTAGCATTTTACATGTATTAATCGCTTTGTATTGCCTGTGAGTGAACAGTAACTTAAAAATTTAGACCTTCCCCGACTGTCACGGTTGCCTATAACAGCCTGTGAACTGATTTCTACTGTATGTAAAGGACAGATTTTCCGGGAAAATCCAAAGTATGTGACGTTTATGCGTGCTCGAGAGTGCCTTGCCTCTCTTCAGCTCCCCTACAGCGCCAACAGTGTGCAACACTAGCTAACGTTAGCTTAGAAATGGAGTCCGCTAACATCAACAAACAACCATGGTGGTGGGTGCCCCCCACCATGTAGGTAACAGATATGCTCAGCCTGGCAGATCTGCTCGGGGTCCTGCATGTACAGGCCGGGCCTATCTGGTACATACACTGGCACCCACCACAACACAGAGTCCAACACAAAGTCCACATAGCTTGCTTGCTATCGCAGACAAAATGCTAGCTCACTAACAAAACAAAACATTGTCTTGAGTGGATAATGTCAGCTAATTCATCCAGACTACCGGGGCTGATCTGGCTGGTAAATTGGCTAGCTTGCCGTTTGCTAATTACTTTATCAGCTAACGTTAATGTTTCAAAGCAACCAATGGCAGATCCATGCAGCGTAGCTAAGTTACAGCTAGCTGGCTAACCTTAGCTTGCTTGCTCACTAACATTCTCACTAGCAAAATACTATCTGAGTAGATATGTTAGTTGGCTAGCTTGCCAAATACTTCACCAGCTAATGTGATATATGATACCAACTTATGTATGATGACAAATTGTGCTGATTTTAGCCAACAATAAATGATGTAACAAAGCAAAGGTGTATAACTAACAATTGCTTTCTACTAGCCAAGAGCGATGCAAGGAAGGGGTGGCCAACTAGCTAACCGTAAGCTAAGCTAAGGTTAGCCAATTAGCTGTAACAGAGCTACACGGCATGGATCTGGCGTTGGTTACTTTGTAACGTTAGTTGACAAAGTCTTACAAAGTTTGCTACTTCCCTGTACTCTACTCCCTATAATGAGGTTACCATCTAATCAGTTTGTTCTCTGCAAAAAAAAGACATTTGCATATGTGCGTACAAGTTATTGGTTGACAGTTTAGTACCTCCAACACAACAGCTCTAATGACCTGCCTGATCAAGGCAGTGCTGTCTAAAAAAGATTTACAAGAATAAATAGCTAAATAAAAGCTAAATTAAATTAAAATAAAAAAACAAATACAGGCCTAAATAAAATTCACTGCATTCTTGTGTTTGATGCAGAAAGTCCACAGAGAGCCTGCAGCAGCAGCAGTCATCCCGGTCGGCGGGGCAGTTCTCTCGGACTCCTCCCAACCCTCTGGCAGCTCTGGACCGCGCGGTGAGACGGGCGTGTCGCCTGGTGATGGATCAGCTCCTCCTGGACCTTCAGCCTTTCCTCCCAGGCCTGCTGACCCGACCCTGGCTGGTCCAGGGAGACCCCACCCCTAAGCTCTGCCACATCCTGGAGCGTCACCTGGAGCTGTACGGCCGTGTTCGACCACCCTGCCGAGAGGTCAAAGCTTTGCTCTGTTTCAGACTTGTAAAGACTGTAGTTTAGTTATACTGACATTTCTCAGAGGTAGAGCTGTTCTGAAGAATTTACTGTATTGCTTGATAAAACCAAGAGGGGATGTGTATGTCCAAATTATATTATTTAGATAGATTATTTCTTTCTTGGATATTTCAAAAATACAAATATGCCTGCTACAACCCTGCATCAAAATGGCTGTAACAGCAAGTATATTAATATTTATCTGAGGATTGTGTCAATCATCAACTTAAAACCTTCGCCTATATTTGCTTGTGGCCCATTGTCAGCTGAAATTATAGCTTTGGAATTTTCAGCAAAAATCTATATTTTGTGTGAATATTCAATATCTTTACATTTGACTATTTTCATTTAGAGCAAGGGACAACACAGTTCTGTCTGACAAGTATAATATTAACACTTTTGTTGAATCTGATTTCCATGCTTCTGAGTTTAGGTCAAATCTACAGTAAACTTGTAATTTCAGAGGAAAATGATATTGATCGCTGTTTAATTTTTCATTCTTTTCTCACAGTTCTCTCAATTTCATCAATCAGTTAGGTTGTATATTTAGAGTGGTATATTTAACTGTGGGAATTCTGGTTAATTATCATGAATACTCTCCGCTGAAACCCATACCAATGAAACCTTATTGGTTTATCAACTGCCTCACCCACAATTTAAAACAGTCTTTACCTACTCACCCAAATATCAGTCAAAACTCCACTGGAATTTGTAGGACCACTAAACACACTGTCACATATAGTAGCGCCCTGAGTCTTATCTCTCCAAACCAGCAGCAAAATGTTTGTGCAGCAAAATGTCTTGTAGCCAAACATCTACACTGGAGCTGCTCGACTCTGCTTATAGAATACATGTCCTTTCATTGCTCTGGGACCACTCTTTTTGTGTCTGCAGCGTCTGCAGGAGGAGGCCCAGTGGCTGATGGTGGTGGAGTACGTCCGGGCTCTGATGCAGAAGAGGCTGGTGTGTCGCAGCACCGAGGAGAGGAGGCAGCTCACCCAGCAGATTGTCCAGGACGACCAGCAGTTTAGAGAAATCTTCCACGGCCTGGTGAGGAGGAACTGATTCTTGCTGTCGTGATTTAGAAACGTTCATGGATGCACTTTAACACTTTGCAGCATCATGGTGTTCTACAGATTTTGTAGAAGTAATCTATACTGCAGTGGCTGTCTGTAAGAGGCCCTGAACTGATTTTATGACAAAATTATGACTAGATTACACTGCTGCTACTGTAGTTCAGAAGTCATAGCAGTAGCAGTGAAATACTAGCGTCCTGTGTTTTAGTGAATGAATAAAATACTGGGCTGAACATTGAATAGTCAGAGTTTAAAAACATTTTTAGCATGAAAATGCTAAAAATACAAACATTTCCGCAAATGATTTGCCAATAACACCTTCAGTCAAAAGTATTGATATCTATCTGCATTCAAAGTCCCATATCAGTCAAACTCATGTGTGCACCGGTCTGTAGGAGGGTGAAGGGTCAGTACCTGAAATGAATCCTTTGGCCTTACTACCCGTCCTGGCTGACTTCATCCGACTGAAAGACCCCGGCATGCTCACTCTGGAAGTTTCTGGACTCGCAGCCAAATACCCCGACATCAGGTAATCTGACCTCACCTGCTTTTTAGCCCTCCCTGCTAATAGTAGTGTAGTTGTTAAAGCTGAACTGATTTGAACATACACATATGCAAAACCTTCCGCCTGTCTCTGCTGCCTCGTATCACTCCGCTAAGCCCCTCCCACCAAATATGCACGCGCATTCTGCTGGGCTTGAAGCAGAACGTCAACGTTGTCAACCGCTGTCACTAACTACCAAACTAACATCTGTTCTTCTCGGCTAGTATGTGTGACTCAGAGGAAAGAAACTTTGTAACACCACTGTACAACCGTGTTTCTGTAGTTCCAACAACTCCAACAGAGTGATACGTCTTCTCTCTAGCTGATCACCTCACGTCAGTTTCACCCACTGTTTGTACAGAGTGGCTGTGATTGGCTAGTTACGTGCTAGCTAACCCTGATTGGTTGTTTGACTCAGACCGGGTCCAGTTTTTAAAAAAAACACAGGGACGGGCACTCAAAGACACATTTCTTTTAAAGGAACCCTTCAATTTAATATTATTAGTGACATGCAATGATCAAAACACATTATTTCAACCAAAATTATAATGAAATAATATTGCCTAGTGCAGCTTTAAATTACCATATAGTATCCATTAATATCAAGCTAGATATTATTATTATAAATGATTTGATACTAATGGTGTAATGTTATTATAAGAGTTTTATGCCAACATTAAAAAAAGCGTTAAACATTAATACTGTGTTGATAAAATTATCATACAGGCTTTTTATGACCAGGCCAGGGATTGTACCTACGTGTTTTTCTGTTCCCTCAGTGAAGAGCATGTGTCTGTACTGCTGGACATCCGTGGTGACGTCTCCAGGGACATCAGAGGGGCTGTACTTGACTTGCTGGAGCAGAGTGCCCCCCCTCTGCCTGCAGGATACCGGCCCATCTTCACTGACATCCTGGTGCCTCCCTCCACCTTGGCCTTCTGTCTGCCCACTGCCAAGTGTGCATGACAGGGACTGAAACTGCGGCCTGGACTCAGATTTTCGCATTAAAAATCGGGGTGGATCTGGTTCTCAGAAAGATCATCAAGCCAGGCACTCATAGCTTGTCTTTACACTAAAATATGCAGGGCCAAGCAGCCAAATGCTAGTGAAGTCTGTTCCTGCTGAGTCTCAAGTTATGTTGATGAATGGCCAATCAGGGAGCATCAACCAAGTTCCTTGTTTTTCCTCAGCACCTCCCTGCTTCACACTCACATTAGCTGCGGTTACATGGACAATATTTCTTCAATCCGACTGAAATCATCAGATTCCAACTTAACTGTTTACATGGACGCTGAATAAAGTGATCTGATAAGATGTGCATGTACCTGCCCCAAAGCATTTAATCAGAATAGAACTCTTTTGACATGCACAAAGAGGTTCCACCTGCTGTGAAGCACCTAATCTGCCGGAAATATAACAGAAAAAGAAGAAGGTTTTTTTTCGGCTTCATTCATCTTTTCAGCACTTGTTTGAACACCTCGTTGTTTCGAGCCTTTTGACCATCGAGGCGTTCAACAATCCTTAAATCTTTCAAGGTCTCCAACAAAAAGCAGCCACAGAGCAGTTTAGTTTTGCTGTCTCCATGTTTCTGTCCCTCCCGGAAACTCGTTCACGTCACCTAATGTTCCCCCACGTGGGGCAAACATGCGCAGAAAGAATAAATGTATTCCAACCAGAGAAAATGGATGGGATTAAGCGTTTCCATGGTTATTAGGCGCTAATATTTTCCCCAAAGGTTTACACCACCCCTCTCCACCCGATTGAAAATCCCTTCTGATCGGGCTGATCAGGTCAGTCTCTTCTGATTGAGGTGGTTACATGAGGCATTTTTATTCTGACTGGGCTATTATTCCCATTATTAATAGAATATTAGGGTCCATGTAAACGCAGCTACTGTTACAGACATCATCCATACTGGGAGTTGCCCAGTGCCACCATCGCTGCCTTCTTTTGTTGCCCACCGAAGTAGGTCGAGGGTTCAGGGCCTTGCTCAAGGGCTCCTTAACAATAACTGTTGAGCGTTGGGGGGGTGACACAATGTCATTTCCTTCACCTACAATTTACCAGGGATTTGAGCTGGGGACTTGGTCCAGGTCTAACTTCAGTTGAAACTCATTTGTTAGTTAAAATTCGGAACAAGGGCTGCTTTAATGTCTTATAAATTTTAACGGTAAAACAATATTTTCTACTTCGTCACAACTTGTTGTCATGTGTCTCAGCGATTTATGCAACAGATTAAACCGGACTTGGACATTAAAACTGCATTAAGCAGCTTTAAACAACAACACATCAGCAAACTGCACACAAAGCTTTCAAAATTTCTTTCACCTTCCTTGTGTTTGGGTGGCAGCAGACATTTTAGAGGCAGATATCTCAAAGTCTTAGCACACAAAACCAAAAATATTCGTACGGCTACATATTACTACTGAAAGGTTTTGGGTTTTTTTGTGACTTGGGTGAAGTGACACTTAAGTGACCATCCATCACATAATATCACCTACTGGAGATAATTAATCAGAGACTTGTGAAACCTTTCTGAATCCTGACCAATAATTGAAAAACACTACCTGACAGCCGTAGAAGAGCTGTGAGATATGCAAGGTCTACTCGTATGTCTTATTACTGAATGTATTCAACTGCAAAGCCTACTAGTTCCTGCTAAAGAAACAAAAAACCTAAAACTATTGGATTTTAAATTGACAAATCATTTTGTGTATATGACGCAATGTTCATGCGGAGCCTAGGAGTCAATGGTTTAAAATAAAATCAAAATAAAACCTCATTTCTGGTATATTCAATGAAAAGTCAAACAATGGTCACAACATGAAAACAGATGAAATGAGATATATATCTGGTATATAACATTTAGAATATAAAGAGAGTTTTATTGAAGCATCATCACAGTACAGCCTGGACTTAAGACTAAACATGTTTTTTCAGTGAGGGCTCCTGGACTGTGAACCATCCTACCTGAGGAACTTGCTAATTCATTACTTTTAAATCACCTTTAAAATTACGTTTTCATTAACTGGTCTTCATGTATTTGTTATTTTGTCCAATTGTATCTCATATTGTTGTTGATATTGGGTGTTTTTAATCTGTTTTTTTATGTATTTATTGTATTTATGTATTATATTTCTGTTATTCCCTTTTGAATAGTGTTTCCTGTTGTTATTTCAAAGGATATTTCCCTTGTTCTGGTTCAATGCCAACCTCTAAAGCACATTGTAAACTCACATAAATGCTTAAATAAATGCTTTATAAAGTAAAGTTTCATCTTTGAATGTTATTATTATTAATATTATTATTATTATTACATGTAATTCCAACCGGAATGTAATGTAAAGATTAAAAAAAAGAATTTTGCCAATTAGTGATTGTACTTTTCATATTTCATATTTTATGATATTTTATACTGTTGCTATTATAATGAAAAACAAGTTAATGAGGTATTACTATTCACTATTTCCCTTTAATAAAGCCAAAAAAGAATTCTAAAATACTAGTCACGTGACCTAAAGAGTGTGTGACGTCGCTGGGAAAGATGGCCGCCTCCGTAGGGCCAACGCTGCTTCTGTAATCCAATTTACTTTTAGACTTCTGTAAAATATTCTGGCAAAAACTCAGTTTTATTTAGCCTAGTCTTAGCGGAGTGTTGTAACACCTTTGGCAGAGATGAAGACCTTCTGTGGAAGAGCCAACCCCACCACTGGAGCTTTAGACTGGGTGGAGGAGAGTGAGGAGTACGACTACCACCAGGAGATAGCCAGGTAGCACCGAGTTTAGCATCAACAACAGACAATCTGCACATATTTGAATATTGTCTTGTCGTCGGTGAAAATTTGTAATACTGAAATTCATCATGAGCCCTCTGAAAACAGGACAAAATCAATTTGACCACACAATTAAAAATGCTTTCTGTTGTGCTGTCACTTATGCTATGCTGAAGGAAAGGGTTGAGCTTAGAAACCCATAACAATCTTAAACTATTATCCACCACGTGTGTGTACGTTTGTCAACAAGCAAGCAACTTTATTTTTGACAATTTGTATATGGAGTGTGGCATGCTGTGTTCTAACAAGATAGTTTAAGCTCTTGCAAGTATATGCTTTTATACATGCATATATGTGTAGTATGTGCTCTTCATGTTTAATTACGTTCACTACAGCCTGACTGATACAAGGATTTTTGAGTTTAAAAGATCCGACAGTGATGTATCAGACGATAGTCATTTTTTGACATTAACAAGCATTTCTGAGAAGGATCCTTTTAAATTCGGCTTTTAAAAATGTGTGACTAAGATACTATATTTACTGAATTTTACAGTTAAAAAGTAAACCTGCCAGTGCTCTTTGGTGGACACACTAAGCCTATCTTGGGCATTTCTGTACGTGTCTTGTTACTTATCAGCCAACACATACACACGGATAGTGATGTATCTGTAACAAGCTAATATCAGCCAGTATATCGGCCTGGCCAATTTATCGGTCGTGCTCTAATCAATCCATGTGTATGATATAAATTAATACTTTTCAGTTAAGTTTAAACCTGAAAAACTACACCATGATACAATGGTGGCAACCATGTGAATCAATAACAATATAGAGATTGTTAGTTGTTTTTCTAAGTTGAAACATCACATGCCAAATTCTCCCACAGAACACAAGGACCCAGAAGGAGTTTTATTCATATTTACCTTTTGTTAAAAAGCAAAGCATCAATACATTTCCAGATTTTTATTGGAGTTAGGTGTTGTTTATCTTGCAGTACATGGAGGTAGTGTTGAGCTTCCATAGTACCAACACTGGTTCATCTGAATCTGTTGTCCTGTTGATCAGTTTAGCATGTTTATCTTCCAGGTCCTGTTATGCTGATATGCTGCATGACCATGACAGGGTGAGTGCTGGAGAACATGACATCAACCTCTGCTGAGAGAATTCATAAACAGTCTGATATGGCCTACCTTTCATGTAGTTAGTTCAAAGTAAAAGTATTTTTCTGATGAAATATTTAAGTTATTATTTATATAATATATAATAACTGTTGCATGATAGTCCCTCTGTATGTTTTTCTGTGTGTTTTTTTCACTGGGTATCAAAAATCTACACGTACTTAAAAACTATGTACTTTCCTTTGGCTTGAGGCATTAAACCAGAATCTGTCTAGGTCAAAAGAAAAGACTATAATAATGAATACATAAAAAAACACATTATACTCCATTCATTAATGTCTTTTCTAGGAGAGTTGACTGAGCTCCAAAGGAGAAAATAACACTGATTCTGCGGCAAAATGACTTTGTTAAATCTCTCTGCAGAGCATTCTCGCTCCTCTTCAGCATTGATGCTGATGTACTTTCTGCCTCCAGAATGAGAAGTATTACAAGGGCATCCGGGCAGCTGTAGCCAGAGTAAAGGCTCGTGGTGAGAAGGTTATCGTCCTGGACATCGGGACAGGAACAGGCCTACTGTCCATGATGGCTGTCAGTGCCGGAGCTGACTTCTGCTATGCTGTAGAGGTAGAGATGCTCTTCCTTATGTGTGTGTGTGTGTATGTATGTGTATACGCGCACACACACACACACACACACACACACACACTGTGTTGTTGACAGTCTGGATCTGTGCCATAATTACATACTGTACATGAATTCCATCGTTATTTTTAGTCTGTAGTATGTTTGCACCATTAATTAATTCATTAATTATCAGACTTGTTTATTAAATCATCAAATCGATATTGTCGATCTACTCGTGGTCAATTGATTAACCAACTAATCACTTCAGCACTAACAGACTTGTTATTTGTCCCTTCAGTTCTCTGTCTTGTCACTAACTTACTCTGAACACCTGTCAATCTTAAATCCCAGAAATGATGCAGCTTCATGTGACGTCTGTTTCCTTTGTGTGGGCAGGTTTTTAAGCCCATGGCTGAGGCAGCACGGTGCATTGTGGGGAAGAACGGCTTCTCTGAAAAGATCAAGATTATTAACAGACACTCCACTGATGTCACTGTGGGGCCAGGTCAGAGAGAAACACACACACACAGCTGCACTATATGAATATTGGTGTCCTTTTGTTTCTGTCAGTTGACTGGTGGAAGCTGCATGCATCTGTGATTTTCTACAGTTAAAAGTGTGACTCTGAGAGAGGTCTGCAGACAAGAGCATTATGTCTGTGCTGATGAGATATGTGTTTTGTTTGTACGTACTTTTTGTATTTTATACAGATGGGGATATGCAAATGAAGGCCAATGTTCTGATCACAGAACTGTTTGATACAGAACTGATAGGTGAAGGAGCCCTGCCCAGCTACGAACATGCTCATCAAAATCTGGTCCAGGTGTGTGTGTGTGTGTTTGCATGATGCATGAAGTGACATTAATCTGTAGCTTTTACACTGGTCATGAACTTTAAGAATTTGTTTTATACTAGAAAGTCAGATAAATAAAGTGCAGACAGTGTGGGTAAAATGTATAATCACAGCTGGTGGTCACATCTGTCTACTCGTGTCCCTCCACCCTGCAGGAGGGTTGTGAGGCGGTCCCTCACCGGGCCACTGTCTACGCCCAGCTGGTGGAGTCTGAGCTGCTGTGGAACTGGGCTCAGCTGCAGCCCGTGCAGGTGGAGGGGGCCTGTCTGGTCCCACCACCCGCCGTGAGCCGCTGTGCTGGAGCTCATTCGGTGTGTGACATCCAGCTGAGCCAGGTGTCTCCTCGCAGCTTCACCCCACTGGGCCCTCTCTGTACCATGTTCAGGTATGAAAGTGAGAAACACGTGCTTCTAGATTCTCTCAACATCAGTTTTTCACATCTTACGTTCCATCCCTCTGCACTCCGTCCTTCCCTCTCAGCGTGGACTTCAGTAAACCAGTAAGCAGCGCATTCCAGTCCCACACCTCCCAGTTTGTGGCTCAGTCTGGCGGCCGGGCCCAGGTCGTCCTGTCCTGGTGGGACCTTGACATGGATCCCAGTGGAAGCATTGTTTGCACCATGGCTCCCAGCTGGACATACTCAGAGCCAAAGATGGCTCCGGTGAGTTACAGGGCACGATGTCATGATGTTCTGATTCAGGCTCCCATCAGCCCCTGCTGATCGCTGTGGTGTGTTTCAGTGGCGGGACCACTGGATGCAGAGTGTGTACTTCCTGCCTGTGGAGAGCAGGGTGACAGAAGGGGAGGAGCTGAGTCTGACTGTCTGCCATGATGACTACAGTCTGTGGTACAGCCTGCAGTCTCGCAGGTAACAGCTCAGATACAACATACAGTATATTTCCCACTTTACTTTAGAAATACTCTAAATCTGTGTCTCGTGCAGCACTGAATAGTTCAACACCAACACACACAATGTGACAATCTCTTCAAGTGCTACTCTGTAGCATCTGAACAAGGAAACAACGGTCATGGAATTGTAGCTATCGGTTGTTTTTATTTATTTCTTTGAGCCAGACAATAATCATTGTGTAAAACAAATTGACACGTCTTATAAAATGGGAAGTAGGCTATCTGTCTTTGACTGTCTAATATAGCCATCTTTAATTTCTACAATTATCAAACAGCTTACTGACAGTCTTCAAAGCCGGCTCATTCAGTAGAGCTTATCAGAAAACAACAGCTTATGTAGAATCGGGTAAAGGGAAACTCTTGTATTTTTAAACCTGGGCCCTATTTTTACAAATTTTGGGGTCTAAATGACTAATAGTTACCAAATGTTTTGGAACCGTCCAGTAGATCACCTCTGCCAGCATCTGCAAACGGGCTGCAATGGCTGCAATGTAATCCTTTGGGGCAATTGCACCTGTGAAAAGTGCGTCCACTAAAAGTTCTTGTTTTTGCCACTGACAGGCTCAGACTGTTATTCAAGTGTCTGACAACATTATAGAAAGGATCCCTACAGAGACAGACCGTTTGTTAAAGAGGAAGATCCTTTTTGTTTCACCAGAAACAGAAAGTCTCGCTCAAGGAAAAGTCTCGCTCTGAAATCTCGCGAGAGGTTTAGTTGTTGCATAATGTTGTCAGACACTTCGAATAACAATAGTAGCCGTCACTGGCTAAATGTTTAAATTTGCATGTTTTTCAGCTTGCTAGAGGCACTAGAGGATTGGTCACAGGATTATTAAAATCAAAAGGGTTTATCCCTTTGGGATCATCATGGTAGATCTCTGCATTATGAGATGTCTTGTGTGCCAATGTGATGTTTTGGCCTGTTGGTGGTTGAACTAGCAGAAAGGTCAGGGGGTCACTCACTAACATTTTCCTCTGGGGACAATGAATATGTATTCATGGAAATCCAGCCAATCCAGGATATTTTAGGATGTTCTGTCATGGACCAAAGTGTTGGTCAGGGTCAGGGGGAGGTTATGACCCAGTGATGTCACTGGACACAAATTCAGGGGGTCACTAAAATCCTACCTGAGGAGCAAAAGGAAATCTTACTTAGAATAGGGTTAACATATTTTAAAAAAAGCTAATTCAAACCTGGGGTATGGTGATCTTAGTACAGATATTTTGGAGCTGAATAAACATCAACCACAACACCACAAAAACAGTTAGGTCTTTTTTGGTAGTTCTGGTGTTCAGCATCACAAGGTCTAACTGGTCTGTGTGTGGGTGTCCTCAGCCAGCAGGACTCACAGACTGAGACTGAGGCTCCTCCTTCCCGGCCGTGTTGCACCTGCCAGGCTCACCTGGTTTGGACTCGACCGCGTTTCGGTGAACTCAACGACAGACGGCGTACAGAGAGCTACATCAGCGCACTGCGCAGCGTAAGTGATGGCCAGCCACACAGTCCGAAGTGTCAGTGAATGAATGGATATAATCTATGTTCTCTGATTACCTGCTGCGTTAACTCCAGGTTCTGAGGGAGGACAGCGTGTGTCTTAGTGTCAGCGATGGAAGTCTGCTTCCTGTGTTTGCTCACATGCTTGGAGCAAAGAAGGTACTCTGCTTTGACCACGTGGACACATGCTGTACTTTTACAAGCCCAACA
Organism: Macquaria ambigua; assembly: GCA_008360985.2. NCBI lineage: Eukaryota > Metazoa > Chordata > Actinopteri > Centrarchiformes > Percichthyidae > Macquaria > Macquaria ambigua. The sequence goes on along the minus strand of VMKM01000018.1, from coordinate 764,009 downwards.
CTCGGACTCTGTTATTGACTTGTCTTTTTATTTTCTTGGCCTCTGCTTAGGTCTGCAGTTTGGAAAACTCCAGATTGTCTAAACAAGTTATTGAGCAGGTAAATGAGAACTGTTTAATGCACTACCTCATCTTTGAGAACTGCAGATGATCCATGATATTTTTACACATTTAGGTATCAACACAAAAACACAAAACTCCGGAGGCAGTTTAAGGCTACATCCACACTAATATGTTTTGTTTTAAAACACATAACTTATTCTAGGTTTACGCCTAGCATCCACACTGCTCTGGTGTTTTCAAACTCTCTGAGCTTTTTGAAAACTCTGCTGACCCTGTTTTAGTTTGAAAACTCCGGACTGTGTTTTAGTGAGGACGGACAGAAACGGAGACATTTTAAAACGATGACGCAGACACCCATGTTTGCTTCCTGATTGGGTCTTTTCAGCCATGATGTGTCCTTCCCTGATTCGTCACGCCCCTATCACGTGACCCTTTCCCAGACGAAAACAAACGACATCAGCCTTGACTACCAGCGGTTCATTCAACATTAATAACGAACAACACTTACTTTCAGTAACAGTTCCACCTGGTCATCGGCCCAAGCAGAGAAATCTTACTTTTCTCTGTTGCTTACTACGAACCAGCCAACCAGAGTACACAATCTGCTTCCTGTTTACACCGGCACATGCATGTCCAGTGCACGTGAATGGTCATGTGATATTTGTTTTCAGGCATGTAGTATGGACAGAGATTATTTCTGAAATGGTGATAAAACGCTTGTGTGTACGGAGATCGTTTTCGTTTTAAAATGAAAACGTATTAGTGTAGATGTAGCCTAAGAAGTGCTGATGCTATACATTTTTCTCTGCAGGTGTTGGAAGCCAACTCGATGAAAGGAGGTGTTGAGCTGCTGGAGATCAGGCCTGAGCAGCTGACCAGTAATGATCTAGGAGGGGAACAGGTACCTTTGGAACAAGGCTTGATTGGTGTGCATTGCTGTCTGCCACAGTGTCTTTGTTTATATTACCATTAGGGGGTGGCAAAGTTGGAAATCCCATGGCCTACACATAGTGGCTTTAGAGCTGCACTAATTTTTTAGAATTCAGTGTGAAAACACATCTTTATACTAAAGACACAGGCTGTAACAATCAATGGAAAAAATGAAAGGTACAGAAGGTACAGGCACAGAATTATCACCATCTCTGGCGTTCCCGTAAGCTCTATGAAGCGTTTTTGCAGCTTTTAGCTCATTATTTTGTTTCTTAACATTCCTGTAAAATTAGCCTAAAACACCTATCCAAGGCGTAGCCAAAGTAAATTGAAAGATGTTCTTGAACCATTTGGTGTACATGCATGCATGCATATGGTCCCCCTCCCCCTTACAGAATCACTAAGTGCTACTGGCATTGAGTACTAGACGTTTGAACACACTGATGTAGAAAGTTTTTATTTCCGCCTGAATATTTCTTTGCAAACAGATGTCTGCAGATGACTATAGCTGGGACACATTAGCTGAAAAACACAATGAGACCACAGCATGAAGCTTTACCTAGTCCAAGTTCAAATTCCATTACACCACCACAGAAAATGAATATTTTACACTTGTTTTTCTAAGAGTATGTTTAGGCGTTTTCCAAAAAGGCCATTTGGAGACTCCAAAGCACCCTTGGTAACCATGATCACATACCTAGGATAAAAAGGCTTGAACATACAGTCATAATTGTGGGCTCTAATGAAAGGTGACACTTCTATCCTGTATCCAGATTCACTATCAGTATTGCTGACACAGAGTAACTGAACCACATACACATTATAGTGCTTTTTTCCCTTCTTGAAACTAAACTGTGTACAAAAGAGTCAAAACAAGTGATATACTGGTAAAGCAGTTTATATAAAAAGTAACACAGCCAACAATTTACATAACTCTTACAGGTTATTGGTCACATGCCAGTCATTGTAGCAGTCACAACCGGGGACAAAGCACAAAGGCACATCACAGGAGGAGCACTTCAGTGGTGTCTTTGCATGGCACTGCCTGCACTTCAGCCGACCAGCGGTGCTGTGCCCACTGATGTGCACTGGCCTGTGGTGTGCTCTGCGCGGAGCAGGAGGTGGTACGGGTCTGGCTGTGGGGGCAGACCCCACCTCTGCCAGCTCCTCTGCGAGGGTCTCTCTGAACGCCTTCTGATGCATAGGTACCTCCCCTTTACCTTTTGCAATGTCTTTGTAGAGGAGGAAGGCGTTCACAATCGCGATGTCCATGAAATGATAGAAGAAAGTCTTATACCACCTCTGGGTCTTGTGGAGGACTTTATAGTACCCTATCAGGGCATCAGAGAGGTCCACCTATATGGTCCATCTAGGCACATGGGTGCAAAAACACAAAAAACACAACATTGAGAAAAATATACTAAAACATAAAGATATCAAGCACACAAATGATTAGATTTCAAAGGGCATAAAACATAGTTGAATACATAGTACATACTGGTTGTAGTCCATCACCACTGGTGGAACTGGGACCTCCTTCAACTCCCAGTGCCCATCTGCACCTTTGACCCTCCTTCGCACTATGTCATTATCATGGGCTGTGTGGAGTGTTGAACACAGGAAGACATCCCTCGTGTCTCGCTACTGGACAAAGAGGAGGGAGTCCTTCCTGATCAGCGTATGCTGCTGCGGGGGAGATTTTGAGTCCAGATTGTTGACTTTTGGGGAATCCAATTCTGTTCTTGCTGGTTCCGCACGCCCAGATCCTCTTCTCAAGGAGGTCGTGGAAAAGGGTGGGACTTGTGTAAAAATTGTCAACAAACAGCTTGTAGCCAGTGCCCAGCAACCGTGTCGATTAGCTCCATCACCGTATCATAACTGAGCCCCTTGCCACTGTTTCTCTGGAACTTTCCCTGGTAGATAAAAAAAGTCCCATATATAACTGTTCCTGGAGTCTGCCAGAACGAAGAGTTTATATCCCCAGCGAACAGGCTTATTTTTCATATATTGTTTGAGCCCATGGCGGGCTTTGGAGGCAACCATTCGCTCATCAATGGCAACTGCCTGGCCAGGGTGATAGTTCCTTTTGCAGGCTTCCCTCATCTCCTTGTAGAGCGGCTTTATTTTGCAGAGACGGTCAAAGTCTGTGGTGCCTCTCTTTTGCTCATTGGCAGCATCCACCACTGGGCTACTGAGGTGAAGGGACCGGCAGATCCTGAGGCACTTCTTACCGGTCATTACCCGTCTTGGGAACAGCAAGCTGTACAGTTTACCACCTCGCCAGTAATCGGTAAATGAAAAGCATTTTACTGCACCCATGTAGACAAGCAAGGACATGAATGAAAACATGTCCTCCAATGTCAAATCAACCCACGGGTTGGAGGGTGTTGAGTGGCGAGCCGAGCCAAAGTTATTGGTGTTTTGAATTATTGTCTGTAAAATAGAGTTAGTAAGTAAAAAAAAAGGGCTATTGTAGGCTGTGGACAGGACATGGAACCTCCTACTGAGTCAAGTCATGGATGTATTATAAGAACATCCATGGGTCAAGCATAGACTGTATATAAAGTGAGGTGTCAGTCGAAAGGTCAGAGTGCAGCTGCCGAACTGGAGTTATGACAGAGAATACATGGAAGATTAGGCACATCTACCAGCTAATTTTATATGATCCAACAGCAGTCCATGGGTATTTATTGATGTAATCATGTGTTTTGGAGTAAATATTTTACTGGATGTGATCGTCTGTGCCATTGTGGCAAGACCGTTTTTCTTTTGTTTGTTGGTGGTCTGACAGAGGCGTTGATTGTATCTGCTCTTTTGATTGTATCTTGAAATGGTTTGCATCAATCGAATCACAAAGATGAGCTTCCAAAGAGTACCCACTTAAACATAGCAGTTGTGTACAAGCAGTGATTCCCAACCAGGGGAGTACTTCTACAGTTACCAGGGGGTAAGTGGAAAATTGTGAAGCTCAGCTAATTTGAAAAAATAGAAATTATGAATTGACAATATATATATATATATATATATATATATATATATATATATATATATATATATATATATATATATATATATATCTCTATATATACCGGTATTTGTGTTTAGTTGAAAAGATAACAAATGTGTGTGAGGCTGATCTTTATAGTTATTGTTACAATAACTTACTATGGTAGTCTGACTGCACAAGACATGCCTCAGTTTTCCACCAACCTGAGTCAACTGTAAGTTGATGAAGACTACAGAAAGACTAGTTGGAAAAAAGACAACAAAAACCTAAAAGTAAAACTGTAAATAGTTGAAACAACCAGTTTCTGTCACTCCAAATGGCAGTAGTGCAAACCTGGCCAAAACCACTAAAAAATACCATTGAACAATACAAAGGGGAATGATAAAGGGGTACTTAGGCCCATCTGATAGGGCTGTGGGGGTACGACGGACAAAAAAGGTTGTTAACCACTGGTGTACTTAACAGGCCGTCGGCCCGCAACTTTAGTGTTTTGGTTCAGTCTCACAGCTCTTATCAACATCGTTTCTCGCAGCAGTAGGCAGCTGTGTTCAGTGAAAAAGTTCTGTTAAACCCACTGCGTACTTCCCGCCAGCACCAAACAGCAGAGAGATAAAGTTAGCGAATAGCTGGTGAACACAGTTGAGCATTTAGCAGATATTTTCTCAGGGGTTAGTGGAGACCAAAAACGGCTAAATGGAAAGTGAATATCAGGTGGCCAGAAACATGACTACAAATGAATACTGATGTTGTTCCTTGTCTGCTGGAGGTGTAAATAGCTAGCATGTTTAATAGCATGGCCACCATATCAATGCTAAAAGGTGATAAAGTGGCCAAAACAAATCAGTTAATACTGCTTTAACTCTTTGGTTGCCAGTTACCCAGCTGTACATGTGTTGGAATTGAACCCATCTGATAACATTTGAAGCCAAAAGTCCCACCCAAATGTTATTTTGTGCTAGTTGGTAATCTAACAAAAGGTCAGACGTGTATCTCAGTGGAGTGAGTGTAAAGCATCTCTCCTACAGATCTCAGTCCTGATGGGTGAGCCGTACTTCAGCACCAGCCTCTTACCCTGGCATTCCCTGTTCTTCTGGTACTGTCGCACCGCCCTGACAGGCCTTCTCCGGCCCAACGCCACCATCCTGCCCTGCTCTGCCACACTTCACATGGTGGCTGTAGAGTTCCAGGTGAGACAGATGAGAATCTTTTCATACATATACATGTTTTTTAATTACTTCTAACATAAAAAAGAAAAGAAAGCATAAAGGAATGTTGTAGTATTTCAAAAAGATAATCTGTTTTAAGATACTTTAATGCAAAGTTCAAAATGGCCAGATTCACATTTTATAATAGAATAATCATTTTTAAAGGTAAAGGTAAGTCCCTGTTGAATTAATTTAGTCTTTTCCATCTTTGTTAGGATTTGTGGAGGATAAGAGCACCGTCTGGAACATGTGAGGGCTTTGATGTCACACCCATGGATGAAATGGTCCAGGTAACATTTTTATGTATTCATTTTTCTTAGCGGTCAGTTTTTACATCCAGTGTAATGTCCAGGTAACTGTGTGATATTTTCATTAGAGAAGAAATGTCTTAATCAGAAAACAGAAAAATAAAAGATAGATTTATAGTCACCTATATTCGTCTTGTTCAAGTTTAAGTCTCTTTTGACCTTGTCCCGTGTTTCTTAAATCATGTATTTTTTTGAAAATGAATTATTTTAAAAATAACTCGCCACGTCTGCACCTTCAGCGATCTCTGGATTTCCACGAGTCCCGTGAAGCGGAGCCCCACCCTCTCTGGGAGTACCCGTGCCGTGCTCTGACCCAGTCCACAGCCGTCATGACCTTTGACTTCACACAGTGTGTCCCTCAACAGCCAATCAGCAGTCAGGGCTCACTGCCTTTCATAAGGTCAGTATGAGATCAAGAACCATATATAGATTTATAAAAACTGTTTTATTTTAAGGTAAACAGTACTTACAAATTTAAAAACAACAAGATTAGAACATAGACTGTGAGTGTACAGTGACTAAATATTAATTTTGGGGTAAACTGATCCTTTAACTCTGTTTACCCCAAAATTATAATTCATATATAGACCGCTATCATGTAAGTCACTTACAACTACAATGTGTCAGTCTAAAGTCCACTGAAGATGGGAAGGACCAAAATCAGTATCATCTCTCCTGCCTCATTAACACTTCATCAGGCATGCTAAGAACCCAAACCAGACTTTACTAAATAAATAATGTAGCCTGGTGCGATTAGATTATCAAATGATTGCACTTTGGCAGACAAAAGTGGCCCAAATCAGATTGTTTTTGCTCATATTTGTTTTAGTTTTTTTTTAATAACAGTGTGAACAGCACAAATCACATGGAATCTGATCTTTTCAATTCTGATTTGGGCCACTTTCATATGTGGTCCTAAATTTTGATACGTCTGATTTTTTTGCAATGCGACCTCAGTCTGAACAGTCATATCGGAATTCATGCGACTTTTACGTCACTCTAGCTCGACATTCGTCACAATTTTGCACTGGCGGGAGTCACTCTGTGAATATAAACATTAATTAAATAAAAAAAATAAAGAAATCTTTCTCCTCGTCATCATCTGCATACGAATTTGCAGGCTTCCACTGGACATCAACTTATACCTGAACCTGACTTCAGTGGGCTCCATGTTTACTTCCATACGACAGCGTGCTGCATGTGACGTCTTTGTTATTGTATGCGGGTCAGTTTAGGACCCTGACCAGTTCACACTGGAATCTGATATTGGCCACATTTGAAAAATAACGTGGACAGCCAAACAAAAAAATCAGATCTGAGCAATAAATTCGAATTGAGCACTTAGGCTTGCAGTGTGAATGTAGCCTAAAGGAAGCAGAAGCTTTTATAGTCTGTGGCACTGGGTTGAATCTGTTTAAAACTTGAGTTCAGATAGACTTTGCAGGCCTGTTATTTGACACTAATGTTTGCTGAAAAACAAATAGAAACAGAATCGGATCATTGCTTTGTTTCAGTACATAAAGGAAGGAATTGTTTCCTATAAAGAAAAATGCTATAAAGTTGTAATTTGAATAAAAGTGTAAATGGTTGATTATGTGACAAGTTCAAACATTTTAGCAGCAGCAAGCTACCTCATGTAGTGTTTGGTGGCCCTACAGACATGAACAGAGCTTCCACAGACAGACACTTACTGTGTATTGGGAGCTTTTGTACTGAACTCAACAACACATTGCAGAGCTGTTAACTGTCTGTTTAAATGTCTGCTTCAGGAGTGGTCGTTGCCATGGTGTCGCGTTGTGGATGGAATATCACCTAGCCGATGACATCACTGTTAGCTCAGGTCTGATTGGACCAATCAGTGAGCAGGTATCCCAGCCTTCACCTACAGTTTTCACCTAGAGCTTTTCTCACTCGCTGTTTTTTTGTTGTCTATTGCACAGTAATGGAATTATGGCTGCAAATAACAATTACTTTCACTATAAAATAATCTGCCCGTTATTTTCTCGATTTAATCATGTTGTCTGTTGCTCACTTTGTCTAACCAACAGTTCCAAACCTAAAGGTGTCCAAATAACAATGATATAAAACAGAGAAAAGCAGTAAATCCTCACATTTAAGAAGCTGGAACCATCAAATGTTTGATTGAGATTCATTGATTATTAAAGTAGTTGATAGTCAGATAGTTAGTTAGATTGACTAACTGATTTGTTGATCAAAATAAAATGAATTGCCAGCTATTTTGATAATCGATTAATTGTTTGTCATTTCTCAAGCAAAAAGGTCAAACGTTTGCTGGTTCCAGCTTCTTAAATGAAGGGGCTCTGGGAAATTGTGATGAGCATTTTTCACAATTTGTTGACATTTTATAGACTAAATGATTGATTGGTATTGAAAATAATCGTTAGGCCTACAATCAGCATTACGTTCAGTGACATGCACAACAGAACTGTTGGTGTTTTCTGACAGATTTGCTGTGCCTCTCTTATAGGGCGAGTGTGAGTGGAGTCGACACAGGAAGCAGGGAGTGTATTTGTTCAGGTCACCGGGAGAGAGCTCAGACGATGGCAGAGCCGCAGTGTCTTATAGCTTCACCTTTGAACCCAGTCTAGGAGACATTAAGATGGACTTCAGCATCAAATCTCAGTGATGTGGAGCAATCACTGACTGAAGAACAGACTCTTAACGCTGTGCTTTTCACCTCACATCACTGCTGACCCTAACATCTGTGGCTCAGCTAATATGGTTTTATTGTTCTGACTGCAGCGGCCATAACTCAATATCTGAAAGATTGTAATGTCACCATTTATCATCCCCAAAACGGAACCAGAATTCAGCGTTTTAAAGACATCTCAGAATGTTACCAATGCTAATGTTAACTATTCTAATAATTCATATTAAGGGTTTCTAGTGAAGTATATAGCAATTCTACAACAAATAAACAATCAAATGCATCACATTAAAGGTGGATGTCACTAACAGGCTGATGGATATTCAGTCAGTTCAGTTCAAATTTATTGTGTACCAGAGATGACCAACATTTTGGGTGAATTAACAGGTTCCCCGTCAAGCAAAGCCAAATCTAGAAATGTTTTATATTGGTTATCCAGTGTTTGGTATCATTATTGTTAAGTTCCAATGGAGGAAGTTTACAGGCAGCAGGGACTAGCAGGACAGTGAGCAGGATCACTGCTGAGCTCTTCAAAGCCAATATTATTTTGAAGACTGTTAATGCTGTAGGTGTTTACTGACAACTGCTCATTGTTGTTTGTGGTGCCGTTATCCAACAGTGACATAAATGGGATGCCTTGTATTAAATTGAAACACAAGAAGGCACAAACTGTTTGCCTTTATATACATGAATAATCTTGGACAGTTTATATGCCGTTTGTATGGACCTGTGTATGCTTCAATTGTACTGGTGAACATCATGTTGTTTTTACTTTATACTGTAACTGTCAGTGGTCAGATGTAAATAGAACTTCAAATGAAAGGAACAAGAACAAATGCATTTCAGTGGTTTTAAGTACTTCCTAGAAACCTTCCAGGTAATTCTGCCACCATAGTTTGCATAATTAACAACAGCAGGAATAAACTGCAATGACATTAAGTGCATTTTTTTTTCATTTCAGTTAAATCTCACTCTTGCTCACGGTCAAAGCTGCATTGCCAAACTCAAATTAAACTCTCGGTGAACATGACTCACTTTTGTTGGTACATGTTTTGTTGTAATTTCAAACAGGCAGAAATTCCCATCACATCTGCAATGACGTCCACTGAAAAAGCAGCTTTAGACTCGGTGTTTTTGCAGAGGGAATCGTGTCTCGGGGTGGATGGAACAGAAAGGAATGTAATGTTTTGAAGCTGCAGGATGTGTGAAATCTAGTGTTTCAAGCGTCTGTCAGCGTGTTGTTGTCCAGCACAATCTTCTCCCCTGGTTTGAACGCTGGCATCCCCATGTACGGACAGCTGGCACATCGGAACGCATCACCAAGGTAACACTGCCACAAATAGAGAGGAAAATAATTATTTCTTCACACATGTCAACAGGTTAGTGTGATAGGAGAGGAAATATGAGAAAACATGGTGAGAATGTATAACAATTAAAATATACTCACACTTCCACAGGCAGATTTTGGTAGGTTTGTCTTCTGTGTTCCTTTACTCTCCTGCTCCAACTCCTCAGCAAGACCACACGTGCTATACAAAACATATAACAATATTGTATCATGTAATGTTTACATGTGTCTCAAATCACAGATAAATGCACAATAAGTAACATTTTTGAAAGCCCAGCTCCTCCTATCATAGCTACCCACGACGTAGTGGGTGTGTTGGAGGTTTACAGACATTTGTGTGGTGACCTCACCAGTTCTTGCAGGCTTTCTTCTTCTTACCAGCTCCCTCTCCACAGCTGGATGCTTTAAGGGAAGCTGGGTCGGGCTTCTTCAAGTCATCTTCATCCAGCAGAGCATCAGAGTCCACCAGGTCCTGGAGAGAAAGGGGACAAGAAAGACTTGGTAAATACAGGTACAGGTACAGTGTACAGAAAGACGTGCATGAATTTCCTATAAGAAATATCTGCATGGCTCTTAACATATCATTTATGACTATAATACTGTATTTAATGAGTCTTTACATTAGAATACAAAATCCATAACTCACCACATCATCATCATCAATGTCATTGGCTGACAGTGTCCACATTTTGACAGTGTTGGGATCCAGAGCAGGTTTCTCTGCTGAAACCGTAAATATTTGCAAATATTAGTTTCACCTCAACTTTCAGCTACATCTCCACAAGCAGCTGCACACAACGGGAGCTGATGTTTTTAAGTATGTTGGACTACAAAGTACAATCTCGACTCTATACTGTCTGATGACTGGTTATCATGTTTTTCCTTCACCTTTTGCAGTAGAGCCCCCTTGGGTCAGTCAGAGCAAGTTTGACCATTATGAGACACATTATAGTTTTGCCAAAATCTGACCAGTGGTTTTAGAGGCATCGCATGTGACAAACAAACCGAGACACAGACACGGAGTGATCTACTTTAATTTAACAGACAAAAATACTCTTAGAAAAAAAACAAGAAAACTGGGCTTAGAAACCTACCTGGCTTGGGCGTCTTTTTCCCAAATGACAGTTTAATCTGGCTGGATGATCCCACCTCAAAGTTGGGTTTGGAGGCAGATATGCGGACTCTAGACAGAGTGTTTCCTTGGTAACCAGTGGTCTTTCTGAGGGAGCTCACCGCCTCGGGGCTCAGTTCTGCTTTGCTGACCTGAATGGAGAGGAAGAAAGAGGGTTAACAGGTCAAAAAGGGTTTAAACTGGTGCAGACGTTTACCCATACTGGTATAAGATTTATTTTATGTGGTTGACCACGGGATTACGCTTCTCATATTCTTGTCATATACATTGTGGTTTGATTGAGTGCAATGCTTCCATCTAATGCACAATGTATAATAGCGCGATTGCAATTGCAGAAAGCAAACTTTATTTTAAACAATACCATAATAATTTTAAGTTTCAGGCTCTTTGTGTGTGAACCCGCTCACTCACCTCTGTCACTGACATGAGGCCCGACAACTTCAGAGCTGACATCAGCTTCTCAGCAGTCCTCACACTCTGCGCCTCCGCTCCTGGAACAGAGAGAGAAACAAGACAAACAAAGAGCCACAATCTTATCAGTGCAGCACAGTAACCATGTGAATAACGCCACATGACACGTGAAATAAATTATAGAATAAATTATATTTTGAGGGGATTATATTTGTATTAAACATAATGCTGTGTAGCATTTCTAGTTTCCATTTTAGTGACATGAGGTGACTCCGTCTTGGGAGCCATGAGGTTCAAACATTCTCTTTCCTTTTATGACTTCAAATTCCAACAAAAAGGCGCATATCATGTCATTTTCAGCCTTCAAACATATATGTAAAAGAATTTAGAACTACGCTTTTCTCTCTCACCTGTAACTGCTTCATCCAGAACTAGCTTGCCGCCAGGTTTGAGCACTCTGGCCATTTCTGCTAGAGTCTCTGAACTGTGGATGGAGGAGCTGTCAGCCAGAAGGCTGGAGAGCACCCAGTCGAAGGTGGACGCTGAATGGGAGGCTGAGAAGAGGAGAGGAGGGAAGAGGATTGTTTTACTCCTGACTAGTGATTCATGCTCTCCTGTACATAATAATTGTCACACTATGTGCTGAACCCATTCACTCCCTTCTGCCAGAATTTTATTTCTGATAACAGGATAGATCACGTCATCTACTGTACAATTGTGGTGATGAAACACTCTTCTCAGTTGCAGCCATACTTTGTGATTGAGGCTAATGAAGCAAGTGTTTTTTACATAAAAATCTTGCCTAGTGCAACTTAAAATCAGGTGAAGAGTCACTCACACATCAATAATCTCTCCATGTTCTCCACTGACACTTTGCCATCTGCACCAACAATGGCACCCAGTTCCTCTGCGTACTGTTTCAGGGCTGCTGGTGTTGAGGGCTGAGCCCAAACCAACAGCACAGTGTGTCCTGCTTTGATGCCAAGGTCTGCCATGACTTCCTGGAGAAAAGTACACATTTATTGAAGTTGTTATACTTAAAATGCGTCTCCGCCTGTTTGTGGATCATCTGAAAGTGAAGACACGTGTCTGTTACTGGAGAGGATCCAGCCAGACCAACAGAAATTACCAAACTGATAACACAGTAACGTGACGAACATCATGCTTAACACATACATTATTATGACAGCCCGTTTTATAGCCACGCCTGAATGAAATGCTGAAATGACTACATGAAAAAAGACTAGGTGACCTTGAGATTATTGTGTTGTTATCATAAGAACAGTGCAGCTAGTGCGTTGCTAGCCCATTGTAATAATTAAAAGCGTTACAATATTTCCAAAATAATAATGGTATTAGCATGTAAAAACTATGGAATTGTCTGGAAGCTTATCTGTAGCCCAAGTCGATCTTCTATAACGTCAATACATAGTCACGAAATTTGATTATTTATTTCAGCTTACGTCTTAAAATGTAAAAGGGTTAACCCGGCTAACTACTAGTTAGCGGATTAGCTTGTTTGTTGACAGAGGTGAAAATCATAGGTTAGCTTTACATAAAGCAAACAGCGTGACGCAGAAGACGCCGGTGTTTATCATGTTCATAAGCACGTTGTTAACACGGCTAACACAGAGTTCGGTAACGTTAAACGGCTAGTACCCACGAACAAAATATACTCACGTTTTTGTATGATTGTTCTTAAAAGCTTTTGGTGGTTAAATTACTGAAAAAATAATTCAATCGAACGCACTCAGTTACTCACCTGAGCTTAGTGGAAGTTTCAGTGTCAAGTTACACAAAGTAAGAAACAAGCTTTCCGGTTTGAGTTTTCAAAACAAAATCATTGTGGATAACGTTTTGGTCATTCAAAGTATTAGGTGAAAATGTCGCAGGCTATATATTTTAGGAATAAAATGAAGTAGTTTAAACGCACAAAAATCGCATTCCACAATGGGTATTGTTGTTTTTTCCATTTACTCCCTGATAAAAGTATTTTTCATGCGTTTTAGATTGAAGCATCCTTTGTTTTTCGGTTTTATTCTTCCTAGCTTGATTAGTTTGTATTTCACAACTGAGTCGCGCTAAAGTGACGCAGCTGTGTCTAAAAAAACCTCTCAGCTGAATATGGCGGCGCTGCTGAGAGGTCTTCGGGCTGGAAGGGCACTTCGGGGGCTGGGCAGCGGTAAGACAGGGCTACTGTGTTGTTGTTGTCTTGTGTTAATAATGGACAGCCTGGGAAATGATTCCTGTAACGTCGGTTATTTGTTGCATGAAGTGGATACGAGCCAGTGTTGACGTTAGCTATTCGTGCCAAAGTCACTAGTTGCAGACGGTGACCATGAAGGACAACATTACGTTACTGGCTCTGACTTTTAAAACTAAATCATTAGGCGGATAATTGTTGGTTGACGTGGTGTTTAGACTTGTTTGACCTCAATATTAAAGCATGCATTGCATGGTAAACACGTTTCTGCAACTGGGGGGCGTCTTCTCTCTGGTTATGCAAGCTGTCAAAGTATATATAGTTTAGATTTTCAACAAGTGCTGTTGGCACTGACTCATAAGAGGCTACTCTTTGATATAGGGTAAAGACAGTGTAATCCACCATGCAGCCTTCCCGTTTTAATTTCAGTGCTGAAAGATTATAACCCCCAGAGTTCTACCAAACTCCATATTCATCCACTTACATATACAATGAAGTCATGTTCTACAGTCTCGGCCAAATTGGCACTATTGCACTTTTTCCTATAATGCATAATCTCCTCCTGAAACTTAAAAGCACTTTTGTATTTACATATTAATTTGGTTTGCAGAGGAACAAACCAAAACAAGCAGAAATCATGCAATACACAGGACAATATTATTATCACCTTTAGAAGTTGAAATAACTGGATATCAGGCAGGTTATTCCACTGTACATGTGATGTTTTGCAGGTGTCCGCATTAATCTGAGGATTTAAGTGTCCACCGCTCACCTGACTGAAATGCCATGCTATGTCCTCTAGGGACAATATCCAGTGGTGCAAAAAAGAACTTCGGCACACTAGAATTTGCATAATTATATTCACAAGCTTTATATAGACAAGGCAAAAGTTTTGTCTTGTATGCCTGAAGAAGGTCTATGACCAAAAACGTGTGTATTTAATTAAAAACAGTGTGCAGGTTGTAGTGTGTGGGTGTTCTTACTTGTACTAGGTGTCTGCAATATAAAAACCATTCAACCATTTTAAATAGAGAAGGGTTGAATCTCAGTTTGTTGTTTTACATCACTGTTGTGTACCACAGTGAGCACAAAGAGAAAAAAAGAAGAAAGGGTGTAGCAAAGAATAAAAAGTGTCAAGGCTACAAGTCCTTTTCTAGACCTTAATGTCACTGTATCCACTCTACGCAAGGTTCTCAAGAATTTGAGGCACGTGGCTGCAAGAGAAAAGTTGAAGACTATAGTGAAGTGGAAATAAGTGGTGATGGTGGAGAAAGAGCCAACAGTAACAGTCAGACAGATTCACACAAGGTGCAAACTGTTTAAACTTGCATCAGTTCCTAACTCAGCAAAAGTGGCCCAGGAAGGACACCACTGCTGTGAGTGAGACCTACAAAAAGCCCAAATGAATTTTGTCACAACTGAACAAACTAAAATTATGTACTAAATTTGAACTTTTTGGTGAAACGCATAATTTCTGTTCACAGAAAGACAAACAAAGCAGGAAACACAGTCAAACATGCAGGGAGTTGAGTGTTGCCTCTGGTACTGCCGGCTAGATTCCCTTGAAATGGCGTCATGACATTTGGAGCACATTTTGAACATTTTTGGGTCTCTGTAGAAGATCATGGGTCTTTCAGCAGGACAGTGACCTGAAACTCCTAGTAATTCAAATCAAAGCATTGGGCTGCTGTGAAGTGGCCAGACATGAGTCTAAATCCAATCAAACACTTTTTGTAAAGAGATCTGCAAACAGCAGCAGGGAGAAGGCTTCCTTCAAAGATGAGAAATGGAGCAAAGAAGAGTGGTCCAAACTTCCAGTAGAAAAGTGTATGTGATATCTTTGGTACTGCATGGAAAAACAAATAATGTAATATTGGTAGTTAAATGAAGTTACTGTATCTGTTACTGATGAAACAAAGTGCAAATTCTCAATACTTACACCGATCAGCCATAACATTATGACCACCTAATATTGTGTAGGTCCCCCTTTTGTCGCCAAAACAGCCCTGACCCGTCGAGGCATGGACTCCACTAGACCTCTGAAGGTGTGCTGTGGTATCTGGCACCAAGACGTTAGCAGCAGATCCTTTAAGTCCTGTAAGTTGAGGTGGGGCCTCCATGGATCGGACTTGTTTGTCCAGCACATCCCACAGATGCTCGATTGGATTGAGATCTGGGGAATTTGGAGGCCAAGTCAACACCTTGAACTCATTGTCGTGTTCCTCAAACCATTCCTGAACCATTTTTGCAGTGTGGCATGGCGCATTATCCTGCTGAAAGAGGCCACTGCCATTAGGGAATACCGTTTCCATGAAGGGGTGTACTTGGTCTGCAGCAATGTTTAGGTAGGTGGTACGTGTCAAAGTAACATCCAAATGAATGGCAGGACCCAAGGTTTCCCAGCAGAACATTGCCCAAAGCATCACACTGCCTTCTTCCCATAGTGCATCCTGGTGCCATGTCTTCCCCAGGTAAGCGACGCACACGCACCCGGCCATCCACATGATGTAAAAGAAAACGTGATTCATCAGACCAGGCCACCTTCTTCCATTGCTCCGTGGTCCAGTTCTGATGCTCACATGCCCATTGTAGGTGCTTTCGGCGGTGGACAGGGGTCAGCATGGACACCCTGACCGGTCTGCGGCTACGCAGCCCCATACGCAACAGACTGCGATGCACTGTGTGTTCTGACACCTTTCTATCACAACCAGCATTAACTTTGTCAGCAATTTGAGCTACAGTAGTTCAAAGGCCAGCCTTCGCTCCCCACGCGCATCAATGAGCCTTGGCTGCCCATGACCCTGTCGCCGGTTCACCGGTTTTCCTTCCTTGGACCACTTTTGGTAGGTACTGACCACTGCAGACCGGGAACACCCCACAAGAGCTGCAGTTTTGGAGATGTTCTGACCCAGTCGTCTAGCCATCACAATTTGGTCCTTGTCAAAGTCGCTCACATCCTTACGCTTGCCCATTTTTCCTGCTTCCAACACATCAACTTCGAGGACAGAATGTTCACTTGCTGCCTAATATATCCCACCCACTGACAGGTGCCATTGTAACGAGATAATCAATGTTCTTCACTTCACCTGTCAGTGGTCATGATGTTATGGCTGATCGGTGTATGGCCATGGATGTACATGTTTTGTTGAGCTTGAGTTTTAATATAAATGTGAGATTCATTATGGCATTTGGTTACATTCTCTCCCAACCAAATCCTTAGAAGCTAATGAATATATTTCTCCATACAGTGGTGGCTGCGCCAACAGCGGCAAACCCCCAGTGCAGCAGCCTGAGACGAGGCTTCCACCGTGCAGCCCTGAGGCTTCAGGATGAATCCAAATCTGACAAACCCCCCTCCTCCTCCTCCTCGTCCACGACCTACCATGAGCACTACAAGGCTCACTCTGCTGAACAGGACGCAGCAGCAGCTTCCCAGGAAGGCTCAACAGCTGACCCAGTAGCTGAGGAGGCCTCCAGGCCAAACACCAGGTCAGTCAATGCAAACCTCTTCAAACCTTGAGATAAAAGAGTTGGCAGTGTAATTAAATGTTAAGATTTATGTGTTGGGAAACATACAATACGTGAAATACAACAAAAAGAATTTCATGCACAAGACACGTTGGCAAGAGTGTGTGTGTGTGTGTGTGTGTGTGTGTGTGTGTGAGTGTGTGTACGTGTGTACCTGCCCCCAGTGCTATGTTCTCTCTCTCTGTGCTTCATTTATGCTGCAACGTCCCTTTTTGTGTGTCTGTGTGGAAAGTTACCAGGACCAGGGTGGAGAGCAGGGTGAGGAATACGAAACAGAGGAGCAGCTTCAAGCTCGAATCCTGACCGCTGCTCTGGAGTTCGTCCCGCAGCACGGCTGGTCGATGGAAGCCATAGCGGCCGCTGCTGAGGTGAGCTACAGTCAGAGCACGAGATTAGAATTCTCTTTTTCCTTGCCGGAAATGCTTCACGATCTCCTCTTTTAAGGTTTTTTTATCGCACTTTTATAGGCGTCTTTAAAGCGAAACTATGTAACCTTTATTAGAAATACCAGTCTGGGCGACCCGATAGCCGAGTGGTTAGGGCGCATCCCACATCGGTGCAAATTCCCTGAGCAACAAGTCCCCAGTTCGATTCCCGGCTGGCCGGACCGTTTGCTACTCTCTTTCCCAACATTTCCTGTCTCTCTCCACTATCACTATCAAATAAAGGCATAAAATGCCCAAAAAATAATCTTTAAAAAAAAAAAGAAAAATAAATAACAGCCTTCCTCTTACAAATGAAAAGTTGAATTCACAAGCAATAAAACAAACCCTCGCTCAATTCAATACTCTGTGGTTTAGCTTATGTTGGCTAATGTTATTAACATCTGTTGATACAGCAACATCTAAAGTTTGCCAAGTCATTTTGCTGCCTTGACAACTCTTCTCTTCTTGTGCTACTACACAAAAATGACCATTATTACATAATGTAACTTGTGGCCACTTTTCAGTAACAGTTACATAGTAGCGCTTTAAGGTATCGTGGAAGCATGCGTACAAAGATTAGTTAGTTAGCAGGCATGCAAACCAACAAACATAAGCAAATTCACCAATATCAGCAGGCTTGGATAATACAAATCAACACATGACCACTTCAAAGATGTAGCATTAAGATGTTATCCTGTTCTTTCACATCTTCTAATATGACATAAATGTGGCAGGCAAGAAGGAATATGTGAATGAAAGCAATTACAATTGAAGCATGTGGGGCGCCCTGGGGCTTAAGGCTGCAACGTCCCCAGTTGGAGTCCAGGCGGGGGTGCATGTTGTTCCCCATCTCTCTCCCCTCATATCATGACAGCTCTCTACTGTCTAGACTCTGATAAAGACCTACAAATATACCCAGAAGTACTTCAACTAAAACCCAACTAAGAATAGAAAATAAATTAGAAGAAAACTAAGTTGTGAAGTGAGATTTCAGACTGTCTGTGGTGATTATTATTCAGCTAATGTTGCATTTCCCCATGTGTGTGTTGGCACCAGACACTGGGCCTGTCCTCTGCCTCCACTGGTATGTTCGATAACGGAGCTGGAGACTTGGTCCTACACTTCATCGCCCAGTGCAACTCACAGCTGACAGAGATCCTGGCTGAACAACACAACCAGGTCCAGCTGGGGCAGGCAGAGTACGTATACACACATACACACACTCCTGCTGTCTAATTCTACTCTTAAAATGTGAATTCACTTAGGTTTTTACAGCCTAACCTCAGAGCATTCTGCTTTTCCACTTACAAATCCCTGAAGTTGGTCATTTGCAGTCTGCTGTTTTTATAAGCTTAGAGCTCCCAATGGAAAACTGCAGATTTCAGCTTTTAGCTTTGACCACTGTGTTACAGGCCAAAGAAGACTGCGGACTTTCTAAGAGATGCTGTAGAGACCAGACTGAGGATGCACATCCCCTACATTGAATCATGGCCACAGGTACAGTATAGTGTGCATGATGATGATGAGCAGTCGACCTCTGTGTCTTCTTCCATTTACTGACAGAGGTCAGGACTGAAGCAGAAACTAAATTTGTCCTTAACTTTGTGTGTGTGTGTGTGTGTGTGTGTGTGTGTGTGTGTGTGTGTGTGTGTGTGTGTGTGTGTCCTCAGGCAATGAGCATCCTGCTCCTTCCTCACAACATCCCAGACAGCCTGAAGCACCTCTCCACCCTGGTGGACGACATCTGGTACTATGCCGGAGACCGATCCACAGACGTGAGTGGATCTTATCACCCTCGATCCCCTTCTTCTTCTACTGCTGCTGCTCATACCTTCCTGTCCCCCTTTCATCACCACCCCCACAATATCAGGCCTGCCACCTCCCAGGTTACTCCCCCCACCAACACCTGCTGACTCTGTCCCTGTTTATACCATGGCCATAGAAATGATTTGTTACTTATTAGCTGGCAGGTGCCCCCTTTTTAAAAATGTATATCTGTACGTCTTATAGCTCCAATCAAAAGTTCAATCATCGTTCTAAATCTGTACTCGACTTCTATAAGACTGCAAGTAACCAGAGCAGAAATAGTGATGAATTGAAACTAACCAGGGGTTAAACCACATTGGCCAGAAGAAGATTAAAAGACGGACTGATGATTTTCAGTTCTCCTGTTTTTCCTTTACTAAGGTGCCATGGTTTAAGCACGATAATGCACTCTGAGTCTTAATATTGGGAAATAATGTACTCACAAGTGTTCTTCACCTCAGCCTCATCCATTATTATCGTATATTGGGACACCTCATCATAGATTATCCCTTACATAATCTGTTCTTGCTGCCTTTACAGCCTGATGGTAACGTTAGAAGTGGTTGTCAGACAGTCAGTGTGACATCCGCTTTAGTGTGTAAATGATTGCCATATTTGAATTGCTTGTATTTGGAAAAATAATAATCCTGTTATCTGCCTTTTTTTTACTGTATTGTCTTTTTGTACAAATATAGTTAATTAGTTATTAGTATCGTACGATACATACAAACCTCTACGCACATATACACGCACACGTATGTACAAAGTATAATAATAATAATAATAATAATAATAACGTAAAACAGCATAAAATAAATTAAGTAAGAAGAAAAAAAGGTCATAGCATGTTTATATATAACATAAGCTGGATCAAAATAAAATGTGGCATAATTTCCAGTGTCTTGACCTCTATTATGTTGTTTGTAGCTGTCTTTTATTTTTAACATACCATATATTCTGTCAAGAGCATTTTCAGTATAGATTGTACATATGGGAAATGTGAAAAAAAATTCCACAATCGATTAATCTGCTGATTAGTAACTTGATTAATCGTATGGTCCATAAATTGTCATAAAATAGTGAAAAATATCGATCCTTGTCTCTCAGAGTCAAAGTGACATCTTCAAATTGTCTTGTGTCGTCAACCAACAGTCCAAAAATCAAAGATATTCCATTTACTATGATATAAAACAAAGAAAAGCTGCAAATCCTCACATTTGAGAAACGTACACCAGAGAATTTTGGTCATTTGTGCTTGAAAAATGAATGAAACGATTAATCGGTAATCAAAACAGTTACAGATTAGTTTTCAGTTGATCGATTAATCGACTAATCGTTGCAGCTCTAAAATGATGTGCCTCCTTGAACAAGCTGAAATTCTTTCTCACAGATGTAGGTGTACGTATGTCTTTTGGTTTGAAATTTAGTTCTCTGTGTCTATTTTCCGTCACCTTGGAATTATAAGGTTCTATCTGACATTTTTGTCAAAATTGAGTTATTCACATATTCTTATTCTGTGACAACTTATTAACATTATGTGAGTGTTTGTTTAAGTTGTATGCATTTTTGGACTTTTTATTTGGAAAACAAAAAGGTTCTATGTCTATCAACTATTGGGAATGCAAAAACTTTGAAGCTCAATATCTCAAAATCGCTCAGAACGCAGATGGAACCTTATAACAAGGTGGCGATTTTTCTCTTCTCTTCTCTTTTGCTGCTGTTGCACCTTCTTGTATTTTCTTTAGTGTTATTCTGTACATGCCTGACATTGCCTTGCCTCTTTCAAAAATGTACAATGTGAACTTATACAGTACCAGTCAAATGTTTGGACACACTTTCCCATTCACTTGAATGTGTGTGTTTGTAGATGAACTGGTACACCAAACGGGCAGCGCTAACAGGCATCTATAACACCACAGAGCTGGTGATGGTCCAGGATTCCTCTTCAGACTTCCAGGACACCTGGAACTTCCTTGACAACCGGATTCAGGATGTAGTCAACATGGCCACCACTGCCAAACAGGTAGAGTGCACCGCATATAGCATTAAAGTGTTGACCCAAGGGGTGAAGTGTGGTCATTGAGGAGTTGTTTTAAGACTCCTTTTGATACTTGATACGTAGGAATACCCACCTCTCTGTTTCCTAACTTTACCCATCAGTGGAATAAGTACATAACTGACCTCAGATTGAGTGTCCTTCTCCTCCCACTACACAACCCGGATTGGCCTGAACAGGGGGCCAAATGCAAAGGAAAACCTAAAACTGAAAGATGAAGATGCTTTGATACAAAACACAGGTTCAGTGCAATGAGTTCAGAATGCGGGGAGTGAAACATGTTATACAAATACAGGTTAGTTGACCTGTATTTAGATGACATTTGGCCTCATTCCCCAATCACATGTTGTAAGCGTGTCTTCCACTTTGTTCTGTAGGTGCAGTCCACTGGTGAAGCAGTGGTGCAGGGGCTCATGGGAGCTGCTTTTACAGTAAGTCTTTGCCTCATGTTCATCATTTATATGCACTCTTCTTTTCAAAACATATGCACCTACATTGGCAATCATACCCTTCTCTCTTTTTTTTAAGTCCATACACAGTCCAGTAATCTATGCTCTTAATTTGAAACCTTTCCTCATGACTGCATGATTATCTATATCATATATATGATATTAGTAACTGAATTATGCATGAAGATTTATACTGATTTCAACACGTTTTAACGAGGTAACACTGCAGGAGCTCTGCATTTTACAAAATTTGGATTGTTTAAAAATGTGTATTTACATTTAAATGTATTGGTGTTTGTCTTATGTTTTACAGCTGAAGAACCTCACAGGAATGAACCAGAGGCGATGATGTAAAACTTCTCTCACTCACACTGATCCTGACCATCTGGCTTGTGTCATGAGCTGAAGATCAGTTTTCTCTTCATTTCTGATTAACTGTATGAGTCTGAAAGTATTGGATTATGGCTTTTATTCAGCAAAGAGAAAGCTATTATATGTCACAGGCCATTGGTCTCTCTTTCTATTCACCTGCAGGACCAGTGGCTCTGTCTTCACTCTCCTGCTTAGATCATTTTTTTCCCTTTGTATAAAAGGACACAAAGATCTGTAATTTTGTTGTTGGATCAAGACTTCAATAAAGTAGTTATTATTGTATTTAACATTTTTGTTTGTTTTTTCATTATCTGATTTAAATGAAATCAGTCATCCACTTTAAAGGTTGAACCAAGGCAAACACAACTCCAGGAGTTGAGTTCTGCAATTTAAAGTCACTATTATGTAAATTATGTGTATTTTTGACTTGGTGTCAAAAAGGTAGTGAGGCAATAAAGCATAAACTGCAGCATTTTTACAGTGGTTGTCAGATTTTTCTATAAACAACTTTACAATAAACAATAAAACTTGAGAATCAATGAAATGTTTGACAATTAAATTCTGTATCCTATAAAAAAAATGACAGTGGACACTTTTATTTTGAAAAATAATTTCCAGGCATCTATGACCCGGATATTAAATAAAGACCCGCCCCTTACCTCACTGTAGACCAATCATTAGTCGGACTTACTTCTGCTGGCCAATTAGCGGGTGGTAAATAATTCCGTGGAGGTCTTCAAGACGTAACAGCGGTAGTCGAGTGTGTGGACGATTTTACAACGTTCATTTTAGGCTTATTTGACTCCAATAATGCCGTATGCTAACCAACCGACGGTGAAGATCACAGAACTGACAGATGAAAATGTCAAGTTTGTCATTGAAAACACTGATTTGGCGTGAGTATTGACTTATTTATCCATTCAAAGAGAGTGCGTGAGGCAGAGAGCAGCCATTTTTCTTCTCGGCACCAAAAGTCATGTTATGAGACCTTACACGTTAAATTAATGTACTAAGGTGCTACGCACTAAAATAATAATGCTATTTGTAACTGAACATCTCCGTAACGTAAATTTGGTGTGTATTGAAGATAAATCTAGCTAGCGTAAGAGGTGGACAAAGGGTCGTTCTGTTATTTGTCAGTGATAACTTATGTTTCCCAGTCAATAACAGTGATGGTTAGTTGAGTGCAATTTATGTTGCTTATTATAAACTTTACTCTACAAACATCCGTCTGTCTTCTTTTCAGGGTTGCAAACTCTATCCGCCGTGTCTTCATGTCAGAAGTTGCCACTATAGGTAGAGTAACTTTTTTTGTTAGCCTCTATTTTGAATTATTATTTTCATTGTGTGACAAAGTGCTGGACTATTGCGTTATTACAGACTTGTGGCGGGATCACTTTATCTCACTCTTTCTTATTGAGATGTCTGAATGTAAATAGATTAAGAGGAAATTGCTCGTACAAAATAATATTTTTTTGGTCTATATACCGTCCAGTTTGATGTAGCAAGCAGTCGACTACAGTAGCAACTATAATGTTGAACAACATTTTCACGTGTGCTTTGCCATAGGCCTTTTTGGCTTGTCATAGTAGGAAAAGCACATTAACGATGTCTCTGTTCTATTCTAGTGTCCTATAAGCTGTGACATTGAGCCAGCATGTATAATAGACCCTTTTCACAGCAGACATTTTGGCATGTCATAGCAGGAAAAGTATTGGTGTAATTAATAACATTAAAAACGACTGCATTCCATTTATGTCCAGGGTTCTGGTATTGTGGCATGCTGGCTCACTTGGCATCACTTGCAGAGACACTTAATGGAACTGAGCCATTGTTAACAAAATGTGTTTCGCCTGTGCTTTTCCTGCTATGACAAGTCAACATGTCTGCCGCGAAAAAGGTATATACTAGGACAAAAGCAGCTGAATGGAATTCAGCCATCAACACTGTACTTACAGCCATGTAAGCTTTTTCTACTGTGACATGTCTTCTGTGAAAAGGCCCATTTGCTAAAGGGAGCTCTTCCTGCTCTCTTGTACAGTCTTCTCAGACAGTGCAGCAACTGTCCAAAAAGCAACTAATAAATACAGATATATAAATCATTTACCTGTATGAATCATACAGTATCTTGCTTACGCCCTGAAATACACTATTATTTGGTGTTACATAGAAATGGCAAAATAAATAAAGTTGAAGAGAGTTGAGATGGTTTCGGAGAGTTGCCTACGTGACTACATGAGCAACACTGGAAAATGTAGTCTGCATAGCACCTTCCCCTGACAGTAAAACGTCACAAAAACTCTAAATGACTAACTTGAAGTTGCATTACTTTGTTTGCAGCAATTGACTGGATCCAGATCGATGCCAATTCATCAGTGCTGCATGATGAGTTTGTCGCACACAGAGTCGGTATGTATCGCAGTGTTTATGATAAGCGTTCAATGCAACTTGATGATAGTAGTGTAATATTATTGTTGCAGTATGACCAGAGAGGTCTGATACTTGTAAAGGCTGCTGTAACAGCATTGATGTTTCCTGTGTTGTTAGGTCTCATACCTCTCACAAGTGATGACATCGTGGACAAACTGCAGTATTCTAGGGTAAGTATACTGTCGTATCAGTCATCAGTGAGGTAGCCCAGTGACCCTTAAATGCAACACAATTAAAAATGGACCACTGCTGGCACTGAAACACAAGTTAAATTATTCTGTACTTTAAACTCAAGACTAAAAACGATTGGGATTTTGTCAATAGGTCATTAAATACATTATTAGTGTTTTTATATGCACTGGCTTTTATCTTCCCCACTTTTTTTTTTTTTTTTACACTGTTTGTCTATGATTTCTCTTATGAATGTTTCCTGTTTTACCCTCTCCTTTTTATGTTGTATTATACATTTTTATCATTACGTGCCCAAAAAGTGTAATTTATCATTTTCTGTCACTAGCCGCATTTCTATAAACATATTTCTATGCACATTTTGAAGTATCACATTAGAAAAGCTGTATAGAAACAGCAAAATTTGCTAAAACTTCCTCAATTGCACAAAAAAAGTTTTCACGTTTGCTTGAGATGCTTAATGGGATATGGATACGCCTTTTCCGATTAAGGTCTGGCATAGCGAACATTTAACTCACGACTGATCAGCTGTTTCCGCTCAACCATTCCACAATAATTTGTCTTTGTCTCCGAACAGCATGAAACATGGCCAACACTAGCTGACATGAAAGACCAATTCAAACTTGCCCAATAGAAACTAATTCTTGAGGACCTCTCTCCATTTTTCTCCTGTAGATGGGTTAGATGGCCAAGGAGACTTATTTTGTTTCCGGTTCACAACCTCTACTTCTTCTACTCTGTTTACTGATGGATTACAGCCAGCGTAGAGCCTATACCGCCAACTTCTGACCAAACTACACTTTGCAATAAGCAGAGTTTACTCACTCCAAACCAGTTGATGGAAACGCACCTAATTCGTATTTCTTTTTTGCGACATTTCAAAAGTTCCCTTAAAATTTGCTTGACAATTGAATGGAAACACAACTGTTGTAATCGTTTCATGGTATCTTCCCAGTTTTGTCTAAACACTACAAAGTAACCTCTACATAGGATTACTCCCACAACGACCTCCTCCTTCCATGCAGTCCAGTGTGATCGATATCAGCTTGACTGCCCTGCAGGTTTCTATACCTGAACAGATATTTGATATGGAAGACAGTCCTCTAGATCTTTTTATTCTCTTTTATCCACATCTCCGCACCCTCATTTTATATAAAATATAGTGCATAATTATGGGATATTATACCAATGTTCCTGGTTGTAACTGTGTTTACTGGAGGACAGACATAATTTTCTCTCCGCCTCTGCCTGCATCTGATCCTCCTGCAGGACTGTACCTGTGATGATTTTTGTCCAGAGTGTTCTGTTGAGTTGACGCTGGACGTTCGATGTACTGAGGACCAGACGCGTCATGTCACCTCACGTGACCTCTTGTCCAACAACCCCAGAGTCATCCCGGTGAGTCCTTTCTCCGTTTATTGAAGTCATTCGAGGGGAGTGGTAGAAAGAAAAGCTGACAGTGTTTTCATTGGGCTTTCCAGGTGACTTCCAGGAGTCGAGACAATGATCCCAATGACTATGTTGAACAAGATGGTAAGCTTAAAGCTATCTTGAGGGGTAAACACTGGCTGTTAAAGTCCTTGTCATTTCCTTAATCATATTATTGTCAGGTGTCTTGTTTTTCCATCATTTTATCTCAAATTGTAACCTTTTCCATACTCTCTCCACTTCCCCATTTACTAACACAACGCAGACATTTTACTGGTGAAGCTTCGTAAAGGTCAAGAACTGCGGCTCAGGGCGTACGCTAAGAAAGGCTTTGGTAAGGAGCACGCCAAGTGGAACCCAACAGCGGGGGTTTCCTTTGAGTACGACCCAGACAACGCACTGAGGCACACAGTCTACCCGCGACCTGAGGAGTGGTATGTCCTCATTTCAGTATGGCTTATCATAAAGGATGGACGTTCAATGTATAATATTGAACAACGACTGAAAGATGAATTGACGTACTGTATCACTCTGGTTCCCAGGCCAAAGAGTGAATACTCAGAGATTGAGGAGGATGAGGTTCAGGCTCCCTATGACCCCAATGGAAAGCCAGAAAGGTGAGGAAAGAATCTTCTTCAACTTGAGTTGATGAGCCTAGTTTATTTGCTCCAAGCCAGTTGATGGAAATGCGCCCATTAGGGCTGCTCGATGATGGCAAAAATCATAATCACAATTGTTTTGGTCAATATTGAGATCACGATTATTTAACATGATTACTCATTTGGAAACATCATGCATTTATAGATTTCTTTTTTTTTTATTTGTTTTTTTTTGGAAAATGGTCTTTTTTGACAGTGGATTTCCTTGAACTTTAAGTGTTGCGGTGGAAGAAGTCCTGTTTTTTGTTCCTTTTATTGTTTGGTCATAGATCACTTTGTGATTGAATTTCAGATGATTAAACCAATTGGTCGTATTGCCTCGTGGTGCAGACACCACCATGTAACAAATTATGTAATTAAATGATAAATTAAATGATCTTGTTCATAATCGTTGGAAGCCAAAATCATAATTGAAAACTCAGACTTGAGTTGATGAGGGTACATGTTGTACATGTGATTTTGTTATTATTATTATTATTATTATTATTATTATTTTGGCCAATGGGAAATGCATACAACTGTTTCTATGAACTGAATTGACCAGTAAGCCCATTGTAAATCTCTAGTCATTACTCCATTATAATAAACTGCATGGGGAGCATAATCAGGGGGTTGATAATGGTGCAACAGTGTAATAATATGATACCAAATAAAGTAGTTTTTTTTTGTACAAATATGTCTCTGCTTTGAATTAGTTTTACAATCTGCTAAAAATAAAGCAGAATGCAAGTGTCCAACAGCTCATCTGTGAGATTTTACTGCACAGGTTCTTTTACAACGTGGAGTCATGCGGCTCCCTGAGACCAGAGACCATTGTCATGTCAGCGCTGGCCGTCCTCAAGAAGAAGTTGAGTGACCTACAGACTCAGCTGAGCCACGAGATCCAGAGCGACGTGCTCACCATCAACTGAGGGCCACTCCCTCCCTTGCAGAGCGGGACCTGCATTTCCACTCAGAGGGCTGATTTAGGATCACTGGTCAGGTCACATGGCACACGTCCAAATATTGTTCATGAAATTAAACATCGGCCCTGGATACCGGCCATGGATCTGTATGTGTCTGTTTTTAAAGGCCAATCAGTGATTCTTGAGCTGTGGGCAATTTGAACCAATAAGAGTACTCGTTTGGGCTGAGAGTTTTAAAAACTATTATGTTAAATGTTTCGTTATTAGAAATCCACACTCATTATTATGAGCCCTCCATGGTGAAAATTACAAATGATGTGAAAATGATTTTCCTTTAGCTGGATGTGTTCCTGAAAGTATTTCAACACCAGCAGTTATTGCAAGCTGTGTGTGCTAAAGCATCCAACACAAGGTCTGTGTCTGAAAGGGAGTTTGTCTCAGAATGATACAAGTTTTGTTTTGTTGTCAGCAGTGTAACACTTACACTATTAGATTATTATTTTGTTAAATAAATCTGTTTTGAGAAACTTGGTAATCTTGTAATGTGTCAGGTTTAAGATGGCGTTTAATTAAGTTTTAGTTTTCTGTTTTTGAAACCACAAATGCTCAAACACCTGGGAAAAGGAATTATGCATATTAGCTCTGCAAAATAAACTCAGTCATCCTCCTCGCAGGGACAAAAAAATTAAGACAAGAAAAACCAATAAGTATAATGTTTGAAGTGATTTGCAAAAGAGAAAATGACATTAGTTTATTGGTCAGAAGTCTTCATTTCTAATCCTAACTGTACAGTGCCTGGCTGCTGGGTTGGTGAAGTGGGAACTGCACTTTGTAAAGAACCTCCGAGGTATTTGCATCTTCATACCCAGTGTGGGTTTTGTTAAGTCAGACAGACAGCCAGAGTAATACCAGGAGCAAGATAATGTAGCTCCAAAGTAAAAGCACACATCTTACAGCAACAAGCCTTTAGTTGTTTCATTGAAACTCTTGTGTGCCAAGATGTCCTAAAACCTACAAAGGCAACCATTGCATCATTATATAGTTTACCTTGGAGACTTGGGGTCCATGCGGAACAATGAATTACTTGCAAGATCTTATCGTTAAGTCGTTATGATAAATTATTAGACAATGAACCAGGAGTTTTTACTTGATCTTCACACTCACTTATTAAGAAAGCCATATATGATCTGATTGATTGATTTACTTAGCCTTTAGAGCTAATATAAACATGTTTTAGGTTGTCTGGTATTCTTCCGCAGTAATGGATTTGTCAAGTAGTCTATTGCTTTAACATTATTTCACTGAAATGAGCTGAAAATAGGATTAAAATAAAAAAGTGCATTTACGCAAATGGATGAAAAAAATGGTACAATAAAAATAAGATGGTGACGCATTTATTTCGGTTTTGCACAAATGCGAATTTTCCTCGAGGCGTCTTTTATTTTGAATGTGAGAAGAGCCGATATATTTATTCCAGTGGGCTTAAAGTGCGACACCGACCGTATCACATTCCCAGATGGAATCAGAGGTAAAAATAGCTCTGTGTATACAAATATATCCAGGCAGTAGGCTAATAAGCTGTGGATGTTGCGGGATGTAGATTTCAGCTGGGTCGACGTGCCAGAGAGGATGCGGTGTTGTACCGGGGGGTGTCGAGGTAAGCCGTTTTCTGTCGTTAGAGAAGGTCACGCCGAGCTACATCCAGATTTCTGGCAATTTAAAGTTGAATTTGTTAGCAGCAAATGTGACATGGAATAATAAAAATACAATATGGGTTCTGCGGAGCAGTTATTTAGTTCGGCATACATGTATCCTACCAAAAAATACAATACAATGATGATACCAACCACCTTGGTGTATTTGTGGATAGAAGGTCGCTGGAATAACTGACATACCAAAACTTAGGGTTTTTTAATTAAATGAATGGCATATTATTGGATAGCATGCATGCCGAATTTATCCAATGGAATGTCTTATGAGATCTGTACCTTTGTAGATAAGCGAGACAACGTTAAACTTTACTAGAATAATTTGGTAAGAATTCCTTTCCATGTGAGGACAGGAAGTAGCCTCCAATATCTGGGTTTATGGAGATGCAGCGGGTATGTAAATGATCTACTGCTCTGTTCTCAGTCCAAGACACCATAGGCCACTGTTTCAAGAATGATGATGGTTACACACCACATACAATATGAACAATTACAGGAAATGTAACAGTTAATAAAAATAACCCACCAACTCTGTAGCCTACTGTAGACTAAACGTGCATATAAATCACAAATCCAGGTTCCAAAAGATGAATAAAGAAATATTGTTTGGTTGAGACAACATTTTGTTTATGTTTTTTCCTCTTACAAAATGCATTTGTAGCTTACATGGTTATATACATTAAAACTTTTGCCCATTGCCAAAAAAAACCCCATCATAATGGGAATTTCTACAGTTTGGAATAGACAATATTAATTGTAAAAAATGTCAAAATTTTTATTCTGACCATTTTTCATCATTTTTTATGTTTAAATAATTATCTTACCATATTCTGAGTTCTACTATATCCTGCAATGGCACCAAGTATGTGGGAACAGAGAATTTGAGAAAAATGTAGAGGGAAAGAAACCAAACATTTATTGAAATGTTGTGATTTTTTGTAATATTTCATCTTTACGATCTGGTAAGACAGTGATAAGGATGTGATGTTTCAGAGCAGAGTATATGATAAACCCATTTCTGTTTTGCTTAAAGTGAATTCCCCAAGTTTACCCCCGTGGACAAGCCCTCAGACTCCAAGATGGCTGTGATGAGGAAGAGGTTCTCCTCTGTGTGCTCCTCTTCCTCGGTTGAAGAAGACAGTGCCAGCCTCTATGACAGTGTTCCCATTTCTGCCACTGATCCACCCAGTGAAGAAGAACATCCCTATGCATCTCTGCTCTGGTGAGCCTCCATCGCTTGTTCATAGCCGTCAACTGGCAGATACAAGACTTCAATAGAGGAGGAAGTATTCAGATCTTTGACTTAAGTAAAAGTAGTAACACTACATTGTCAAATGCTCCATTAAAAGTCCTGCATTAGAATGTTACGTACATAAAACAATTATGTAAGTATTATTAGATAAATGTACTTAAAGTATCAAGCTATCAGCTTAGAGGACATTTTTGCATGCTCACTGATGTGTATCCTACTTTAGATATGTCTGTTTTGCTTGTTTGCTTGACACCATCTTAATGATAAAAACATACTATAAGACATCAGGACTCACTGAAGCTGAGGTACAGAGAGTAACTAACATTTTCCAGTTCTGTGTGAAACCCATGACCACAGCATTGTTACATGCTGGTAACACCAGCACAGACAGACTGACAGCATGTATAGTATCTGAGAACATCCCTCTACAGGGGGAATATGTGATCATGTTTGAAGGTGCATTCACACCAGAACTGGCAAGGTGACAAGTGCTCAAAAACTGGTGAAAGATAAGCCTCACACCTGATGATGACTAAAACAAGTCTCTGTGTCCAGTTGTCATCGTGTCCAAGATTCTTTGCTGAGCTCCAACAGCAGCTTCACCAGATACAGAGGCATCCTCAACTGGATCATCATTCTCCTGGTCATTTTCCCATTTCTTCCTATTGATTTTATAGATAGATGTTTATTAGTTTTCATTAAGCTACCAAACATGTACTTTCAGTTTAAGGGGGTTAAACCTCTGACTTATGACTTATCAACTGACTGGTGTTTTACTGTCTGAATGTGTGTCGTTCTGATTCTCAGGTCCTGACTCATGCTCACTTGTTCTTGGAGAACTTCATACAGTGAGTAAATAGATGCACCCATGCATATACACATTCTATAGGCAAAAACCCTATCTATTAAATCTATTGTACGTTTTCTACTGATATTGAAATTTGATTTTTTGATACATTTTCACATCCTCGTTTAACAAGTGTGCACACATAAGCT
The DNA here is from genome assembly GCA_008360985.2 of Macquaria ambigua. NCBI lineage: Eukaryota > Metazoa > Chordata > Actinopteri > Centrarchiformes > Percichthyidae > Macquaria > Macquaria ambigua. The sequence goes on along the minus strand of VMKM01000018.1, from coordinate 732,532 downwards.
TACAACACTTACACACATCATTTGTGTTAATTAGAGTATTATAGTTTGATATTAGCTTCTAATGGGGTTGGCGACTCTTGATTTAAAAAAATGGTCCTCTGGTAATCATGTGGACACATGACTTAAAATAGCGAGGAGATGTTTATTTTATTCGTCATATAATAACTGTAATTAAATGAAAAACTGCACTTGATATACTTTAGCCTTTCAGCCTTCATTTTTAGCCGTGTTAGCAGCATGGCTCTAGGGATGGCAATGTCAGTCGGTCTGGCGGTCCACTACTTTGGTCCAGACTGAAATATCTCAACAACTATTAGATGGATTGTTGTGAAATTTTGTACAGACATTTATGGTCCCCAGAGGATGAATCCTATGACAGGTGCTCCCCTGACCTTTCATCTAGCGCCATCACCTGGTCAGAATTTCAATTTGCCCAATACATTTTGTTTATGACCAAAACTCACATTCCCATCAGCCTCAGCTCTACTTTGTGTTCGGTGCAGTAGCAAATGTTAGCATGCTAAGATGTTAAACTAAGTGATCATGGGCAAACATTACATTTACTAGACTTTTCTGGAGCTTTCAACCACATTTGACAGTCTTTATGAGCAGATGGAGCTGCATAATTTGAGTTTTACATTAAAACTCATTGGGCTTTATCCATCCACTGATGAAGCCTGCGAGATGGGGTCAAAAGCTCAGAAAATAGCTAGTAAGTGGATGTTGAGTTAAGACTTACAGTATATCTGCCAAAGCATATAATTAAAAATGTTCCATATACATAATTTTTATCAGACTTTTGTCCTTTGTTTTCCTCCTCTTAACAGACATGGTTTTTTGATAGATGTCAAAAAGGTCTTGGAGCATCTCATTGAGAACAACTGCAACTGGCCATCTGTCAACCTCATACTGGGTGAGAAACTCTTTTAGATAAAACTGCAGCAAAAATGCCAACAGCCACAGGTAAAAAGAAAGATTTCGTGCCGCTCCCTCTGGACTATACAACTTTTTTCACACTTTGAGTAGTAGCTACTCTCCAAGACCTGCAAACAGACATTGATGTGAGCTCTGGGGTGGGATTGGGTTGTTGCTGCAGCAGCGAATAGTAAACACAACACACTTAGCCTGCTGTTGTGAATTAACAAAATATTTGTATTTCCTCTAGCTGCCAACATGTTTGCCATTACAGCCTTGCTCCTTGAGAGGTCTCAGGAAAAGGTGAGAGTGGTGCATTTTCTTTTTTTTCTTTAATTTTTAGAAAATGCATCAACCCCATACTACAATTTAAATTCACACCATATCCGATTTTATTTTTGAACCGTTTTGAAAAATCATATGAAAACATACCAGTTGTATTAGTATCATATCAAGCGATTTGTTAATTCAAAATAATTGTCATTGAAAGGTCAACACTTCTATTTATTTCTGCCAGGGTATGCTGTCCCCCACCAACGCTCATCGTTTACATCTCACAAATCTGGGGCTGCTCCTGCTGTTTCCCGCTGCAGTCATTGTACATGAGCCTACAATATCAACAGGTAACACATGTGCATCATATTTACTGTACCTATATGATGCAGTGGCTGCAAAACTTTAATACTGTCAACAGCTAATGGATATCAGTTCAGTTATTACATTTTTATTTTCTTTTATCTGCTTGTTTCAGCAAATTATCCAAGCTATATGACAGTTGCACCATTCTGTCAAATGCAAATATTCTAGATGCCGTGTGCATTATTTTACAGTATACGCTTTCCTCACAGTTGAGCTTGACATATTTTATATCTTAGGAAACCTTACCATCATCGGTACACTTTAGAATAAAGTTCTTCTCTATATGTTAGACCAATGACATAAATCAAGTGTAGCTTGAAGCCCAAAATTCTTTTGTAATGTTTAGCTCATCGTGCTCTAAATGACGTTGCATCATTGCTGGGATGTTTCTTGTTTTGTGTCCACCAGGTGGAGCATTCTTCTCTCTCTGGTTCTACACTGCTCTGGGGATGAAGCTTTATTCATACCAGGAAACTAATCGCTGGTACCAACAAGCTCATTTAACTGATGCAGGTATTTTTCCAACACCAGAGGTTGCACTGATTTCATTTCAGAACAAAAAACATAAACTAATCCAACAGCTACTGCTTTTTATATCTGTGTGTTTTCAGAGACAGACAAGAATGTTTTTGTTGCGCAAAAAGCCCACAATGAGCATCTTACCTTCCAAGGTGAAACTGCTTGTCATTCGTAAAATTATACTTGATCTCTTTACATTAACTTACTATGATGCATTTTGTCCTGTGTGACTCTGTCTTTGATTTCTCAGATCTGTATTATTTCATATTGGCCCCCACTCTGTGCTACCAGAGAGACTTCCCATGTACTCCTAAGGTCCGCATCAATAAGCTACTACACAGGCTGCTGGAAATGGTGAGCTGAACAGTGGCACTGATGGTATCACTGATGGTTTGATGTACTTTTAGGTAGTGGAAAAGGACAATATTAGCTCCAGCAAAGCAAGACACATAAGGACCTTTTTTGGACCTCCTTCCAAAATGAAAAAAAATCCCATATTACATCAATGTGGCTAGTATAATAATAATTACAGCAGTCACAAATAGTTATTCTTTGGCCTAAGAGGGTATTCATTATGGAAGACTTAAAATGCCTAAATAAAAACAAATCAAACAAAGAAATTGAAAGAAAGTGAAATACAATACACATGATTGTTGTATTTTCTTTTTATGTATGCATTTACTGTGTCATAATTAAATGAAAAACATATGTTAAAAGGACAGTTATTGAGTTTGGGGTTTAGCCCCTAAGCTGTGATTGGACAGTTGATTTTGATTTTGGTATGGACAATGCGTCTCCATCTCAAAGAAGAAAAAGCACCTCCTCATCAAAACACGTCAGGTCAATGCTGCTCTAACACTGAAATGCAATACACCTCGTCACTTTGTTGTCTGTGTTGTGATTTGATTTTAATGTGGCATGTTAAAATTCATGTCACAGTGGAAAACAATTTATTCCGTTATAAAAGACAAAAAGGCTAAACCATCAATCCCCTTAACATATGTTTTCATTCAGTTATGACAGCAAGGAAATACATATAACAATATGTATTGTACTTCATTTTCTTTCTTTATTGGTTTGTTTTTATTGAGGCATTTTAAATCTTCCTTAAGTCACAATCACAAATGTTTTACACTGCTGAAATAATGTAACTCACCACCCTTCATTGGTTGGGGATGATTTCTGTTATACAGGTAGAAAATTGTTTTGTCCAAATGAACTGCCGTTGCTTGGTATTTCCATATTAATGTCTCTATGCGTGAATCCTCCATAGTTCATATGTATAGTTAATGTATAAGTTTAAAGAGGTTCTATTTATTTGGCAGTTTCAGCATGACCTTTGATTGATGCACTGGATCTACTCGTAACAGGCCTTTCCAGATATAGTTGATGTCCAGATATACTGTAGCTCTTATGGATGGAAACACTGCAGCTTGTTAATTGTGGCATTTTCTACCTTTAGGTGATCGTTATCCAGATCATGGTTGGAATTGTGCAGCAGGTACAGCAGCTGGAAAGTTCTTCCTGTATTGTACAGTGTGTTACTGTGTACTTATCTGGGGAACTTACAGCACACAATAATGTAGTGTATCATAACGTAGTATGTCATGTATGTGTGATATGTTATAGTGTAGTACAAGATGTGTCTGAATTGTTAGTGTATATGTGACAAGAATGCAGTATGCAGCATATAATACCATGAAGCCAACTTCCTCCTCGCTGTTAGATTGGGGGTAGTGCTCACGTACTTCTGATATTTAAAACTCAAAAATTGGTCATTAGTGTTGTTAGACAGACCCCTCAAATTGTCCTGTTTAATCATTTAGTTTTTTGACATCACAAAAATGAATTATCAAAACAGCTGATGTAAACCTTGATAAACAGGGAGAAAAACATTTCTATGTAAGTATTTTTGAATGTGAAAACCATCACATCACATGTTTAATCACATTGCCATGGGACCTGTAGTTGTTGAATGCTGCTGAAACAAAGTAAACATTACAGTATCTTTTTAACATTAAGAGGTATGTTTTACAGTAGCAGATACTGTACCCAGTTTTCTTAGAATATGGACAGAAAAACAGATGTATCATGTTTAAGGCTTTTCAAACAGAGCACTGTGTTACAGAGGCTAGTGGAAGTAGACTTAGCTCTGCTATGGTGTAGTTTGTTACACTGCACTACGCTATATTAAGGCATAATGAGCTATATATCAAAATAACAGCAAATGACAATGACTGACTGCTTCCTCTTGGCCCCACAGATCATTATGGATTATTCCACTTATACCACAGCCAGTTTCCAAAATCAAAATATCAGAATTGTTAATTCATATATTTTGGGACAATGTGCATTATATAAAATGTTTGTGTTGGCACCATCTTTGTCAACCATGTGATAAATGATAAATGTTTCTTCAATGTAAATGTACATTGAATGCTATTACTGCCTATTACTGTGACTGAGTCTTTTTTTCCATTTCCTCTCAGTGGATTGAGCCCATCTTCCAGAGATCAGAAAACTCCTTCTCTGTGAGTGAAACATAATCCCTCTTAATTGTTACAAACACTGCTTCCACACCTGTGTGTAATTCACTTTTTTTGTAATTCTTATAGAGTATGGACATCACTATGAGAGTGGAGCACCTGGTGGGACTGGTGGTGAGTGATTTGTATTTATTATTTTAGATGTGTCCGTTTGGATTTCCCAGAACTATAAAGCACTGAGCCAATGTAAGATGTCAGATGATGTACGATCATGCAAACAAATGCAATCTCTGTGAAGAAAGTGGTCCTAGATGGTGGAGGTAACATACTCCTCGTATGTTTGGGCATGATAATTAGAGATAAAAGTTTGTACACTGTCATACATGACACAACAACAGAGACAGAGATAGCAGAGATTGCTGTTAAATGGTATATTGGTATTGCTAACTTATATTTTCTTGTCAGGCACCAACCCATTTCCTCTGGCTCCTCTTCTTCTTCTTGAGTCACTCCTACCTGAATTTCTGTGCAGAACTGCTGCGCTTCGGTGATCGGCATTTTTACGGAGACTGGTGGTCAGTTGCACAATATCTGTACGTTGTGTTGTTGCACATTCAGCACTGGCTCATGGCGGTTCATCTTTCATTTACAGGAACGCTACAACTCTGATCACTTTCTGGAAGAATTGGAATATTCCCTTTCAGAAATGGTGTCACAGGTACTTTAGTATGACAGAGCTAAAACAGGCCTCAAGTTTCACTCAGATGACATGAATACCAAAATAATTTCCCCTACCTTTTGCTTTCATCTCTTATATGTCTTTGCTGCGTGTCTTCACTCGTATGAAGACATGTATACACTCGGCTGGTGGAAAAGAATGTGCCCCCATCACAAGCAGAGTTAATGGTCTTCCTGATGTCAGCAGCTCTTTGTGAGGTACAGTCTGATACATGAAGCAAATTTTACTCCTTATTGTGATTTGTTTGTTTGGTAGTGGTGTGGTTCATGGCGATCCATCAGATAGTTGTCAAGACATTTCACTCAAAACCATAAATGTCAACCTCATGGTGGCAATAGAGGAACCATGAATGTTTGGTGCAGCTCCCTCTTGTAGAGTTAGAGATATTTCAGTGGACAACTGAAGCCTTTGACCTGCTGGTGGCACTAGATGAAAAGTCAGGGGATCACCAAAGTCAATAGGATTCATCCTCTGGGGACCAAACTTTCATGGCAATCCATCCAATAGTTGTTGAAACATGTCAGTCTGGAACAAAGGGACTGCCTAGCCGACAGACCGACATTGCCATCCCTAGATCCATGCCGCTAGTATGCTAAAAATATATAAAATTAATGATTCATGTTTTTTTGTTATACCAATTCAAATGATGGACTTTCCATAGACAAATCAGTGTAGTAATTATTAACAAAAATATTTAACATTAAAATTGCATCATTTTCATTATGTCAGAGGATGGACTTATTTTTACTTATTTGTTGGAGCACATGAGCTCCTGCCCAAAAGCACTCAGCCAGGGCCGGTACACTTGGCGCCACAACCAGGTGCTGAGACCTGTTGCAGAAGCCATCAGCAAGGGAATCAGCAGCTGTAGCCGAGCGCGCACACACCATCCACGCAATTGTTTTTGTCAAGGCAGGAGACCAGCCACGGGCAGGACAAAAGAAGGTACTCGGGATCCTGGCGACTGCCCAGCTCTCAGTGAACCTGGAGAAACAGCTGAGATTCCCCCGGCATATAGTCAGCTCCACTCTGAGGCCAGGCATCCTCCTGGTGTCAGAGAGCACAAAAAACATTGTCATCATGGAGCTGACAGTGCCGTGTGAGGACCGTATGGAGGAGGCCCATGAAAGAAAGAGGACCAAATACGAACAGCTGGTCATCAACTGTCGCACGCAAGGCTGGAAGGCTACATGCATGCCCATCGAGGTAGGCTGCAGAGGGTTCGTGGGGTACTCACTCCACAAAGCCTTAAGTGCGCTGGGCATCACAGGAGTGGCAAGGAGCAGAGCCATCAAGAACATCACTGATGCAGCGGAAAAAGCCTCAAGGTGGCTCTGGATCCAGAGAGGAGGTCCATGGGGACAAGCAAGTGCTGCCTGAACACAAGCCGTGGCCTGATCAATCACGGCTGGGTCGCCAGGGTGAAGGTGTCTGATGTTTGAAAGACCTGAAACATCCTATGAACCCTGGTAACATCACTGATGATGTGTTCAGGTGCATCAGAAGATGTATTAAAAGAATTTACATGTTTTTAGTGTATATATATTATATACAAACAGCATTAAAAACAGCAGTGAAGAGAGGGTCAGAGGCTGACAGTCTGACAAAGTCACCAGTCTTACAAGTCATTTATGCAGTACAGAAATATTCCTGTATGGAGATTAGAGGGATGTTGGCCCAAACAAACAATGCAATAATAACCTACTGTGATGTTTTTCTTCTCTCTTCTACACAGTATATGATCGCTCTGCCCCTGCATAGCTGTCGTCTGTGGATCTTACTCATGATGGTATTTGAGGTGAGGCATGGCAAGGCCCCATTTGGAAAGATACAAAATAGATTCATTTTTGTGTTTAATTTCATACAACATAACATCAATTAAAGTAATATCAAAACACTTAAAAAGTAAAAACTATTTTATTTGCTCATTTCAGATATTTAATAATAATTTATTAAGCTTGCTGCGGCACATGCGCCCTCTAATGGATCATCACCACTGTGTCACAGTATTTCACGTATTTACAAATATTTACCTGTTTGGAAGAAGTATCTTCAGTTCTGAGGGCAAAACTAGAAACAAATGTATTTAAATTGTTAGGCATTTTATGTAATTTACTGTTGGTTCTTTGCAGATTAAACAATGAATGCAGGGTTTTATTTCCCATATCATTTGCAAAGAGCACAACATGATCACAGAAATAACACTCCATCACACCCAAGGTCTGCACTGATCTATAATACTTGTAAAGCTAAACAGTAGCAGCCATGGCAGTACGCAGTTAATGCACTTGGACTGACAGGAGGATTTACAGTATGTGGCCACAAGTGGTCAATGGTGGGAGAAGTTTGCGGTGTTTTCTTACCCTTAGAGATATAATTATTTCATGATCATCACAAACAAATGAAGCATGAAGGGAAAAAATAAATCGTCTTTACTTGTGTCTTTTCTGGCCCTCCACACTTATGCTGCATTCGCGTGCTCCTCGGATGGTTCCATTTCCCAAGTTGGGAAGTCGTTCTTCCGACTTCGGTGTGTTCATGAGCTTTTAAGTCGTAATGTGGAAACAACATGGCCGCTACAAAGAAGATGTGTTGTATTTTATTGCTCAGAGCATTTAAACAACACATCGATAGCACGTGTTGTTTACAACTAACACCATATTAGAAATTACATGTGAGCAGAAAATGTATATTCAATATGTGAATTAATAAAAAGTTTCTAACAATCGACCAAACATTTACTTTCCTCCACCCTGTTTCTGCGTATATGACTTTTGGTAAGTCTTGTACCAAAATATTTGCCGACTTTCCGAGTTGTTCCAACTTGAGGGGGCGTTCATGTGAATTTTCTCAGTCAGGAACTCATTTTTCCGATTATTCCGACACCACATGAATACAGGGTTAAAATGTACTGTAGGTTGGGCAAGAGGAGAACCTATGTTTTATTAAATCTTGGTGCATTTCTTTAGGTAACACTGTGTCTTCTCCTTCTAGCTTCTGGTTGCAGTATTCCTTGGAAACTATTTCCAGGGAAACTATGGCAACGGCTTGGTGTGGCTGTGCCTGCTGCTGGGCCCTCTTCTGGCTGTGATCACCTACTTTCATGACCACTACGTCAGCTTCCATCACCATCATCATCCGTCATCGTCCTCACCACTGACATCAGACTGCCGTCTTCCCAGCGCAGTTTTCCTGCAGCCTCACTGATCAAGGAGGAGTGTCTGAGAGAAATTCTATCTTATTGTTGTGTATTTACAAGAAAACCTGGAGGATATGGCTGTGATCCAAAGCTCAGTGAAGGCCAAGGATTCATTTTGATGTCTGGAAAACCCTTTGGAGTTATAATCCATGACCTCTACCCAGTTCAGCAATATATATATGTTGTGTAGACTAATTTATGGTCCTATTCCACACTGGAAAAGAGTACTGACTTGTAAATTATGCTACAATACTTCCACATCTAACAAATATTTATGCAATGAACAGCTGATTTAGTATTTTTTTGTCTAAATTTGTACATCTGAATCTTGTTGAATGTAACCGAAAAATGAACTGCATCATGGCGAGGCTCCAGCAATCTCAGCCACTGTGTTAGTCAGTAAAGGTCTGTGTGATTATTCCTGTTATAACGATGTGAGTCAGCAGCACAGAAGATAAGGTTGCTGCTTACCCACTGCTGTGTCAACATGTGGTTAAGGAGCCCTAGTTATTCTAAGTTTACCGTAAGTTTCATGGACACGGTCCAATCAGGAAATACAGGGAATGATTGTACATCGTGTGGTTCAATGAGTCCAAGTGTGGAATGATTTAAAGCATGTCTACCAGCCAAGTAAAGTTTCTATAGGCCTTAATGACAGTTAGAAATGCTCTGGCTTATTCTCGTAATTCCTCTGCCATATTTGTATTTTTATTTTGTAGCATATAATGAGTTACATAGGCCTACCACTGAAAGATGTGTATTATTCATTGTTAAAAAAGATCACTTCTCTTTGATTTTGCATCTTTGGTTAACTCTTAGTTACAGAACACATTAGACCTTTAATGCAAAGTGATTTGTCTCATCTTGATGTCTGTGAAGGTAAAAGTGATGATCAATACATGGTGCATAGCCTGTCAGTGCTCTTCTTGTCACTGGGGCAGCGAAACAAAAGGAGCCCGAATTGTTTTTGTATGGCCATAGTATTAACCCGCTAGGGTATGTATGTATGTAGCCTGTTGCTTTCCAGCACTCATCAGGTACAGTGCTTATGCATGTTTATGACAGCATAATCATAATTTGCATAGAGCCCTACTAACCAACTAGTACTCCTTTGCTGGAGTAGAAGGTATGTACTGAGGTCTCCTTAAGCAGAAGTCACCGACAGTCAGTATCTGCCATGGACTATGTCACATGGAATACATACATTAAACGTACCTCATTATATGGTCAATTTAAAGCTGCTCTAATCAATATTTTTATATAAACAATGTATCCAAAGACTGCTGTATATGCAGTTCCCTTCAGCTCTGCGAAGCATTTCAGTGTCTATAGATTGTTGTTTTGGCTCTCATCAGCCTTGTTTCCAGCAGGCAGCTGTTTTCAGTGAAAAGCTCTGATAAACCAACTGTACACGCTGCTTGTTCAGCACCAAAGGGCAGACAAAGGACAACATAGAGAGGCGAAGTCCCTCCTCTTCCAGTGTCCCCTATCTGACCTTATTTCGGAAAAAATATGTAGCCAACGGCGAGAGACAAAGCATTTTTGGTCCCGTTTGAATTGTGCCATGAATTAAACAATGAAACATATGATGTTTGTCAATTAAAAAGATAAGAAAGTCGCAGTTTGTCATAAAGATGGCAAAGTACCATTTAGTTTTGTGTGAAACCGCTCAGTGAACTACATCTCTCATCTCACACAATATACGTCACCAACACCAACATGGCTGTCAGTGTAACGCTATCTTGCGTGGTGTGTTTTATTCAGCCACTCGTTTTATCCTGGCTGTTATCAGCAGGGAAGCGAAAGAACGAGCAGAACTGTGTGTTTTGTACATCCTACATCTGTAGTCTCATTTAGCCACTTGTTAGCAACCGCCTTTTTTAAAACACATAAAAGCTTCAAAATTCACGAGTGGGGTAATTACTGATGTATTTTATCTCATAGAACAAAAAGTGAAAATCTCTCAAGCTTGTGTTAACCACAGACCTTATTTCAGGCATCTAACCAAAAACTCATTCAGAAACCCACTGACTTCCAGACGAGGGAACCGGAAGGGCAAAAATGCTAACTCATTTCCAGGTTTTAGGACTCATTCCTGCACCAAAAAGCTAGATCTTTCCCTTAGGAGTTGGCGGAGACCAAAACCAGAACTAAAAGCACAGTGAATATTGGACTTACATCCATCAGGTGGCCAGAAACACAACTCTAAATGAATACTCTTGCTGTGTATCTGCTGGACGTGTAAATAGGCAACTGAACGCTAGCACGTTAGCCACAGCAACTTTATAAGGTGACATCAATGTTGTGTTTTCAGCTTGTTCTGCTGCCCTCAAGTGGCCAAAAAAAGAATGCAGCTTTAAGTTGAGGAAAATGTTAAGACATTCATTATTTCATCTCACCAAAAGAGAGATATAACTGCATTTTGTTGGCACACCAGTGGTAAGAGATATTGTTAAAATAGTACCTTATGTGGCCTATAGGGGGAGCATATACACCGAGAACAGGAACCTACATGACACACATTAATGGGGCTGCCAAAGAAACATAATAATTTACAGAGACATGGAACTTCTACTATTTTACTGGAGGAGAGACCATAGATCCCATGAATGATGTCACTTCTCTCTTTGATTGTCAATTTTGGCCTTAGGAGTAGCTGCTTCAGTTTGATGTGCAGTTTCATTGGGGTGTTTGTATGATGTCGACCCATGACTCTCTGGATGTAGGGAGAGTGACCACTGCTCCCAACATAACTATAATAATATAATATCTCTTATAATCTAATACTACAGCATAAACTTATGTAACCGGTTATGGATGCATGATTCTGGATGTTGTGGTCAAATGGTCCTTGCCATGAGAGCAGACCAGCAGCTCAGTTATTATTATATTTAAGGCAAGTTATATGGGTTCATACTGTGGTATCACTTTGATTGTAATGCAATTTTCTGTGCTTGGAGTGATGGTACAGTGTGAGCTATCAGTGGTGGAGGACGTATTTAAATCCTTAACTAAAAGTAGAATACCACTCTGTAAAAATACTCTAGTAAAAGTAAAAGTTTTGAAAAGTTTTGAAAAGGTTACTCAAGTAAAAGTACAGAAGTATTATGAAAAGTAAAAGACCTCAGTGCAGAAAATGTCCCCTGTGAGTGTTATACTACCATATATTATATTCCTGAATAATTATTACCGATGCATTAATGTGTAAGTAGCATTTTACTGTAGTTGGGGTGGAACTAATGTTCATCTGCTTTAGATGCTGTTGTGTAATTTGATCTACAACAATGCTTCATATTTCAAAAGCTCATCACGTTTTGTATGTAAAATCTTAACTAATTACTTACAAATAATGTAGTTGAGTAAAAAGTATAATACTTCCCTCTGAAATGTGTGAGGTAGAAATATAAGTTGGCATCAAAGGGAAATCCTTAAGTAAAAGTCAGTACTATATATATAAAAGTACTATACAAGTACCTCAAATTGTACAAGTACAGTACTTAAGTAAATGTACTTTGTTACATTCCTCCATGGTGAGCTATTCGTGTCACAAAGCCCCCCAGTTTGTGTAAAATATCTTTTTAATTATGTTTATTGGCCGGGACATGATTGAAAATTAGTTGAAGCAGAGGTGCAATGAACAGTCACTGTGGTGGAGCACACTAATCACAGTTGTAGCTGCATTTCCCTGTTGCATATTTCAAGAAGTCATTTTCTGTGTGGATGCACTCGCCTTTTCAACCAGGACTGCTATGAATGAATAAATGCAATGCTTGTTGTAAGATTTTTGAAAGGTTGCAGTCACTGATTTGTTTTTTCCTGATCACAATCAGCTGCAGATGGTGTTTAATGGAAGACATATGCTGTGTCCCAGTTCAGATACTTTTGTTAGTGCACTTCCATGTAGTACACTGTGTACACTATGTACTTACTTGCATAGTGCGTGAGTTAGAGTTGTCTCAAATCGAACACGGTTGTTGTGCACTTACCTGAAATGACAATCGCAACATTTGACTGCTTCTTCTTTTTAATGGCGAATTGCCACAGGGCGGAGCATTATCGCTAACATTTGACCGCGATTGTTGCCCGCCAAAATATCTGCCGGCTTGTTTGCTCACTTAACTTTAATTCAATTTTATTAAAAATGAATAAAAATGAACGGGCCTTTACTTTTAGTGTGGTGTTCACTGTAGCAATCGCAACTGCTGCAGCTTCCTTGGCCACCATTTTCATAGGTTGGTGGTCCTTCTCCTTCCGCTACGTAGCCAAGATGGCGACCATTGAGGGTGAGTGTCCAGCGTTCCACACTCAACTTTTTGACCATTATGAATACACCATCCAGGTACTCATAGTGCACTGCATTTTGCTATAATTGTCAGTGTTAATGCACTTATGCACTTAAAATAGCAAGTGTAAGTATGGAAGAATGCGAATTGAGACACAGCTATAGTTTCCTTAATTTGCATAATTCTGAGCCCAGGATTCTAGAGCACATTGTTTCATCACAAAGCAGAGTCTCACCAAATCCACCACACTCTCAAACACAAGGTGAACTGAGACGCATGGTTCTCTGCACAAGAAATAAAACATCAGCATATCTGAACTACGATATATTTGTTCAGATGTGAAAAGAAGCGACAGAAGAATGCAAGAGGTAAGAATTTAGAATTTTTATTCAGCACTGATCCTCTGGACTAGTGTTTATTTCATTTCTGAATATTTGTTTAAAGCTCCAACAAGTAGGCTACAAATTACTAACTTTTAACAAAGCAGATGACGTTTCAGACAAATCTATATAATTAATCTGTATCAGTATCTCTCTGTGGGTCCAGATTTCAGCAATATGCTTATATTAATCCATAGAAGTTGAAGATTAACCCTGTTAAAAACCTTAATTTACCTTGACAGCTCTGATATCATAAGCATATAACTTCAGACACAAGTGAGATCTCCAATATCTAATATAAACCTAGAAGCTTTTCATCTTTGGACAGAATGTAAAACCATGAGCTCAGTGCATTGTGTTACTATGACAACAGCCAACCTTGAGCTGCAGTTACCAGTCTTAGCTGCAACAAAACTGCATATTTAATAGATGTTAGATGTTAGATGTTTATTCTTCTGTTTTGATACATTTGATGTTGTTAAAGGAAAACTCTGGTGTTTTTAACCTGGGCCCTATTTTTGTTTTTGTTTTTTGTTTTTTGTTTTTTTACAAATTTTGGGGTTGAAATAACCAATACTAACCAAAAGTTTTGGAATTGGTCCAGTTTTGTTAAAGAGTACGATCCTTTTTGTTTAACCAGAAACAGAAAAGGATCTTCCTCTTTAACAAACGGTCTGTCTTTGTAGGGATCCTTTCCATAATGTTGTCAGACACTTTGAATAACAGTCTGAGCCTGTCAGTGGCAAAAACAAGCACTTTTAGTGGACGGACTTTTCATGGCACAGTTGCCCCAAAGGATTACGTTGCAGCCAGTGCAGCCCATTCACGGATGCCGGCTGAGGCGATCTACTGCACCAATTCCAAAACTTTTGGTAACTATTAGTCATTGAGACTCCAAAATTTGTAAAAATAGAGCCCAGGTTAGGGCCTCATTTTTTTGTGTGATGAAACGTTATTATAAATATGTACAGTGAACAAATAAATCTTGCAGCACAATTGGCCAAACCTTAAGACACCCACTTTGGGAACCAGTGTTTTAGACATCCACTGTACACTCAAAACCTCAAATGAAGAGGTAGGCTACTGGTGTCCTGCATCTACTTTTATCTTCCCAAACTGCAGCCTTACCGGAGCCACTGTACTCGGCCCTTTTTTGGCTTGTGGCGTGCTCCAGTGTTTGCAACCAGCGAAGACACCACAAAAGTGGTGCAAGGTCATGACAAGGGACAACACCTTACAGAGTCTCCCAAATCACTCGTTCACCCTCTTCATCAAACTCTTCTCTCAGCTCAGGATATGATCAAGAAGCTGACCTGTGAAAACGTCACCCTGAGGCGGGTGAATGCCAGGCTGACGCTGAAGGAGCTCAGCGCCTCTGAAGCTCTTGAGGAGCTGACGAACCTTTACACCCAGGCCAAGAAGGAGAAGGAAGAGATGGAGGCCAGGATAAAGAAGATGGAGGAGGACTTCCAAGAGGAGAAAAAAATCTGGCAAGACCTCAGCAGAGAACAGCTGGGAGAAATAAGTAGTTTTAGCATCAAGCTGTTGGTTGCTCAGTCACACAGCCACCACATGGAGGAGGAGGTGAGAGAATCCAAGAGAGAGCTCTATGAAGGCAGAAGACAAGTGGAGAGAGAAATCACCTCTCTTGAAGAAAGTCTTCGCATTCAGAAAGAGGAGAATGCTGCAAGGCTTTCTGCCATGGAAGATTACTGGAGAGAGGTGATCAGCATGAGAGAGGAGAATGCTGCCACAAAACTGAGGGAATCCGAAGAAAAGTGGAATTGGAGAGTGAGCCATCTGGAGGAGGAGATGATGAAAAAGAGAAGTTTAGTCTCCAGCTTGATTGACAAAGTGATGGCTGTCACAGGGGAGCAGAGAAACGCCATGATCCTGTTGAGCCGGAACCATTCAGAGCTCTGCCAGAATGAGAAGAAATGGGAAAGTAAATGTAACGCTGTGGAGGAGAGCTACAGGAAGGAGCTGGCTGAAAAGGAGGAGAGCTGGCAGAGGAGAGTGCAAGAGATGGAGAGACGGAACGAGCTGGAGAAGATGTGGCTCCAAAAAGAAAAAGAGTGGAGACAGAAGATCAGCGCACTGGAGGAGGAGATCAAATGTCTGACCAAAGAGGACACCCAGCAGGTAAACAGTCTCTACTGACTTTTTTGCTTTGGACTAAATGAACAGTCCAACATTTTAAGGAAATATTTTTGTTTGACGTCTTACCCAGAGTAAGATAAGAAGATAGATTTTGGTTAAATCTCTGCATTGGGTACAGATATACCTCTACTCTGTACTACTACTACTAACAAAGCACAAAGACTAGATGCAGGGGAAATTAAGGTTGTTACCATAGCCTCTGCCTAACTTAAAAAAAACATTTAAACAATTTGGGGAATACGCTTTTTTTTTTTTTTGTCATAGCTGTGTGTTTAGTTTGGAGCTAGAGCCAGGAGGCGATTAGGCTAGCTTAGCATAAAAACTGGAAGCAGGGGGAAACAGCTAGCTTGGCTCTCTTCAAAAATACCGAAGAGGTCAAAACTCCAGCAACCCTTGTAGTATACAGAACAACTTTACTGTCAGACCTACGCGTTTCGGCTTGTGGTCTTTATCGGGCTCATCGACTGGATGATGTTGGTGTGGTGTTCCTCCATGGCAAGTGCATCTTCATCAGGGAAACGAGCCGAAACACGTTGGTCTCACAATAAAGTGACAATAAGACTTCCCCTCATCTATGCACTTTGGAGACGCTGCACAGAAATGCTGGGCGGACGAAGAACTGCTATTTGTCAAAAATAGTCACATAACTCTCACAATTTTTTTACAATTTCGTTTTTACATTTTCTGTTCGTATACGGATAAAACAAATGCCTAGCATGATACAACAGTTTAATTAGTGATTTTTAGAGGTGCTGATAGGCGTCGTTTTTGGACTTTACATAGAGCCAGGCTAGCTGTTTCCACCTGCTTCCAGTCTTTATGCTAAGCTATGCTAATCACCTTGTGGTCTGCACTTAACGTACAGACATGTGAGTGGTATCAATCTTCTAATCTAATGCTCTGCAAAAAAGCAAACAAGTGTTTTTCCCAAAATGTAAAACTATCCCTTTAAATAAACTGTTGGACCTATCTTTGCACCGAATGCACAAAGACATGGCATTGATCTTGTCCAACAAATTCTCCAAACTAAATGAAAAAATGGGTCAAATCCTTTGAAAACCAGCCGTATAAGTGTTTTTTGATCAGATGCCCCTATCGGCAGAGGGACATCATGTATTACTTCCTCCAAAAACCATTCAAATGGCTGTTCTGCAGCTTCTATGGTTAAGGTTTGTTAGGTTTACTTGATCAAGGTTAGGGAACAATCATAGCAATGGTTCAATGAAAACAAGGTTAACTGTTGGCAGGTCAAAGTCGCATGCTTTGTTCACCAAAACATCCACCCCGACTTCCTTCGTAAGAGCGGTACAACAATGTCACATTATTATTTGCACAGCTGCTAGAGGTCCTTGTCAGGTAAATGAAAGAACAGGTCATTTAAGGCATTTGAACAAACAAACAATGCTGTTGTTTTTCTGATGTGGACAGTCTTGTCTTGTCACTTCTCTGTGGATTTGATGGCAAACAAACATAGGCTATTTCCCTAAAATGTTAGACTCTTCTTTCAATGGCTTGTTGTATTCTGAGTTTTCGATTGCTTCAAAATTAGCTTTAGAAGTAAAATAAAATATATCTTTTTGTGTTTTCAGGGGCTTACCCTTAAAAAAAAGAAACGAAAGCAGTGGTGGAAGAGACGCTTCAGGTTTAGAAGGATACAGCGCAACACGGGTGGTACGTCAGGGGAGACTGCTTCACTTCTGGCTCAGTCCAAAGAGAAGTAACATATCGCTTAGAGGACAGTCTCCCCCCTAGTTCTCTCCTCTCCTCTCTGCTTGATGAATAAAATAAAGACTCTACTCAGTTGTCACTTTATTGCATACTGCTGGGGAGAATATCATGCAGCATGCAAATACATAGTCTCCAAGAAGAAAATAACAACATACAGTTTTTATAGTTTGGGGTGATAGTCACACACACACACACATACAGGCTAGAAGTGTAGAAGTATTGAAGAGACTAGATTGGGTATTATTAGACTTCAAAGTCGAGTTTATCGTATGCCAGTCCACTGGGACTTGTAGGATGTAGTAGGATTAATCCTCTGAGGGCCATGAATGTCTCTACAAACGTTCATGGCAATCCAACCAACAGTTGTTGAGATATGTCAATCTGGACCAAAGTGGTGGACCGACTGGCTGCCAGACCAACACTGCCATCCCTAGAGCCATGCTGCTAGCGTGGCTAAAAGTTCTACAGCAGCATCTCTTGCCAGAAACAACGTCCACGTTACTGTGGATAATCCACAAAACACGCTATCTACACCCTTCCTAGGTACTGTTAACTGTTGTCAGTGAGGTCTGTTGTCTCTGATTCTGGACAAACGCTTTAATTTTTTAAATGTCATTGACATTACTGTGGTGATGCCACCTTGGACAGCAAGGAACCATCCAGTTCAAGACTGTAGTGATAAACTAGAGGGCAGTGAAGGGAACTGCTCCATCCTACCTCCAAACCATAGTCAACCCCTACAGTCCTGCACACCCATTGGACTCTGAATGATTGGCCACCTCATCACTCTGGGGACCCTGAGATCACTTATCTCAGTTAAGGCTCTTCTCTGTCCTGGCCTCACAGTGGCGGATTAAACTCCCACTGAAGTCAGGACAACAAAGTCCCTGCCCATCTTCCACCACAGGCTGAAAACAAAGAAAACAAAAATACCTCTAGGAACTACTGTAGCACTGAGCAAGCTCTTAGTTGCTTGGGAGGGATGGCTTTAAAAACTCTAGCTCTTGTTCGTACAGAGGTTGAATGCACTTATTGTTAGTTGCTTTGGACAAATGCCAAATGAATGTAATTTAATGTAATGTAAAGCAGGACAAGGCCAGTTCTTCTTGGCTGTAGGTGGGCTTCATCCCTGTCATCCTCACAAGCCTCCGTGGCTCTGTTGGGGGGTCATGAGGAGGTGTTGCAGGTGGAGGGGGGCAGAGGTGGAAGTAGCAGTGGTGAGGAGGGTGGGGAGCATCTCTGGGGACATACATGTGTCATGTGTCTACGGTAGTGACATTTTGGGTGAAAATGAAATTATATAAGTTATATTCAGCACACAAACATCTTAGCTGTGAAAATGACAACAGTATAGCTCTCAAAATAAGTTCATTTGTGAAACATCCATCCATAGCAATAGGGTCAGACAAAGGGTAGAGTTTTGTCTTATCACTATTCTTAGTAAAAGTTGCTATTAGCAGCTTTGTGAACATACTGTAGGTCTGAAAAGGGAATTCAGCTAGCTGGTGTTAAGCAAATACTTTGTGAGTACGGCCACAGTTCTTTGCTGTACCAGACTCCCCACAAGTTTGAACGGCAGGAGAAGGAGTAGGTTACCCTGCAAAACCTCATGCCTCGTAGGGCTCACTCTCCACGGCATGAGCCTCACCAAGATCCCAGTCCCTCTTGTCGCGACTTGTCTTCTCAAAGACGCCTCTCCAGTGCTTCACGGCCGCAGAGCAGAGCGCCCCAGGCTTTAGAGGCAGCTGCAATGCCATCTAATGGCCGGGCCACACCGTCGACCTGAGCAGCGCGTGACGGCTACCTCGCTGAACTGCTGCGTCTGCATGTGTGTGGTGTCCACACAGAGAGCGTTCCTGCTTTGTCGCTGCTGCTGCTAGCTCTTTCTTTCTACAAAGAGTTTGTCTTTGATAATGGCCATCAATTATAGAATGTTTCATTTCATTTCATGATATATTTCATATATATTTAGTTTAGACAGAAAAAGGTTAAAAGACTTGTGCTCAATTGTAACTGGGGAGTTAAAAATACGTTTTTTCGATTTTTTTCACGTCTGGGACATATTCTACAGATATCGATACTGAAACTGAAACTGAAAGGTGTACTGTTGCTGGTTTGATGTCAATATGACTATCACCAGATCATTTTCACTGTGTATTTTTGCTGAGAACCGCGTGTCACATGGAAAAAATAGGCGAGATGCTGAATCTCTAGATGAGCCACGCTGCAGACACGCGTAACACATGCATCTCACGCTGGCTGTGTGGCTGCTCTAACCTGTTAACATGGGCGCCGAAATGAATACGTTGATACGAGCGCCATGGCATCGAACATAATGAGCCCAAAGCTCCGTGTGGAGCCGGGACGTGTTGTTTTGTATTATACGCAGTAGGCAAAGGTATTGGAAATTTATTACAAGTTGCAGGATTTTCTGCAGGATTTTCTGCCATTGAATCAGGCTTTCACGTCTGAAGGGACGTGCACCCACATCTTCATTTGTAGAACAGCCAATAGGAACGCGCCATTTCTATGAAATTACCTGTGATTGGCCAAAGTCTCCCGTAACGGGCTAGATTTTCTAAAGCCTGAAAACAGAGCCAAGAGGAGGTGCAGGAGTCTAGTTTTCTCTCAGACCACTTGAATTACAATATGCTGAAAGGTTTTTACAGAATTTTTGCCCAGTGATGCCAAAAAAATACTGCCTACACCAGCTTTAAAGTCAAAATTATAATAGACATTCAGCTGACACTTGGGTTAAGTTCATCATTAAATTTTCTCTTTGAGCTGAACTTTGGAGCTCACTTGATTTGCTATAGTCTCTTGGTATCTTTGGAATTATATTTGACTTTCCTGTTTTAATACCTATTTATTCTGTTTCATTCCTTGCTTTAATATTTGCATAATACGACTGTAATTACTTTTGCTGTATAGTCTATTTTATCTGCAAGTAAAGCGAAGCGTAACTTTAATTTGAAATAAATAAGTGATGATGTTTATCATTATTTATGACCCACAATCCTTTGTGCAATGAAAGACATACCCTGGGTCACGTGGTATTGTCACTGAGGCGGAAATGAAAGTTCACTAGCGACAGCAGCGAAGCACAGCTGAAAAAGGTACGAGAAATATTACATTTAAGCCTGATTTGTCAGTGTTTCAATAGACATAGCGTATTCTGACATGAACCACGTAACTACCAATGCAGATTTACTTGTTGTCAGGTGCTTAGAACATGTTTTATCGGCATGTCCTTTTGTAAAATCCCCCTACGAAGCTTGCTCGCTAACAGTTAGCTTCTTCTAGGTCAAGTTAGCCAGAAGTAGCCACATTGGACCGGACATGTCGCGACTTCTCCTTCAAAACAAATGCAAAAACAAACAAAAAAACTGCAACAGTGGTGGGATAACACGTATCGTGGGGTATACAACATTGTGGAGAGCTACGGAATACTATGTTTTTTCAGTAAAAATTCGCCTCAAAATTTAGTTCGTAGTTTTTGTTATACGCATTGTATTGGTCATAACATTTTGCAACATGGTTATATTGCCAGTTGAGTTTTAGTTTGGAAAAAATGACCGGAAGTCAATGTTTTCTTAGCCTCGCTTGACAGTGATGCATATAAATACCTTGATCATCTTCCGTGTTTGTGTTTTGTGCGCAGCAGCCAAGGGTGTTTAAATACACGGACAATGGGATTTGCTTAGCAGGGACAGTTAAACCTTTACGAGTCTATATGAAGTTTAGCCAGCATCCACTGAGTAGCGGATTTAGCTAACGCTGCGGATTTAGCTAACGTAGCCGGTCAGCTTGTTTCACAAGGTTGATGGAAGATGCTGTACGCTTTTGTTGTGATTGCTTTGATCTGTTTGTCTGCAGCCCGGAGACAGACCTCAGGTCAGGTTGTCATTTGATTAATACATCTTAGTGCGCTTTTATTATGGCCAGTTCACATGTGGCCATGCATCACTGGGTATTGTCTAGTCTTGAGATGCCACCAGCAGTCGCCTTGGTGCTAAGTAACGTTGCGTTACACTGTTAATAGGATGAGGATCCCCTCCACAAACCAGTTTATACAAAGTAAAGACCAATATTAACAATAGCTCCAGACTAGAGTTCAGGTTTGCTACGTATTGGCCTTGCATATGCAGCTCCCTTTGCATTCAGTCCAGCAGGCTACATCTCTGACTTTGCTCAAGGTGATGTTGGTAGGGTCTGATGAAAGTCTTGGCACTCACTACGTCTGATGGGGGGGGCTGCTAAATACACCACCTGTAATA
This sequence comes from Macquaria ambigua, assembly GCA_008360985.2. Taxonomy (NCBI): domain Eukaryota; kingdom Metazoa; phylum Chordata; class Actinopteri; order Centrarchiformes; family Percichthyidae; genus Macquaria; species Macquaria ambigua. The sequence continues at coordinate 711,207 of VMKM01000018.1, read as the reverse complement.
TATATGATAATATATGTTGTTTTTTGTAAGGGTTGTTGCAAATGAGGCGATAGTATGTTGTAATATTATGTGTGTGGTTGTGTTTCAGAGCTGTGAGGTCATGGCAGCTGCCAGCATGAGCAGACCTGGCGGTGCCCAGACCACTGAGAAGTCTCAGTTGATCTTGAAAGGTAATTATCTGTTGTTGTTTTTTGTCATCTCATTGACTAACTGGGACATACTGATACCAATAATGGCGTGGCACGTCCTTAATGAAGACAAAACAGGAGAATCTCCAATACTAGAGTGTTACAAGCAAAAATGTGTGCGTGTTTAATCTCAGAGTTTCTATTAGATGCCTCTTTTTCATTCATGTGTTCAGCCATGGTGGCTCTGAACATTAGGCTGCATGATGTCACCTTTTCTGTCCACCCATCATAACATGTAAATAACCTCTTTGTGTGACGCACCAACCTGTGAAACCTCTTTTTCTCAATTTTAGCCACTACCTTTTTGAAAATAAACACACAGACCATTTTCCTCTTGTCAGTTTTGCACTCATAACTGATGGTTAGAAGGCCGTTTTGCATTTTGTCTCTCTAAGTGTTTACACAGTTAACTTGCTGTTCAGACGTTGTTCAGACAGGCTGTGCAGCAGTGTCACAGCATTTGTAAAATGGGAAATGCATTAGGACAAATCAGATAGTGTCAGGTAAATGTTTATTTGTGTATGCTGTATGTTGACTGTCGATTGTTCTTGTGTGACTTGTAGGAACCACTGTGTTGTGTTGTCTGAACAAGTCACCATTTTGAACTGACCAACATTGGCAACTATGTAATATCCAGGATGATCACATGGGTTCACAGTGACTAAAGTGACCACATATGGTAGCATAATACAGCTCAGGTAGCCCACAACTTGGTTTATCAGATAAAATACAGTCTAGCTCATTGTGATGTTGTCATATTATCTAGCCTTGGCCACTTCTTTACATTTTGAAGGCTCTTAACATTACATTGACCTTGCAGCTTTGTTCTTCTGTGGCCCTGTTTTGCCTCCATTTTTTTAATGCTTTCATTTACATCACTTCAAGTTTTGCTTGTATTAAAACAACCTTCCAATTAATTATGCAGTCTAACACCCCTCTGTCCAGCAGCTGAACACCTCCATCGCAGCTGTCGCCTGCAAAACAGAACGACAAATGTAGCATTGGATTCATGTAAAATTCACATGATTTCTGATGAATTTTCATCAACACAAACCAGGTTTAGGAACGCGCTGTGATCCTAGAAAGAATTGAAAATTCAGTGTGATTTATTTTTTTCTCTCCCAGTGTCTTTAAAAATACTTACAGCATGAGGGTAAAAACACAGATTTGGTCCACTTTCACCTGCATTGTGAATGCACTGAATGTGAATGTAGAGTGATGATGATAATTGCCCATGCTGGTCTGGTGATTATTGCCTCTTGTGCTCCATGCTAACGCCTTAGCATATGCTGTGTCTCGGATACTTCCGTTAGTACCCTAGTACCCTACTCCATGTAGTACATGGAAGGGTGTACCATGTGTACACTATGTACTTATTTGCATAGTGCGTAGATTTTGACAGGGTAGTGTTGTCTCAAATCGAACACGGCTGTTGTGCACTTACCGGAAATGACGATCGCATCATTTGACTGCTTCTTCTTCTTCTTCTTCTTCTTTTTCTTCTTCTTTTTAATGGTGAACTGCAGCCGGGCAGAGCATTATCTGCAACATTTGACTGTGATTGTCGCCCGCCAAAATATCTGCCAGCTTGTTTGCTCACTTGACTTTAGTTAAAAATGAATAAAAATGAATGTGCTTTTACTTTTAGTGCGGTGTTCGCCGTAACAATCACAACCGCCATTTTCATAGGTTGGTGGTCCCTCCCCTTCTACTACGTAGCCAAGATGGCGACCATTGAGGGTGGGAAGTGTGCAGCGTTCCACACTCAACTTTTGACCGTTATGAGTACACCATACTTGTCAGTGTGAACGCACTTATACACTCAAAATAGCAAGTGTAAGTACGGAAGAATGCAAAATGAGACACAGCAGTACACTATGTTTATTGATAATAATATTATGCACTTAAAAAGTATTATGTCAGTGTGTATTTCCTTTTAGGACAGCTCACATTGTAGTTTTGCATTTTAACATAATGTTCAAACTTTTCTAGTTAATGGTAAAACTAACACAAGGATTGTCTCAATGAGGTGAACAGTCAATAGTTAAAAATAACTCAGTCTGCTCTTTTAAAGAATTGTTTTGGTTTATGATGATTTGGGCCTTATTTTTTTAGGTCAAGGAAAACGAGCAGAACCCACAGAGTTTCATCACGTGACTCTGCAGTTACCTTCAGCTCTGTGGAGCTTTTTATTGTCTTTCAGCTCATTGTTTTGGTTTTATGGCCTGCAGCATTACTGTTTTGGTTCACTCTCACTGGTCTCATAGCGTTGTTTTCAGACACAGCTGATAGCTGTTTCCAGGAAAAAAAAAGATGGCTGATAAACCCACTGTACACTACCTGTCCAGCACCAAACAGCAGACAACATTAGACTAGCTAGCTGGTGAACACAGTGGAGCATTTAGCAGCTAAAGAGCCAGTTATTTTTCTCAGGAGTTGGTGGAGACCAAAACAGAGCTAAAAGCAGAGTGAATATTAGACTTACATCAGGTTGTCAGGTGGCCAAAACATGACTGGAAATGAATGCCGATAAGGCTTTATATCTGGTGGATGTGTAAAACCTTTTGCTAACATGTTTGCCACATCAACTTAAAACACTGATAATACCGTATGTCAGGCAGTGTTGTGTTCACAGCTTGTCTCTGCTGCCCCAAGTGTCCAAGTCTCAAAAATCTGTTAATGCAGGTTTAAATAAGGCACATAACACATTCTAATTTTGCACAGCTAAGTCCATTCAGTACAAACATGTACTGCAAGTTGATATGGCGAATGTGTTAGAGAACAGTTGCTTATTTACACATCCAGTAGTTACGGAGCAACAAGTTCCTGGCAATTAATAACATTTTAAATACTAACTTATTCGTTCCCTCACTCCTCCGTTGCATTTTTTTAAATATGCTGGGAGAGAGGGTTCTAGCAGAATTTGAGGGTGGAGTTGCACTTTAATGGTTTTTGTGTCTGTCTCCCAAAAGCCTTATTTTCTATAAACAGGCCAAAAAAGTACAATGTGATCAGGCTCTTCCTTTAGCCTCTATTCTACACTACCAATCTTATTTCGCTCAATCATACTGTTGATTGTTTGAGCTCTGACTCACCTCCTCATTCCCTTCATTATTGATCTCCTCTCAACCACTGTCTACCTTTTCTCCACCCCTCCTACCTCCTCGCACTCTGTCGAAACCTACTTTTGATTCTTCCATTTCTGGCACTCTTTGTCACTTCCGTCTCCTCAGCTGCGGATGAGTCACTGTTTTGTGTTTTTGCCAGATGTTTATGAGTTCAGAGATCGTCAACCTGTCTCAGCCAGTGCAGATCTGCTAATGTCTCATCTGTTATAGGAAGGAGTGTAGACAGAAGCCCTTTTCTCTGTCATCATTTATTCATCCAACCAATCAGACGCAACTTGAGAAATACTGGCAGGCTGTGTGTTCTTCAGTTTGCAATCCAGAAGTGATTCAGGACGAACAAATCGGCTCTCATATGACTGACACATGCTGTAACAGGATTCTCAGCAGGCCTACAAGAATTCAAAGCCATTAAGCCCATCTAAGCCCAGCTGTAGACTTTTACCACAGTTGCAGAGCTTCCAGTAGTGCTGAGATTCAGTGAAATATCATGAAATGTAGAGCAGCGTATTCAGAAAGGGTCAGAGAGATTAATAAATTCTCTGTAAGAAGCCAGAGAATATCAGGAAGTTTCACAAAGTTACATTTTACACGAGTATAACACAGCAGTTGTGCAACTTGTTTCATGCATTCATGTCATTAGTGTTACAGTCCAGCTGGTGAGGAAACTGAATAACAGCATGAATAAACCAGAAAACAAAAGTATTTTTAGGTGATGTAGGTATGATGTAGGTATTGAAAGTTCTTGAAAAGTCATGGAACGTTCCATCAGGCCTCCAGTGTCCAAACATTGGTTTCTGGTATTTTTTTTTTTTTTAACATTGAGGCCTCCTCGTGACCGTCTCATTATGTTCACCCCAGTCTCATGAAAATGAATGGAAGGGGTACCGCAGATGTTTTTCTTTCTTCCACTAGAGGGCAATGTTTATATTTGTCTGTTTGCCTGCCCTACGACCAACACACAAGTTGCGTCCCAAATCGATACGGCATGCTAATTATAAGCAGGTTTTGAGTATGAAGTGTGTTCACCCAGGCTAAGTATCAAAATTAAGTCTACTCAGAACAGTCAGTATGCAGACAAAAAAAACCCAAACTGTTGATGGACACTTTCCCACAAGGCAATTCAATGGAAAAAAATAGCACTTCAATTTTTGGAAAAGCATTTGCTGTCTCCCTTTTTTTGGCATATACAAGTACTAAAACAAACAACAAGGGTTTAAAAAAATACTAGGATAAAAACAAAATACTAAAAAGTAAGACTGGGGGTCGGGGGGACAATAACAAGGCACAGATCATGAACAAACTATAATGGTAACAAATAAAGTGCAAATAGTGATGGAAAGATCATGAAAAGTGACAGTGATGCTGCCAGAACCAAAAATCAGTCTCTTCAATACTGACTGAAAACGGATTACTGTTCAGTGGCATCCCCTCCATGAACTGTGAGACTCGGTGGGGCTGATCAAATAAAATTTCATCAGTAACGCCTGAAGTACGGGTTTATTAGAAGAAGCGGTAAACAGTCTGATAGGTAATTATCTGAAAACATTTGAAAACTGCTGGTATATGAGGCTGTGATAACAGTAAGTTATGATGTGTCACATAGCTGCCCTTTAGCACATAACACATTAACTACCTGAGCACTGAAACTGACATGAGATCAGAGGTAGATGGTTGGCACAGACATTTTTTTGCCCGCTTTGCAGATTTCAAAGATTATTTTGACTCTGCTATAATGGTCAATTCCTACAACTGTTTGAAAATGGTATGGTGGGGGATAAGTAGGAAATTATCAAAACTGAATGAAACCATAAAATGTTCTGTAAAAATGAGCAACATGGAAACAAATTACGTCCCTCAAAAACAAAGGTATAAAATAGGGTTGCTGTATTAGTCAAACCCTGTTTTACATATACATATAATATTTTTGTCTGTGCGTGTACATGTGAGGATGCTGGCTGCTGTGTTTTGGATGAGCTGGTTTGTGTCTCCTCTGTTAGATACTCAAATTACAGGCCTTCTGTTTGCAGATAACCTAATTTTAGGGGCCCCATCTCACTGGTTGGCACAGAGGTGGACAGCATATTATTTAAATGAAATTGTGGGTGAGGTGTTGCTGATATGAAAGCTAAACCTTTGACCTTTAACACACACATGAAGGAGAAATGCGTTTCCTTATTGTGGTTGAACTGTGGCCACAGTCAGTTCTGCTCGCTTACACGTGACACTCGAACTCTAAACTTTGGTTCATCTATTGGAAAGGACTAAAACTTTTTCACTCCCTATTTAATCTGACTGTGTGTGTGTGTGTGTGTGTGTGTTTGTGTGTGTGCGCATTCTCAGTGGTTTCAGCGAAGCCCCAGTCTCCCAAGCTGCCGAACCGTCAATCTCGGCTCAGCTCCTTCGTCGAGGTGACCGCTGACGGCCTGACCAGTGAAACCAAAAAAACAGGAAAACGCAGTGGACACCTTGAGCTGCAGTGGAATGAAGACCTCACCCTGTGAGAACACCATTACCCACACACAGACAAACACACACACGCTGACGTTTGTACAGTCCTGCATTTTATTGTTTGTAAACCTGTTCAAACAATAGAACATAAAAATCCAATGTATGCATCGTACTCTGATGTTCTATGTGTACTCGTAAAGGCAATGAAGGAAATAGTTCCAAATACCAGAGTATTCCACTCTAGTACAAGTGCTGTACCTTGGCTAACATTTAATTGAAGTTCAGCTGGTTTTGCTGTAGAAATCTAGTTTATTAAAAGTAAAAGTCAGCTCAATTCAAACGTTTCTTGAGGTAAAACCTCAAGATTGTTACAGGAGCAGGGGGTACAAGGAAAATAAGGAATGTAAAAGAGGATTCAATAATAAAATGTAGAAAAGCAAAATGATTGTGTCAGTTTGTAGTTAATGTGTTTTTCATGCGGATTGCTTAGGTTAATGGTTAATGTACTGATAAGCAGTATGTGTTGTATTTTTAAATGATGTGTGTTGGTGTGGTAACATGCATCAATTGATAATGTGTGTGTGTTTGTGTTGCCTTGTGTTTCACAGAAATGTGACGCCTCAGAGTCGTCTGGATCTGAAGCTGTGGAGCTGCCACACCTTGAGGAAGGAGCTACTGGGCAGCGCCACCATAGACCTGCTGGACACACTGCGCACACACGATGGCAAGAGTAAGGACACACACAGAAAATGTTTTTAAAGAAAATAATATGATATTTCTCCACAGAGTTTAACTTTTAAGCAGTATATTAACATATGAGAACGAGAACATGAGACAAGTGTGAGGCTCATTTGAATGCTCCACTAAACAGCTGACTGGCCCACAATGGATCATGGGATACTTATAGCAAAGGATACACAGGATATCTTTAAAATAGAGAGCTGCAGGGATGACGTATTTTTGTAGGCCAACCCTGAAGTTAGCATCGACCTGGTTCCCTCCACAAAAAGCCAATGGGATTTTTCCATTGGCTTTTGGATTATTGCAGAAAATAAGCTCTGTGGCAAACAAAAGTATGTGATACTTACTACTATGATACGTTTTGTTCAGCGAGATAATCTTCACAAATGAACACCACTTTTATGATTTTTGAAGCGTAAATGCAATCGCCAGAAGTAAAAAGCTAACGTTAGGTTATAAACAAACTATAACTTCAACGTCACCACCACTAAGCATCCAACTTGTTATTTGATTTTGCACGCTAAAAATATGTACAAAATATTTAAAGGGGGCTTTAAACTTGATTAGTTTATTACCTAAATATACTGTCTAAAACAAGGCTATAAACTGAGTATTAACTCTCTGTTACTGCTTATAACCAATATGGTTGAATTGGAGGACAGTTCTAAAAGTATGAAAGTGAGTAATGAAAGTACCACTAAAATGTCGAACAATGTCCTGCAGTGACCATATTCTGGTCTGCCACTGTGTAAATGTTTTATCTTTGGAGTAATGAAACACCTGATAATATTCTTCAGGAGAATTCCTTTCCTTGTCCCGAGCTTAAATATGTTTACCTGACTCGTTCAGGTTTCCTCTGGAATTCTAATGTTTCTTTCAAAATGGTGACTAACTTGTTGATATCTAAACAAATCTTGCTCTTGTTTTAACTGGCATCAGTGACTTGCTGGAAGCTGTCTAATCCTGTGTTGGAGGAGATTGAGCAATGTGACGTATTACCCTTAGGGGTCCATTGCTTAAACCTGCCAAGATTAAATTTCCCATCATATGCCACCCACGTTAAAAGATGTGCATTACCGGATATTCACATTTTTTTTAATTCAAGTTTTTTTTTACCAGTGCCACTACCAGATGTGAGGTTCGGTACTGATACTGAAACTATATTTTACCTGAATGAAATACAGTTACAATACTTAAATCATATGTCTGATCATAGAAGAAGTTCAATCTGTCCAGTGCCATCTTTCAGCACTTGACAGTTTTCTGTACACGGTGCTATGGAACAATTTAGTCAGTAGTCAATTGGACAGTTTTCACTTTTCGACACTGAAGTGGCACATCTGCTTCTGAAACCACTATGAAGGAAATCATGACAGCATTATTATTCATAAAGATAAAATATTACTCAGCTCTGTTGGCTAGTTTTTGTTAATCTAATACTTCTTCTGGTCACAAATGTCTCAGCAGGGTGGCCCTCCACTGTTATCACGGTGGAAGATAATACACTGTGGGTTCACACTGTTTTCTCATTTTAGAGCAATAACAGAGGATGTCCGATTTCCTCCCTTCCATCTCTCCTCACTCTACCTTTCTCCCCCTCCCCACCACCTTTGTCCTCTACCTTCTCAACCACTCATCCTCTCTCTTTCTCTCTCTCTCTCTCTCTCTGTCGCTCTACCTCCCCCCTCTAGTGGAGAACGTCCAGCTGAGTCTGGTGCTGCAGACAGAGAACAAAGGCTCGGTTGTAGCGGGAGGCGAGCTCAACGTCTGTCTGGACGGCATGGTTGTTGATCTGGGCTTGCTGCCCAATGGCAGCACAGCAGCAGACAGTGAGTCCCGCCTTTACCACAAACACACACACACACACACACACACACAGAGGTGAAGGTATTAAAACAGAAATGCACAGAGAAGCACCTAGAGAAGCACTCACACTGAGGCCATGTGTGCATACAGTACATATCACTGCTGTCGTGTGAAAAACTTCTAACTCCAAAGTGGTAATTTTCATGTTTTATGGAGAAGAAAGAACTCCCTTAAAGAAGTAATAAAAGATAAAAGTCAAATTATCCTTTTGTTAAACATCACATCAGCCAAAATTTTAACATTAAAAACAAAAGAGAGGGCTGTAAACAGAAAAAATGAATTGTGAATATATTGAATGAAAGTTTAGAAAACTTGTATCATAGTAAATGTAATCCATAACACAATACATAAAAAATCTCTACCACCTTTGGGCTTATTAAACACTTATAAACCTTGTGGACAAACACAAAAGTGCAGAGCGAAGCAAACATCAAGGGCAAGTTGGCATTTTGGAGATACAAGGTTTTCACGCATCAGCGAAGATATATTAAAGTGAACATGCACACACTGTTTTCCCACAGAAATCCAGACAGCTTCTAAGTACAGAATACACCACAATATTAAACCATTTCTCCTCCTCTCACTCTTTCCCTTCCTGTCTCTCTTAAATGTTCGTTAATATTGCCAACAACCGCACAAACACACACACACGTGCACATTTGTTTGTACAGTCGGATGCTTGTGTGTCTCTCCACACTGGTAATGACTGTTTTCCCCACTTGGAAAAAGCCAGAGGTTTACATTGTGCAAATGGCAACTTTCCAAAGCCACTTCTTACCCACATGGCTTTGAATTAATAGTGTTTGGTCTTTGTTATGGTGAAATGAGGGTTTGGATGTCACTAATGAACAGAAAATTGTTATTATTTGATCACTTGAAGTTGAATTTTATATTGTTTATAATTTTATATTGACGTAAAAAACTAACTATGATTTGATGTCTATATGAGGTTGATATGCTTAATTAAAAAATTGATCTGGCCCAAACAATGTTTATCTGACATAATGTACTGAAATTAACTTACAATTAACTTACATTAAATTACAACTGATCAGTACAGTGCTGGTTGTGGATGGAAATCACAATCTGAATTGATTCCAGTACAACATTTAAGTGGATGCTTCACAGCCTTTTATATTATTAGCTTGAGATTAAAGTGTAATGTAAACTGCAACTTGACTGGCTGGTGGAGGCATACAACCGCGGGGCGGTAATTCTATTTTTTTTCACTCTAATATTGATACCGGTATCAGCCTCAGAAATCAGAGACCCAGGGTTATGTTAATAACCCTTTAACCTTTATATAACCCAGTCCTCCCCAGAATACAATCTTCTCTGTCATTAACTTCTTCAGCAAAAGTCATTCATGTGTTACTGTCTAGACAGAACGACTATACCTCCTTGTGCTGTGGCATCAGCTGTAAAGCCCTTTCACACCTGTAAGTGATCCTGAAGGCAGGCATCAGCTAGGCTCTTGTCAGTCTCAACAAATTTCCCTTTACTGGCCCCATGTCAACTCAACCCTGGCAACTGCTCTGCATGTTCTCCCACTGCAGTTTATGTCTGATCTCTGCCATGACACCCTCATGCCTCAGGGCTCTTCTCATTAGGTTAGTTAGAAAGTTAGATGTTTCACGGAGCAGACTCAAATTAAAGTCTGATTGCACTTTTGCTATTTTAACCCCTAGACAGTGTAACACAGTTCCTTAAAATGTTAGATCAGCAAAACACAAAAGAAAAAAAGTCCCACTTTCGCTCCAAGGTTTCTCTGTGGGACTATCATGTTTTATCTGCCTTTTTGATTATTACATTACATTACATTGGCCTTTTCATGGCCTGTTCTGATATATTACTGTTATATTATCTTTATCGTTTAACTTTGCAAACTGATTTACCTGCTTTAAAGTCGAGATGGAATGAAAAATGCCTTTTAACCCTTTTAGATCACATCTGTGGTCATTTTCTGCACCTATTTAAAAATATATGCCAAAAAAAAATCCATCGCTGTGTCTCAAATCACGTACTTCCGTACTTACACTTAATATTTTGAGAGCATAAGTGCGTTCACACTGACAGTTATGGCAAAATGCAGTGCACTATGAGTACTCGGAAGATGTACACAAAGCGGTCAAAAAGTTGAGTGTGGAACGCTGCACACTTCTCACCCTCACTGGTTGCCATCTTGGCTACGTAGCAGAAGGGGAGGGACCACCAACCTATGAAAATGGTGGCAGCGGTTGCGATAGTTACGGCTAAAAGTAAATGCACGTTCATTTTTCACTCAAAGGTTGCGATCGTCATTTCCGGTAAGCGCACAACAGCAGCATTCGATATGAAACAACACTACCCTGTCAAAATTAACGCACTGCATAAGTCAGTACATAGTGTACACAGTATACTGCGTGTAAGTGTACTAACGGAAGTATGTGATTTGAGACACAGCTCATGTCTTTGTATTCTTATATCAAAATCCAATCATGTTTTCTTCCTGTAAAACAAAATATGATGTGGTTATGTAAGCTTGAACCAACCAGTGTCAACCAATGATATCATGACATCCACCCATCAATCAATCTTCAACTTTTAGCGGCACAGAGCTAAGATTCATTAGTTAGCTAGCTTGCAACAGCATGGTATGTTGGTGTGTCTTCGACACCTCAAACCTTGTTCCGTTTCCCCAAAATACCGTGGTTACGGGCCTGTCTGCCTGCTCCGGAAACGGGGGTGATGAAGGTGTTGAAGGAGGCGAGTAGTCCTCTACCATTACATGGAGGCTAGCATCCAACTCAGAATCACTGTAATTCTCCATGTTTGTTATGACACACCCACTTTTCAACGTTCAAATCAAATTCCCCCCAACGTTATGTCCCGCCTGCCTATCCTGTTTCACTCAGAAATACGTCACAATATGGAAGCTAGATACTCTTGAAATGCCGTTTCATCTCGACTTTAAGTGTAAAATAGGAAAATGGAATAGTGGAAGATAAGTCATCAAGTATTTTAGTTAAATTTAACTTGTTTGCCTCTAGTCATTTGGTCTGTAGCTTCAGTTTCTCTGCTGCATTGTGTCAAACCTGACATCAATAAAACCCAGTTTGCATGAGGGTTAGGGTTAACCTATATGTGTATTTATTTATTTCAGCAAAGCCTGGGTTTCAGTGGAAATAGCGTGTCAGAAGATTTTCTGTACTGCCAAGAATAACATGTCAAGAACATTGTTAAACTTGAAGTAACTTAATATCAGGGCAAAAGATTGACTATGTACAGCTGCACAACTGCTACCATATCAGCCTTCACCAACATGTATTCATTGAACTTTAACACTGACATTAGAGAACACTTAATATCCATGTGCATGTGTTACTATTCTCAAACCAATATAAAATAATTTTGTAGCCGTTAGAGGAAGGATTTTAAACCCTCCACAGACTTATTGACTCTCGGTCAACAGTATTTCCCGCTTCCAGGCACTACGCTAACATTTTACTTTCCTTTTATGGTTTGGAAGCAAATACTAGGTGTCTTTTTAACAAACACACAGTTATTAAGCTGCTCTTAAAACCATAGCCACGTCCATGCATCCATCTCCTCTCCGTGTAACACACAAACACACACACAAGGCTTTTCATAGAGCGCCACACAGAGCCCACAGTGTATTCTGCTGAATTAACACAGGGCCAGCAGTAAAGGCCAAAGCCTGCCACAGCATGGGCTGTATAAATGTGTCTCTTTGTGACTGTTTAGATGTGAAGAGAGGTTAAGAGGAGGTGTGTTATGGGGGCTTGTGTGCATGCTGTTGTACCACATGTCTTCACAAGGACAGCAAGATGAGAAAATTCCTATTAAAGGGGAACGTTTTGCATGTCCTCACTTATGAAGGAGGCTAGTTTGGGTTTAGATTTAGATTTAGGTTGGGATAAAATACACTGAGGTTTTGGTGGACAGGCTGATTGGTAAAATACCAAATCACAGTCTCCAAAATCACTGGATAACTTCACTATCAGGAAAAAGTTCCATGAAAATGCGTGTACTGTGAATTGTGACCTTCCAATGGGTCAGAAGATAAATCTTAGTAGTCGCAATATTATAGATCGAATACAAAAATGAAAAGTTCTACGAAAATTTGAATTATTTTTTGTTTTTGGACTTCTCTCTAATTTGTACTTTTTTTCGTAAAATATTGGATACCTGTTTGGGATTTCAAAAATTTGAATGCCATTGACGTGAGGCCACAAGTGGACTTTTTTTTTAAAGGGTTCACAAGCCAAAGAGATTGGGAACCACTGCTTTAACAGAATAGTTTGACATTTTGGGCAATGTGCCTTTTCTCTTTCTTGCCGAGAGTTTAGATGAGGAAATCGATACTACTCTCATATCGTCTGTTCTAAAGGATGCTACAGCCACCAGCCGGTTAGCCTAGCTTAGCAAAAACTGAAGTGTAAAAACGACATGTTGTGGTGTTACAGGGGGGTTATGTGCCGCACTGTTTCTTGCCCAGGAGACTTCCTATGAATTAAAAAACAAGATATATTGTGTTAATTAGTGAGCTTTAGCAGTGCTGATAGGCCCATTCTGTTACCTTTGGACAGAGCCAGGCTAGCTGTTTCCAGTCTTTATGCTAAGCTAAGCTAACTTGATCCTGGATCCAGCTCCAGGTACCACTCTTATCTAACTCTCGGCAAGAAAAGTTGCTTTGACTGCATGTCAAAGGTTAACATAAAATGAATAGAGGAGTTTTATTTATATGTCCTGGAGTTTGGAGTTCTCTTAAACCTCTGTATACACACACACACACACACACACACACACACACACACACACACATAATCACAGACATCAGGAGTGCTTTTGTCTAATTTGTTTCTGAGAATTGCGTAATTGAGCCTCATTGCTTGCAGCTCAGCAGTACAATCGCCTCCTGTGATCCTGAAGCAGTGTGCATGGTAGCAGGGGGGGTTTCCTCTCCTGGCTTGCAGGGGCAGGGATGACAGAGGTCATGTGTGTGTGTGTGTGTGTGTGTTTTGGGGGAGGAGAGGTTAGTGAACAGAGGGCTGAAGTGTGCCCTCTAAAACCAGGGTTTCAAGTTGAGGCACTTGTCGTTGTATGTGTGTGTTTTATGGTCTCCTGAGTGTAGATGCAGGCGTGTGTTTTTGGGCTTGTGTGTGTGTATTTGTGGGTGTGCATGTACATGTGTTTTACATTCTGTAATGTGTGTGTGCAGGCATATGTTGGCTGCTCGTGTGTATGAAGTGTATAAAGGTGAGAGTGTGTTGCCTTTTGGTGGTGTTAAGGCGCTCTGTGTTCTCGCTCTGAACGCACCTCTGTTAGTTTGGAGGTTTTACTCATTTCCCCTGGCAGCTTTTCTGGCATACGCACACACGCACACACACACACACACACACACACACACACACACACACACACACACAGAAGTGGGCTTCATAAACAAACCCTTGTATTGAAACATGGGGAGAAACAGAAGCCAGAGCAGAACGATTTCAACTCTGGAAATATTGGCACACTTTATAAAGGTTAGATGCTTACATACACACTCCACGTATACACAACTTCCCATCCCGCAGAAGCCACATGTACACTGCAGCACAGACACACTCAGACTATCCACACAGACACACCAGTGACTAACACTCATCATCCTGGACACATCATGCTAGAGTTTGTACATTAATAGGCTGTACGTGCCAAAGAATTGTAACTTGCTAACGGTGGTTAAACCTCATTCACACTGGCAGTGTCCTGGGTGTAGACCAGGGGTTGGAGAAATTGATACAGTCCTCTATCATGCTATATGTAATTTTATATCGCAATAAGACGTGTATACATAGTGATAAAGCAAATATCCAGAAAATCAATTGAGAAAATGTTAATGGATAAAATAACCAGACCATAATGTCTGATTTTGCCTAACTCATCAAAAGTATTTCATTACATTGATGCAAAAATCATAGAAAAAGCACTCCTGCTCATTGGTTTGTGACATTGCCCACAATGGCCTCATACGGTGAGTGATATTAAAGGGACAGCTAACACAATATAAACAGTACAGCAAAATCTCTACACCAAAGATTATTGAGGGTCTGATCGTCCAAATTCACTCTGGAGATGCTTATGTAAGTATAGATGTGGCTTAGGTTGAACGTAGTATGGAAGTTGTGCAGTGTCTTTGTTATAACAGGTTGCACCATACAAGTTACTGACAACATAGCATAGAGTTAAGATTAGTTAAGAATTTACACCTTCCCTGAGTGGGTGCTAGTCATTCCATATGAATAGTTTCATGGTGGAGCGGTTAGAAAGACAACAGGGACTAACGTTGAAAGAGCCGAAGGAACATTTTCTTCGATAATTACACCGGGAGCACATTGTCCATAATAGACTTAAAGTACATCCATTTACATTTATGGTGACGCTGACATGCTTGTTCAGTATTGTGCTGTACAGTTACAATTATTTGGAATAGACAAGGGCACAAGTGTGATTTTATGCTGCTTTCATACGAGACGGGAATTTAAGCTGGTACCATTTGTCGCTTGTAACTTGACTTTGGCAGAATCTTTTTGCCACGATGGAAGTTTTCCAGGGACTTTTGTTGAAGTTGTTAGTCATGGACCGTACTCTTACTTTTTGTCATTAGTCTGTAGTGTCGTTCTCTCCCATTTTACCTAAATGCTGCACAGGATGAAACATTACTCTCTGCAACAATGTCTTTATTACTGTCTACTTATTTTAAGTAGTAGTGTCAGTAGAGATGGTGCAGTTTAACAAACTGTCGATTTTAGTGTGAAACTAACTACCTTCAAAATAGCAGTTAGTGTTGACTCTAGACTCTTCTGATCAAACTTACATTCAACTGGTGCAACAGGCAGTAGTGCTGGAACAATTAGTTGAATTATCAATTTGTTGTTATTTACAATTATTTATTGATTTAAGTGTTTTTTTAAGCAAAAAGGCTGGCTTCTCAAATTTGAGGATTTGGTGCTTTTCTCTGTTTTATAATGTCATTTGGGTCATCATTGGGTTTTTGACTGTTGGTCAGACAAAACAAATAGTTGAGACATCACCTTGGACAGTTTTTAAGATTTTCCAACATTTTACAGACTAAATGATTAATTGATTTATTATAATATATATAATAATAATAATAGTTATTAACTGATTACCAGATGGTGAAAATAATCATTACTTGTAGTCTTAAATGACAGTGTGAATGTAATGCGTTCCCTTTCCTAGCATCCATTTATATGTCCCACTCAGAGAACTGGGGTTACACAAGTAACCAAAAGTATCCTATCCATCCATAGCAGCTGCTGAACCTGAACTGTTGTTTTTAGCACAGTTTAGTTGTTGAGATGTTTTTGTGTCTTGAGATGGTCGCTGGCTAGAAATTCTGTTTTTACACACCTACATACACACTTGCATGTACACCCCCACAGATACACACCAGACCAGTAATTAGACCTGTGCCATTAAGTTAGAGGGAGGGGGTGATGAACTCAGTGAGAAGGCTATGACACAATGGTTTCTCCTCAAGACCACTGTTTATTTTTCTGTATGTCCATCAGGTCTGCTCACAAGAAGCCCTTTCATAGCCACAAAACAGCGCTCTGTGTGTGTGGGAGAGAGAGAGAGAGAGAGAGAGAGAAAAAGAGAGCAATTGAATCAGTGAGAGATTACCTGTTTGCTTTACTTTAGATAGGAGGATATATATGTGTGTAAATATGGATACTGTTTGAGGCCGTCATGCCTCCGGTGTGAGTGTATTACACAGAGAAAGGTGCTGTGTTTGTGTGTGTAAAGGAGAAAGTGAGTGTTAATGAAAAGCATGTTATAGGCCTGTGGTTTTCAGTCACAGTTGGGACTGAGCATATAGTCACACATTCCCTCACACCACCAAGACCGCATACCACCACACACACACACCAGCACAGACTACACAGAACATACAAGGATGAATGGTCTCTATTAAACCACCAACTGTACTTCCATTGCCACATGTTTCAAGTCTATATGGATTTGATTATCCCAGAGTTTTTAATAAACACAAAGTGGCCTAAGCCTTACTATGAGAACTTTGTCATTTTCTACACATCTCTGGAGAGAACCGTAACCTCTGTAATGTTCAAAGTGTGACAGTAATGTGATGATAGAACCTCTAGGGAGAGACTGGAACTAAAGTTTGTGTTAGGGAAACTCTGTTGCTGAGTGAGCTATAGTGTTGAATTCTTTTAAAGTTTCAGCCTGTGTAGCAGCTAGAGACAGTGTTAAAAATATCTTCTTTTTCTTTGCCAAATTTGGAATCCACTGACTGGCTCAGCTTGGCATGGTGTTGCTATAGTAACAACACATGTAGCGTAGGTTTATCCCAAATATCCAAAGTAAGAGTTGGGCGCCAGACAGGAGAATAATCACGATCCTAAACCTGTCACTTTTAAAATTATTGATATAAACAAGTTGGAGAAATAACCTGGATAGCCCTCACTACAAAAATGCGCAAGATAAAAAGAAAACACAACCCATCAATTCAGTTTCATCAATTCAATCTTATTGTTTTTAAACCAAATAATAATCAATGTTGCGACTGGATCAGAGTCGAATCCTAAATATCAAACATGTTTGATATTTACGACTTGAAATCTTGTAGTGTGAAAGGAACAGTAATGGAAGATTGAGCAGAAACCCACAATAGCCAATGAGAGCGAGCTGAGCAGGAAGTGTCACCAACCGGGTAACAGCTAGCGCTGCAAAATCTATACAGTGTGCTGATTCCGTCTTCTCGGCCATGACTTAATCCACAGTTTGTTTCTCTTTTTTTTGTTTTTCGGTGCAAAACATAGGACACACAAGTGCAACCAGCTGACGACGACAGTCCGCCTCCATGTTTTGTCACATTTGACCATGCAAGTTTCTGTGAGATCCCAAGTACCTACCATTGCTACTCTGAAATCGTTTAGTATAAACGGCAAGTGTGTGGTCCTGCATCTTGACTAAATCGTCTGGTGTGTGCAGGACGCCCTGGGTGCAGGACGCCCTGGGTGTGTTCTTGCAATTTGGGGGGTGATATCTAATGTCCAAGGAGTGTAGAAGATGAGGGGTTATGTACATTAACCTGAGGCAGGAGAGTAAGACAAGCCTGGAGAGTTGCAGGAAAGGCGACTTCTCTTAACTTTTGTAAGTCAAACAAAGACAAGGAATGCCACAGCTGCATCCAAGTAGATTGAAATGGTAGTTGAACAAGATTCATCCAAACCCGCTCCAGGGATCAGCACATTTCACACAGCCTTGTTGCCCAGGAAAGTTCAGGAAATCCAACCGGTTCTTGGAACAACTGCCACTCCGTTTACTTTTAAATCCGTCACTGTTTTTCTTTGTAGAGCGAAGATGTCCAGAAACTGGATTAAACTTCTAGTTATCTCCTCCTTCAGCCACCCTCAATCCTCTTTCTGTTCTCCTCCATGCTTTCTTCCCCCAACTCACAGGTGTGTCTGATTTATCTCCTCACCTTCCTTTCCTATCAAGGTTGAAAAGGGCTATTCTGTTCCTTTTTCTTTCCAGGAACACAAAAGCTTCTGCTGGCTAACACTTTGTCACTCGTTTTTGCTTCATAAACAGCAGTATTTCTGCATCTTCACATTCAGATGCATTTTTTCCCCTCATGCCGGGGAATATACACTGTACCATAGTGCAAGTAATTTAAATATGAATGTGAGCTGTGTTTGCTGATGTGAATGTGGGATGTTTGAAATCTGGACTGGACTCTGTACAATGATGATGTTTTGTGTCTTTGCAGAGATACTGCAGTCAGACAGACCCAACCTGAGGAGGACACAGAGTGAGGAGACTCCCAGTACAGCTGGATCTCATAGGTCAGGACACACGCACACGCACACGCACACACACACACAAATACACACACACACACACACACACTAAAAACCAGCTTTTTAGGCACCGAAATCAAGCACAGTTCACTACACTGCTGGTTTCAAATCTCTTCAGACGTTGTGGTATAGTAATAAGAATAATAGCGCAATAATAAACTTGCGTAACCTTTTTCTGAAACCCTGTTTGCAAAGCGCTTATATGAAAATCATAAACCCGAGGCATAATTCTAATCAAAATAAATGGAAGAAAGAAAAGAAATGGATTGAGTGAAGGAAGCCTGTGCCAGCATGGTCGACTGAAGCACTTACGCTGAGTGCCAGCATGTTATTCCCCCCCGAATGTGGTTTCAGACGCTGCTCTCACTGGCTAGAATGGTAGTGGGATAATAAATAGTGGCGCAGACTGCATTTATTTCAAAGCTTTGCGGCGGGGTGCATGGGGTCAGATGGTATTTCCCTCAAAACATTGCAGGGGGGCATTAAACGCAGTTCAGCCAAGAGCCCAAACCGCCGCTGCCATGGAGAAGCAGTCAACATCTCCATCCAGTTGTGTTGGAACAGACACAACAGAGAGAAGGAAGAGGAGAGGTGATTTCTGTCGGTCTCCCATGACGAGGAGCTCAGTGCCCACACACACACGCACTCATAAGGGTATGCAGTGCATGCACACATGCCAAGCGTTAATGTCAAACCGTTGCTTCCTTCCTCTGCTGCTTCTCCTTATTGTGACGAATAAACAACCGAGCGTAGCCCTGAATCCGGTTTTCTGTTGATAGCCGTCCAAGCTCAGCCTCAGCATTCCTCCATCCTGGGGAGGGAAAGCCAACATGTTTTTCTTTGTATAAAAGTTCTTGTCGGAAAAGCAAAGTTATATTTAATGTTGGGAAAATATGAGGGTGTTCAGAGAGGAAAAGTAGCCGACACCGACACCTCGGTGTGTGTTTTTGGTGTGCTGGTTTTGCCCGTGTACACACTCATGCATGTGCCAGGTCTAGTCCCCCAAGTCAGGAACAACAATAGGTCTAATTATAAGTTGTCAAAACAAAGCTGTGGGGTGATCCACAGGAAGCGGACATGAAAGACGAGTCAAAGAACGAGTAAGACACAACAGTCATACACGTTTTTGTTCGATAGAGAAAGTGCAAATGTTGATGTTTCTTTGTCATCCCTTTCCTCTGTCTCATCACACCTCTCTCCC
Source organism: Macquaria ambigua (assembly GCA_008360985.2). Lineage (NCBI taxonomy): Eukaryota > Metazoa > Chordata > Actinopteri > Centrarchiformes > Percichthyidae > Macquaria > Macquaria ambigua. Next base: position 691,736 of record VMKM01000018.1, on the reverse strand, counting down.
TTCCCTTCTTTCACTTTCTCTCCTCATTTGCTCTGCATCCCATCCTCTGTCTGTTCACAGGAGTAACAGGCACTCAGGCTCCCCAGGGTGCTCCAGAGGAGGCTCTCTGACCAACGGGGAGCTGAATGAGGAGCAGATCCCCGGGTCAGGCTCATCTGGTCGCCGTCGGTCCTCCAAGAGTCACGGCAGCCCAGGAAGTAGCGCAGGTATACAAAAAGTCTGCTTACCTTATATTATCTGTTTGTTAGAGCTGATTCTGATGTGAAATGGATATATACTGCTGATAGTCATTTGTCCAGATCAGATAAGAGGCACTAAAACATGTTTGTACTGCCGCATAGTAATGATTACTACTACTTACTACTGATCAGTTATGAATGTTGCCTGGCCTTCCTCCTTTTCTCTCTCTCTCTCTCTCTCTCTCTCCTCTTTCTCTCTTACGCACGTCCATACAAACTGGCAGCCTTAAACACACACACACTTGCATACACTAACACCTAATCAACAAAATACCTCCTTTTTTCTTTTTTTTTTTTTTTACCCCAACTCAATTTTCATACAGCTCTGCCAACACTGAACAGTTCTACAGCTTGCAAAGCTGAGGCCTCTGTAACAATTTGTTTGTTTGCTGTTTGTCCTGTGGGTTTATTTTTACAATGGTTTTATTTTCTTCAATGTCTGAAGAAGGGCTCTGCGCCCCAAACGTCACATGGTGGTATAGGCCTACTAATAAATGAATAATAAATAAATGGGAGCATTATCTAGTGTGCAGATGCCCAGCACCTAGTATTCATTGTGTTTGTAAACTTTATTTTTTACAGCTCACTTGAATGTAACCATGTTTAGCAGCCAGCTTTGACGTCCCAGATGTCACACCTTCTCAGTAGCACATAAATGCAATGGACTAGTTATAGATAAAAAATGGAAATTATGAGAATCCTAGCTCCACATCACCACCAAACAAATATCAGCTGATTCTCAAATCCTGGTTTGTAACTTCTGAGCTATGTCGCAAACGCTGTAACAATAAGTTAATTTTTTGTATCCATCTTTCCTCTCTCTCGTCCTTCTTCCCCTCTGTGTCTTCTCTCAGACAAAGTTGAGTTGACATCTAATGGGCTGGAGAATAGTCGTGGGGGTGTGGCCCATCACACGCCTCCTTCATCCTCTCCGTCGGGCCGATCCCCAGCCGCCAGCAGCAGCAGCAGCAGCCCCTCTCCAGGTCAGGACGCCCTGGGTCTGACCGCGCCGCCGGAGCCCGGCCCCAACGCCACCTCCAGCACCGAACAGGCCAACAACAGCACCACAGAGTCCACTACAGACTCGCTCCCGGCAGGGTAAGAGTCTGTAAGGGCGTGCAAAGTCAAAGTGCATCAGTACATCTCACATTCAGCCCACAATTTGAAGCAATACAGTTTGATATTATTAATACTTCCTAAAAGTATGATAGCTATACAAAGATTCTGTAACCAAAATGTAAACACGAGGCACTGAAAAGAATATTTCAAGGAAAGTCTGTAAATTTAAGCAACAGCAGCTCAGTACAGGGTTTCCCTGAGGAAATCGGTTAGCGGTGGTAGAAAGTGGTGAATAGTTTTAGGGCCACTGCTTGTTTTCCTTGAAGCTTAATACACCCAATATTCTATTTCATAAAAATTTTAAATCAGAAAAACTTTACTGTCCATAGCAAGGCAATGGAAATTTATCTTTTTATTTATTTAGTTTCAGTCAAAATCATGTGAATATATTCTCCCAGACATGGTGAATTATGTGACTATAGAAGGCAGACTTTTTGATTTGTCATATTAAGAAATAGCACAAGTGGAGTGCTTTGTAATGTTACTCTGTACTCTGATGGCTCTTTTCCATGCAAGTGTGTCAGTGCACCGGATGATGATGCCATTAATGACATAATTAAATACACAAGTGCTTTACCTGCTATGACGAGTCAAAATGTAAATGAAAAAGGCTCGTTATCAGCAGAATGGGCTCAGTGTAAGATGAAATAAAACTTGAGTTACTGTGTTACTGTTAAAAAATGTAATTACAATTCTGTAATACAATACCATATTGAATTATGTGTTAACGATAGTAGTTGTGCAGAATGGTTAATGGGAGGAAAGTTGCTATAAACAGCTGTAGATTTTAATATGTCTGTTGATTTGTTGCTGCTTTCCTTACAGATAGCTTTACGGGCATGACCATAATGAAATATAGTATTGCCAAAGCACTGTACAAATAATGGATGTTGACAATTACAATATAAAGAAATCTATTCATATACATTTACTGTATGTATAAATACATTTTGAACAGTGTATGAAACTTCAGGTCAAATTAGCTATATTGACATGAAATACAACAGTGTTTATTGACAAAGCAAAAGACAAGAATAAATGGTTCCAAAGATAGATATGATGTATTTGGTAAATAATTGCAAGGGTATTAATGGCACTAAACAACTTATAAGTGAGTGAATGATTGCAGGTGACTAAGACATATTTAGAGAGCTGGTGTTTCTCTGGGTTCATGGCATCAATATTCCTCTCTGTCTTTGCACACACTGTTACATACTGAGCAGGTAGTGTGGGACACTCCCTGTACTCTCTAAATAATCTGAGTTATGTATTGAGAAGAAAGGTTTGTTTGTTGCAATTACATTAATTATGAAATCTTAGAAAATAGCTGCTTCTAAAATGTCTGTAATGTGTGAATGGTAGAAGCAAATGCAACACTTGTCTCTTTCTCCCTCTCTGTGTGTAGCTGGGAGCAGAGGGTGTTGCCTCACGGCCGAGTGTACTACGTTGACCACAACACCAAAACCACAACCTGGGAGAGACCGCTGCCACCAGGGTATGCCTGTTACATTTTTATGTGTTTTCTGTGTTGATTGCATTGCTTGTTTGTAGGCCTGTCACGATAATTACGTTATCGACTTATCATAAGATATATGGACATAACCTCAATCATTTTTGCTGACCTCGATATTGCCCATTGTGTTTACATGCGTATTTGTTTACATGAGAATGTCACCAACAATTTTGCCAACATCATGCCAGAATAAACAGCAGGGTTTTCCTACCATTATAATTCTTGGGCACAGCCCCTAAGTGTTTTTTCACAGCGCCTCTGCTGAATGAACAGAAAAAAACTATGCTGAGACATATTTTGCTGTCATTTCTGGTCGCGCTGCTTCACCGAGTTTCACCATGGGCAGCTCCTCCACACACACACACACACACAAACACACACTTCACCTGGTTCACAGCAACAGTGAACCAGGTGAAGTAAAGATAACGTGTTACTCTGGGCTAATAGGTGTTTTTCCTGATGACTGCATAACTCCAGCCAGAAAGATTGGAAGAATAAGTCCAAATGGACTTGGTTTCAAATGTCTAAATGTTCTTAAGAATTAAAAGTTCATTGCTGGGTGTACTTGCATTATTATGCTATTATCATTATGTCAGTGGCATAAAATCACAATAATATCGTTTATCGCAATTATTTCTGGGACAATATATCGTCCAACAAAAGTAGTTAAGGAGGTGAAGTTGCGGTTGCAGCCCACGTGAACACGCACAGATTTATCTTTGCCACTCAAAGTTCATCGTGCTGAACTTCTGTCAGTAACCACCTGGCTTTGGCCAGTCAAATAGAAGGGGGCGTGCATCGCAGGTCAGAAAGAAGAGCGATGGAGGAGATGATAATGCTGGTGTCTGAATACCCAGAGTTGTACAACATGGTTCTAGAGACAACCAGAACACATAAATTCAATGCATTTCGATTGGATTAGTTCAGTCTAGCAGGGCCTGACGTTTTATTGTTTTTAAAAACAGATTGTGGAACCAATGATTGAAGTCTTTTTTTCTTGGGGAAATATTTACATGGCTCCAAGCTAGCTTGCACAGCTACTACTATGGCAAATTGTTTTCGATTAGATTTACAAGCTAGTGTACATGTTGTGGATTTCTGGTTGGGTTGTACCAACGCTATGACGTTCACCGAAGCACCCGCCTGTCATCGCAGCCTTGGACTGTAGCGGCAGCAGCCTCTTTTAAAAACACTTTGCTTTTTTGGGGAACTCTCTTGCAGGTAAACGGGTGTCAGCGCGGTTGCTGCGTGGCAGTGTGAAACGCCCTTTAGGGTTAGACAAGGTTAGGCTAACCAATATGTTGGGTTGACACTGGGCTTTAAAGATCCGATATCAGCCAGTCATGTCTTCCACCTATGATCTCATGGAAGTTACTGAGTGACAACAGGTGCAGAAAACAAACATGCTCTCAAATAAGGTTTCCAAACTAATCTTTGGTTCACCTGGTAAAATGGGATGAACATCTTAATTCAATTCAATTCAGTTTTAGGGCACTTTTTCGAGTAGAGCAGGTCTAGACCGACTCTTTATATTTACAGAGACCCAACATTTCCCACCATGAGCAGCACTATGCGACAGTGGCAAGGAAAAACTCCCTTTTAACAGGTAGAAACCTCGAGCAGAACCAGGCTCTGGGTGGGCGGTCATCTGCCTCGACCGGGTGGGTTGAAGGGGGAGGGGGGGAGAGAGAGCAGGAGGAAAGAGAACATACAGCAGCACAATACAGTTCCACACAGAGATGCAACGCAATGGTTGCGGTAATGGTATGGATGTTAACACCAACAGAAACGACACCAATACCCCTAGTAGTAGTAAACCCTAGTGGAAATCTAAAACCCCAGGTAGTTAATACAATAATAAATTATTATTAATTGAGAGATTAACAGTAATTTCAGCAGCAGAAAGACTGCTTTCATTTAGTAAACGATGCCTTGTCAACATCCAGTTTGTAGCCCTTGCCATAGGAACCAACAGACTATCGAATAAAGACCTGTTAGAGCTAAGTAGTTGGTGTACTTTGTGTCTGTTCTTCTGTTATCAGTTGGCTTTAAGACTATGTTTTGTTTGTATTTACAACAACAACAAATGGTTCTCCTGTCTCAGAAAATGTCTGTAGATAAGGAAAGAATTAACAATGTAACATGCACTTCACTAGAGCATAATGAGAGCTAATGTTGTTAATTAGGCATACAGAGGCGAAAATATGCAGTATGTACAGAAATGAATACAGCTGAACATACAGTACGTACACTGTTAAGGCCTGGTTCATTCACACGTCTTTGCGAAACACGTGGTTCTAGTACATGCATGGTGATTGGGGGACTACATTACAGGGCTCCTGCAGCCAATACGCTAGCCAACCAGGACCATGCTAGCACCAGTCAACCACAATAGTTATTGATCGGGAAAAAAAACTCTCAATACAATAAATTCACACAGTTCATTCAAAAGATGTATTTGTACCATTGTCTTATAGTTGCCAGCAAACCATTTCTCTTTTGTTGGGTAAATACTCCGGCAGAGGAGGTTAAATAAAGGTGGATGGTGCAAGGCAGCCAATAACCTACGATAGTTTCCTCCATTTTTGACTCTTCGGCTCTCCATTCCCTCAAAGGTCAGACAGTTTGCTGTTGCCAATTGTGTCAACGTGCATCAAAGTTGAAAAAGAAATTGCAGATTTACGTTATCCCTGTGAGCAAATCCTCTGATCATGGTGATTCCATTGAAATTCCATTCCATTCCATTGAAATTATTTAATTTGCCACCAGATTTTGGTGTGACCAGGTGTTTACATTGTTGGACGTGCAGATAAAGTACAGAAATGTGTCCAGAAGAATGTTCATATTCAGCCACAGTCTTGTCAGCTGCCAGACCAAGCCTTCTTGTTTGTTTGTTTTAAGAATGTGTTTTATGTTCTCACTTATAACTGCATACATTGGTCCTAAATCACCCAGTCTGATTTTAGTGATTGTGTGCTAAGCCATCATAATGAGAATGCAGTTTTCTCCCTCTCTTTGTGTACAGCATTACGAGAGCAGAGTACCCCTGCCAGAGTCCAGCCCAATGACATTTTTACTTGCACCAGTTATTTATTGATTTTCACAGAGTGTGTGACTGGGTGACAGAGAGAAAGAGAGGCTGTTTTTAGGAAAAGGTCACCCCACCTTCTCCCCAAACCCCCCATCTCAGTTTTTCCATTCAAGGAACGAGAGCGTGGGGGCCCGGAGAACAAAAGTCCTTTCTTAGCGCCACATGTACTTCCATCCACCACTGTGTTGGCTGCTGGCTGCTGTGGCCCTTCAGAGGATCAATTAGCAAGCTAATGTGGGGCTAGTGCTCCAGATGTACACACCAGGAACTGTTTAGAGGTTTGGGGGGCAGGGTGGGGGGAGTTAGGCAATCGAGGTTTGGAAGCTGAAATAATGAAAGCCATCCGTAGCCAGACTGTGGAGAGCTTCTGAGTCACACTGCTCTTTATCAAATATACTGTGAATTTGTAACTAGTGATGCATCACAAGCTCAACTACTCCGGTAAGCTGCAGGACGTCATAACACACTTTCTCTTAGTCTAGCAGTAGGGCCCCTTTAATTAAAAATTATGTTATGTTTACATAAAGCCATACTTGTCAGCAGCGCATGATGTCTGTCGACCACATTACAATTCCTTTTCATGATTTTTGACAATGTTATTTAGACAAAGTTAAACTAGACTGTAAAGCAACCTTTTGTGTTTATATTCAATATTGCATTTCAAAACATCAAGTGGTTACATTTTGACTAAACTATTTATTTTATATGATTAGGGTTCGAAAGAAATCCCAGCATAGAATGGGAGCTGCTGTCCCTAACCTAAATGTAGATGTAACTTATTTTCAAAAAACATTTTCTAAGGCCAAATGGGCAATGGTCAAAAGAGCTCTTGCATATGTACAAATCAATCAAAGCTGTGATCAATATTTTGTCCATCAGGACTGCAGTCTCTCCCATTCTGTCCTGTTGCCGGTGGCAAAAGGTAATAAAACTTCCTCAATTACGCAAAAACGTTTTTCCGCTTGCTTGAGGTGGTTTTTGCCTTTGTCGAAAAAGAGCTGATGCGCTAACTGGGATATGGAAACACCTTTGCCAGATAAGTTCTGACATAGCCAGCATTTAACTCACATGACTGATCAGCTTTTTCAGCTGAACCGTTCCGCACCAATTAGTCTTTGTCTCCAGACAGCATGAAACATGGCCATGACATGAAAGAACAATTCTCCTGTAGATGGGTTAGATGGCCAAGGCAACTTTCCGGTTTGCAACCTCTACTTCTTCTACTAAAGCTTAAAGCTTAGCCTATACCGCCAACTTCTGACGAAACTGCGCTTTGCAACAAGCCTGGTTTATTCGCTTGGAATCCAGTTGATGGAAGCATACCTAATTTGCATTTCTTTTTTTGCGACATTTCAAGAGTTTGCTTAAAATTCGCTTGACAGTTGAATGGAAATACGGCTACTGAGATGCTTAACAACCCCCAGTTTTGCTACTTAGGGCCATCATGAGCCAGCTCAGGCTCAAACCACCAAAGAATATCAAGGGATGTTTTGAAAGACTTTAATTTCAGTCTGTGCTGAATTGAGAGAATTTTATTAACAGTTAACATGAAATAATGGGTAACATAAGGCCTTTCTCAAACCACCCCCTACACCCTCTCCCTACCTACTTCCTCTCCGTTTGCGTGTTCACGTGGGGGGTCCGCCACATTAAGTGTCATCCCAAACTGAGAAGTTGGGAGTGAAAGTGGGTTATAAAACCCTCCAACAGTGAGTCTACATTGATGCTGACTTACTGACCACGTGCACTGCGTGTTGTGTTCGTCATTGAAGATGCTCCATGCAAATATAAGTTCCGTGCGCCTACCCGTACAAACATAAACTGTTCAAACTAAGATAGACATTTAATATTGTCATACAGATGTTAACAACTTTCATTGTATTTAGGATCAAATATACCCTTCTCTAGTCTAGAAAAACTGTAGACGTGTTCATTTGATTGTAAAGTGTTTCAGGGACTGTTGCAAAAACCAAGCAGCTTATAAACATCAGAGTGAATATATCATGGCAACAGTTGCTGCTTCTGAAAAATGCTGATACGAAACCATGGTTACAAAATGTTACGACTGCCATGGAAAATACTTGTTTCTCATTGGCTGACAATTGTCTGGCAAAACCATATAATCTATAATAATAAATCACATATCAGGGCACTTTGTATAGTTTCAGCCTCCAGTATAATCAATGCTCTGCACACATTATTGATAATAACGCTATATGCCGTGTTAATGGTTAAACTTACAGTTAGAGCTCTCATGTGCCATGGTACAACTTGACTTTCAAACCTTAAAAGGTAAATGTGTGTCCTTTCAGCAGTGGAATATCAGTGGAGTAATAAACTCAAGAGTGTGAACCAAAGAGTCTTATAGTGGATTGCTCAGTTTCATTTAGTCAACACATGTCAAACTCCATCCCAATAGAAAGTGGGATAGAGATGGAAGATAGGAGCTCATAGTAATTGCTGCTTGTTGGCCAGAGTTGTAGTCAAGACCACCTAAACCGAGACCAAGTCATGACCAAGACCAGAGTGTGTCGAGACCGAGACAAGACCAAGACTTTGAGGGGTTGAGACCAAGACAAGACCAAGACCAAGGCAGGGCGAGACCGAGTCAAGACCAGGACCAGACCAGTGTGAGTCCCACACTTCATAAATGTATGTAAAACCTGTGTACTATATTAGAACACAAATGTGTGGAGCAACACAACACATACACAGCAAGGGCATTATGGCAACCAAGTTTTTCAAAAGTTACACAAGGATATGATTGATATGGTATGATATTGCCAAACCAGTTACTTTTCTTATCATAACACTGAAATAACAATCATCTTTAAGGTGATTAAACTTCCACAGAAAGGGGGTAGATGTGTATTTTTCTTTCAAGTAACTAACACCCAGTGTGGGAAAGACAACACACAAGCGCTAGCATTTGACTAGGTAAAAAGTTATATATTTGATCTGCAACTGTGTATTCAAACTCAAAATTAGCACTCTTAAAGTAACGTGCCGTGTGCTTATGGCCAGGCAAAGCAGCCTATTCAATATGTACATTTTTCATAAAAATTACTCCTCTAAACTTATGTCCGAGCTGACATTAGCTAACGTTGATGTAACGTAACTTTATATACATTAGCTACATAGCTTTATGTGGCCTGTTTCATCATTGTTTATCACAAACAAAAACGTAACTTAGGAACAACAATTTGTCACCACATTCCCTGTCCCCTTCTTTTCTAAGTGCCAATAAAAGTTTGACGTGGTCCCAGTCGTCTCAGGAAGCGTTGCATTGCAAAATTTACATACTGCTGTGTGTTTTCTTTTAAACGCTGTTTTGCAGATTAACTCTGTGGTTTAGGTAGCCACATTTTATTACCGAAGATTTGGCTGACGGGAGGAGATGTCAGCTTCTTCTCCTGTCTCCTGCATTCACTTTCTTGGAGTGCGTGTGAAGGGGGGCGGGGACGGGTGGCAGCCATTAACAGTAACAAAAATGTCAAATTAGAAATGAGTCAAGTTATTGGTTGCATTTGAAGCAGGAAGTTTTGCATCCAATCACAGTAATGATATTAACAAATAAATCAGACATTGCACAGGCAATTTAGTGATATCCCCACAGCTGTGTTCTTGACCGGTCTTGAAATAAAATCCTGAGTCCTCTTTGTTTGAGACCGAGACAAGACCGAGTAAAAATGCGGTCGATTCCAAGACCGATCTTGAGTACTACAACACTGCTGTTGGCCAACATGGTGATGAATAATGAGTAAACCGTCCAAAGGAAGATAAAGGATGTCCTGTATAATCTTAATCTGGACAGTTCGTGGTGAGGAGACTGTACACTTCTAGTTCCAAGGAATACATGGAGTAGATGGGTAATGACACTGGTACGAAGAGTTAAAGGGAGATAGCAGAACTAAGCAGAGACTCTCAGACAGGCCGTTGTGGGCTCTGGGATTTTCCCTGGCTCCAGTAAATAACTAGCTAGTGCTAATATCAGAGAGGGAACCGTGTTTTTCCTGCCTTTTTAAAGGAAGCTCGGAGGCATAGTGGTTAGAGAGACTATCCCTCAACCAAATAACTCCCTGTGTTTGCAATCATCCACGCTGCTGAAGTGTCCTTGAGCAAGATATTGAAACCTACCAGCTCCTGGGGTGCTGTCGTATAACTGAGCCTGACTTCCGACCACAAGAGAAAAGAGATGTTCCCTTCAGAAGACAACAAAGCATCATTATTATTCAAATCCTTTACGTCAGCTAATGTACTGTAGTTAGCTGTTGTTTCTCAACTGAAATCTTCAGGCTGATAATGTAGACCATGTGGACTCACTGAGACACCAATTTTAAATATTTAAGCACTATGCCAAAAAGTCCTCAGCAAAGAGGAGTTTTAGACCCTGGAAATACCATTTACAGTACATCTATACACATACAGTGATGAAGAACGTTACCATTTCTTACTGAAACTTCTCAAACTTAGTTAAGGGAAAACTGAAGTTATCTGTCCGAGCCATACAGTTTTGTCATGGGCAGTAAAAGAGCTGTTAGTTGCTTTTGTTTTTGGTGTTTTTTTATTTTGAGATTTCTCAGCTACTCACTGAGTGAAATACATTACAGCTGCCATCTAACTTGAGACCAGATTGAATAATATAAGCAAAAAGTCGTGCCAGAAGAGCCACTTTGCATGTCTTAAGAATTGTTTTAAGAGATGTTGGAGTTAGTTCAATGTGGCTAATGTTGGTGCACAACAAAGTATACATGGAGGGTCTCAACCCAAACAAATGTCACTTCTTGTTGATTTAGAGACACCTGTGGTTACTGGTGGTAACAGCAAGTGTGTTTTAAAGGATCATTTTGATGATATTCTATATATTTTTCTTATTGTCAACAAATAATAATAATAGTCCCAAACCAACAATGAATTGATTCCACTACCAAGTGTTGTGTGTGATATATCTTATTATTCCTCTGTGCCATAGAGCTCCATTGCTGTCCAAAAAAAATCCCATCGGTGATCCACACCATTGCACTGGCTGACATGTTCCCCATTACCATGAACACACACACACTGTTGTGTATTTTGACTCAATCCCACATACCCCTCCCTGCTGCTGAAAATAGTCCCAACAAATGCACTATTTCCTCCTGTTTGAGTAACTTTTTCTAAAAAAAAAAAAAAACTACAGGGCTCAGCTGTTGCAGGCACAACACGAGTGGTTTTCCACACACTTAAACAAAATAAATCACCTTGAGATCTTTGCAAAGCAATAAGCTGTAAAGACAGGCTGAACAGCTGTCCGACACTATTAGAAAAAGAGTTTGATGGCGTCAGATGAAGCACTCCTCCGCTTGCAGCCTCCACATGAACAAACGTGGGGATAACAAAACTATGCTATTAAATGTTCAGGGTGCACAACTGCACATACAGGTTTTGGTCTAGTTCTCAAATATGATTTCTGAATTGACGTTGCTTTTCAGCGCCAATCGATCGGACAGCAACCACTAAAGACAGCTTAATTATTATTTAGTCACTGCCCTGTTTTGTGAAAGACTCGTTGGAAATCAACGTAACAAGAACGTGCATAATATGACCCTGCTCCAACTGCCAGTTCCTATTCGCACGCGCTTTGAATTGCGCTTTACAGGTTCATTATTTACCAAGTTGAATTCTTGAGGAGGCAGACCATTAAATTAGCAAAATAAAATGACAAAAATCATGCCAAATGCAATGGACGATGTATTTGTCCAATCACGCAACCCTATTGGAGATGTGCTGGTTCTCACAAACTGCAGTAAGAGTCATTTTTCAACAGCTCACCGTGGCTATTGCTTCTTGTTCAGTTTCTTCCCTATAATATTTAAAACTCATCCACTGACAAAAAGTGTTGAAATTGTTCATATCTTGTTGTGTGGACTAATTTTAGTGTACAATAGTACCGCTAATCTCGGTGACAAATACATTGTGTTACCTGCGGCTGCTTTGCAATAAAATGTACCCTGTGGTTCGCCAGTTGATCTCGTTTAATCTGAAGCAGCAGCAGGAGGAAATGTTCAGTTTGCATTAGCAAGATACGGCTGAAGGAGAGATATCAGTAAACTTAACAAACAGTAACAGTAGGGTACTTGCATGCATTGTTTCCTGTGAATCCCTTGTGTGTGGGTACACAGTTCAAATCCGACACAGGAAAGGCAGACTGCGCCAGTAACAATGAAAACTACAACATAGAGGGGTACTTACGAGATGTAAATGCATTAAATTGCAATTGCTGAAAAATGCCGGCCATAAATGGTGTCAGAAATGGCGTCAGAAATGGGGTGGGGCACCCTGGTGGCTTAGGGGTTAAGCCGCCGACTTTGAACTGCAACATCCCTGGTTTTACATCCAGCTGGGGTCCTTGGTTGCATGTCATTCCCCATCTCTCTGTCCTATAATTTTCTGTCATCTCTCTACTGTCAACTCTGTAACAAAGGCATAAAATTCCCCAAAACTAGTGGGGGGTTTGATGTAATGAAAGTCTTAGGGATTACTATATAACTATAGATTAATATGTATTCATACATAGAAAGTTGACTGGGCAGGTAATACCATAATACCCTGCCTCACATGCTGTAGTAAATCTTTCATTCAGCTCTCCCGCACACTGAATACACACTGAATGTGGGTGTGAGCTTGCATTAATAGCTTTGCTGCAACAAAAGTGAGTCTATTTTAAGCCCAGTTCAGACCAAAAATTCACAACGAGACAAAACCGTTTTAGAATGCTGCAGGGAAAAGTTGCAGCGGTGTGATCTGGCCCGTCTCAGCTCGACTCAAGCCGGCTGATGGCGTCGCCTGCAACTCAGCTTGTCAAATCGCCAGTGGCTGGTTTTAGAACGTAAGGCACGTCACCTGTTTCAACAGCCAATCAGCTCGTAGCAAAGTCAGCTGGTCATCTCGACCCGCTCTTTTTTTTTTTTTTTTTCGCTGTTTATCAATACTAGAAATGCAACTGTAGCAAGTAACTCACTATCACTGTCCTCATTCATATTTTAAGATGCTACTAACTATGTCCAGCTACATAAACGCTCTAAACGCAAGTACAGAGAGTTGTTGCTATGGAAACAGCACTGTCTCGTCTAGTCGCATTGGTGTAAACTGGCAGGTTTCAGAACGTTGCAGACCCGGTACATTTCAAGTAGTTGCAAGTTTCAACTCGTCTCTTGCAAATCTTTGGTCTGAACTGGGCTTTAGAGCTTTGAGAAGTGTGTTTCAAACAGCTAACAGATCAGGGAATATAGAATATCTAAGATGTTGACTTATTTAAAGTCCATTGTGGAGAAGTAGAGCAGAATTTATTTTACAGCTCACAGTCTCACACATTCATTGCAGTAGCTGGTGTTTTTCACCCTGACTCCAGTGGAAATCAGACTGTTGACTCTGCTGTTGCACCAAAACACTGAACAAACCAGAGAGGAAGAAGGTCACAGGGATCCAGTCCTCTAGTTAAACTAGTTATGAAAGGTTGAAAAAACGTCATGGAGTTTTAACATCAGGGCTACATTGGAAGCCATCATGGTGTACATGAGTATTTATTCCTTTTTGCGTGTGTGCGCACTTCCCAAGCCTGTTGGTATCCGCGCGGTGTGCTTTTGTTAGCGTACGGAAGTCGATGCTGTTTTCTCTTCCAAATTCTGCAGCGCTGAAGTCAGAGATATGAGAATAGCAGCAGAACAGCAGTCAGTCCTGCTGAGCCCAGGGAACTGGTCTGTGTGTGCGGAGCATGTGTGACCATGTGTGTATTTCTGTGGTCTATATCTCAGTCCATGTCCAGACCCCCCCATCTCAGGGGAAGAATAGGACATACATAGACCTCTGAGTAATGCCACTGGCAGCCACTGACACACAAACACACACCACAGCACATGGTTATTGTCACTCAGAAACCTGGCGTCTCCCATTGTTTTCCCTCATCATCGTAATTGAGGGCTGGCATTGTCTTTAAAGGGAATGACCTGTTTGATGACGTCTGAGGCTGAGCTAAACCAGTGATAACACCGCAAACAAAACAAAAAAACAGAAAATCTGGGGACCTGCCATGTGAATATCCAACAGTTTTATTCTGTCCCTGGAGCGGTGATTTTCGGGAGACATAGAACAAGTTTACTGTGGGGCACTGATCATGTGCAAGTGGTTACTGGTTACATTTAAAGACAAAAAGTGTGTTCAAATATGTTGGTATCTGTTTTATTCTACTCACCTCAGTAATCCACAACTTTAATAAAGTACGGTCTAACAGGTAGTTTGATTTAACCATCTTATCATTTCCTTCCCGTCTTGTTTTCCTTCTCCCTGTCTTTCCTGCTTCATCCCTAAGCATCTTTACATCTTCACTCTTTACTCATCCCCTCTTCCCTCCCTTTTCTTTCTGCTTTTCCTCTTCCTCCCTCCCAATCTGTCTCCCTCCTCCTACTGTTTTCTGTCCTTTTCTTGCCTTTGTTTCTTTTTCCTCGTCTCTATAAATCAGTGTCGTTACTATTAGCAGCGCAGCTTTATGATACAGCCACCCACTCTTGATGTGCTTAATAAAGATGTTGTTGAAAGCCACAGCCCCTCTCAAACACACACACCCCCTCTCTGTCTCCCCTCCAGCTGGGAGAAGCGAGTGGACCAACGGGGCAGGTACTACTACGTGGACCACAACACCAGAACCACCACATGGCAGAGGCCCACGGCCGAGTCTGTGCGCAACTACCAGCAGTGGCAGAGCCAGCGCAGCCAGCTGCAGGGCGCCATGCACCAGTTCAGCCAGCGCTTCCTCTACCAGGTACTCCAGGCCTTCACTGGCAAAGTTTACATGCACACAGTGTGGTAACATACAGGAGATAATGACACCTCGCTCAGGCAGAGGTAACAAGGGATTAGTTCTTTGATTTTCAATAGGTTTGTCCCCCAGGAACAGCAATATGCACCCTCATCAACTGATCAACCACAACATTTGCTCATTAAACCAAATGCATCTTGTACAGCCTTACTGAAAAACAACAGTGTAGTAATGGCGTGTTTACCAGAAAGCTGTAGAGAATGTCTAGGTGTGTCTCAATTTGCATTCTTCCGTACTTACACTTGCTATAAGTCAAATGTTACGATCATCATTTCCGGTAAGTGCACAATGGCCGTGTTCAATTTGAGACAATATTACCCTGTCAAAATTCAGCACTACGTAAGTAAGTACATAGTGTACACAGTGTACTACATGGAAGTGTACTAACGGAAGTATCCAAATTGAGACACAGCATCAGATTTATCAGATTTGGCCAACAGCCTGTGATGTATTTATTACATGTGACAGACATTTCTGTCAATAGCTGTGTATGAACCCGATCGACTAAACCACAATCACTAGATCAACATTTTACAACACGGTCACAACTAAGCAGAATCTTCCTTGGTCACTCATGAGTAATGCTGTATTCAACATTCCAGTGAGTTTAGCTTGGTTTGAAAGAAAGAAGTTCTTGAGACCACAGTCCTAAAATCTGAGTGTTGGTAATTTAAAGTAATTTACTTTGTTCTTATTTGCTTTTCATCTTTTTGGATTTGTGTTTGGTAAAAAAAAAAAAATCAACTGATTTGCCATTTGAAAAACAAAATTGCTTAACACACACGACAGACAAGAGAAGCAAAATATTTTATGTTTTGGAAAAGTCTTCTTTTGAGGTAAATTGATACCTTATATTTTTCAAGATGGTCATAATTTTTGTATATTCCAGTTTTGTCACTTCTCACGGGTTCTTGGAGGTAAAACCCTGCAGTGTCGCACATTACTGCTGGGTTTAGAGTTTTCTGTGCAGTGAAAACACAGTGAAATACTTTTCATGAAAATGTCACATAATGGATCTGTGTTTATATACTAATGTACCACGGGACCGTATCAGTACGTGTTTTGAGTAAGATCAGCGCTCTATGTGACACAGTGCGGTTTATTCGTTGGCTAACACTCAGAAGACGTCGGCTACAGGGGGGATTAAAGATGTTATTTGAGACTTGTTTATAGTATTTTTCCAGTGGAGTCAGTCGAGGTTCGGCCGTGTCTCTGACAGTCCGCGTCCTCTCAGTGAAGCAGCCAAGGTCATACTGCAGCCAGACAGTAAAGACTTATGGGATTAAAACAACAGAGCTTTCTCAATGGACCATTAGTAAAACCGGCCTTAAAACTCTTATAGGCTTCTATAAAAACACCTCACCCTGCCCTCTGTGTGTGTTTTTGTGTGCTAGTGTTTAGATTTTTATGAAATGTGTGTGTGCATTTGTCTCAGTCTACAATTACATTTGTGTTTGGGTCTTTCCATGTATTCCACTGTGGCTGTTTGTGTGTTTTCATGTGCTTCTGAGTGTTTGGCTGTCTTGTTATGTGTTTTTGTCTTTGAAATAACCTTCAACTGTTTCACTCCATCCGTCCTTCTAACCCTCTCATCATCTGTCTATCCTTTTATCCATACACCATCATCATGTCCCTCCCTTTTTTATGCCTCCACGTCAGAGACAGCAGTGGCCGGAGGCGTTATGTTTTCGGGTTGTCCGTCTCTCGTGAACAAGACATCTCAGGAACACCTTGAGGGAATTTCTTCAGATTTGACACATACGTCCACTTGGACTCAAGGATGAACTGATTAGAATTTGGTCAAAGGTCAAGGTCACTGTGACCTCACAAAACACGTTTTTGACCATAACTCAAGAACTGATGATCGGACAATGAGTTGGTGACACTTTTGACTCAAAGGTCATTGTGACCTCAAAATGACCGTGACAAACACATTTTTGGCCATTAATTATGTAAAAATTTCACACAGATATTTAATAGGATACATCGATGAAGTGATGACATTTTTTACCCAACAGGTCAAAGGTCAACTTGACTATGACACCATAATGTCCTGGAAAAACACTTTTTTGGCTATTATTCAACACCATAACTCAGGAACAGAGGGGGAGATTGAGACCATATTTCACAGATGGTAGGACAATGAATTGGTGATGCTTTTGACTCAAAGGTCAAAGGTCGTTGTGACAATAACTAGCACAGTACGGACTTTCCTTCATCTCGTCCATTCTGCCTTTCACTTCCTGCCTCATTCTGAATTTTGAGCGTCACTGGAATCCCGTGACTACAAACAACATATTGATGTGCACCTAGCTAATCCTGATCCTGTGAGTGAGTTTCACCTACAGCTCATAGAGAGGCTTTGCATCTAAAAATGCCAGGAGAAAACAAAAGCACCACATGTTGTGTAGCTATACTCTATAAGAATCCATCTTTACATGGTAATCAAGTACATGTGTACCTGTTCAGCCAATACATCTATGATAATCCTTCATTAATCAGTTAAACAATGTATATTAACTGGAATCATACATATGTATCATCAATATAGTGAGAACTTCCATTTAGCTAAAAAATACACTTTATACCTTTTATTTAATTACTTCCAAGTATTCACTACATATGAGTCTGGACAGACATGGATGTAAAGTGCAACTTGACTGGATGGCAGAGGCATACAAACGCGGGGTTTTTCCACACATTGATGATTTCACACCCAAATATTCCTCATTTTCCACTCTCGATCCCACCATCATACAGTATCTCTGTCTGCTCGTGGTTGCTGTGGTCAGTGTTAAAGTTTTGAACAAAGGTTTGAAATAGTTTATTACCCATTATTACTATTCCTTATCAATTTGGGCAGTTAAACATACAAGCAGCAGAGTGACAGAACTTTGTGAAAAGTTAAACACAAAATGTGAACAGGCAGTGTAGCTGCTAACTTTTACTGATTGTTTGACTCACTGGCATTTACAATAGCTCTTGGCAGCTGATCATTTTAGACCCTGATAGTATTACTCTGTTTGCTTTATTGATTGTAACACCAGTGTTATTACTGTAACTAAAATAGCCTTATGTCAATGGTGCTCTTTAGCAGGGAAAGTACCACATGAATATGAAGGCAGAGTAAGATGTAATTTCTTCTCTTCTAGGGCTTGGTATAAAAGCCTCAATACCAAATGAAATATGTCCATAGCACCAAGTATTGAAAGTACCAAAGCTTTGTCAGATTCTTAGTCATGATTCCTTATTCTTTGATCGGATGTTTTTTGATTTAAATCATCATTTGCTAGTTTAAAAAAAATCTTATTTCACCAGAGTTCTTGTACGTCAAAACAGTGTTGTAGAAAAAAGTGTTTATATTCCTGTCAGAGTAGGTATCGAAAGGTATCAAAAGGTATCAGAAAAAGAATTGTCTTTTTTACGACATGTTATGAAACATTCGGGGCTTCGGGATTTCTGGACATCACAAACATGGACTTAGACTCTTAGATCACCTTTCTAAGTCAACTAGAAGCAAAATTATCCAAAATGATTTCCAGTTTTTGGCGATTAATAATGCTAATTCCTCAAATTGCCCAACATGCAACTCTTAGCAACCAAACCTAATCTCATTTGCTAAGCCTATAGATGACATTTTAATCATAAAAGTTCATAGGGAACAACATTGCTGTGTTTCATATAGGCCATATATGGATTTCCAGTAGACTAGGAGGCTGATATTTAATGATGTGGATAATGCCATCAGGAGACTCGGAATATGAAAAGGTTCTACGCCTGATGAAGACTAACCATAGCCTGACCAGGTTACCCTGTGTGTTAACATTTCCAGTGATGTCAGATTCCATGTGTGATGTACAAATGATTGAACAAGCACAAATACAGTTATAAGCAGTGTCAGGATTAATTCAGGTTTTCATTTCACCAGAGGTGACACCACACACGCTCAGTCCACGTTGAGACAGAAACATTTTAGGTTCAGTGTGAGCTGGAAACTTTGCCTCCTTCTTTCCTTTCTCCTCCTCTGCCCTTGTTTCCTCCCCCCTCCCCTCTCTCCCTTAGCGTGTGTGAGAAAAGCCAATAGGCAGGTCTGTCCTCCATATTGATAGTACACTGCTCTGTCTTGGAATGCCCTCACTGCTGATAGCAGCTACTATTTATGGCCCCAGTGTGTGTGAACAAGGAAACACACACAAAAGAGCTCATAGTTTAACTGTGAACACAGCCACATGTTCTACTGCCCGACTGACACTCTCACTATGTGTGAATGAGCTATAACTACTCAGAAATAATTATTAAAAAACTTCTCTATCATTCTCTCTTGCCATTAAAAATCATTTACTGTGGCTGTTCTGTATTGGTGTGTGTGCGTGTGTGTGTGGTTATATGGATGCTGATGTGTGTGTAGGTCCCTACTGTTAAATCACGTGTGTGCGTGTGTGTGAGCAGATGTGTTCACAGGGCTGTAATGTCGAGGTCAGGTGCCACATTTCTTTTCTGTAGCACATGACAACCAAAGAGGGTCAAGGGGCCGGTCGTCCTCTTAAATGGACCATGGCGGTGTAACGGGTGCGCACACATACACACACACACACACACACACACACACACACACACACACACACACACACACACACACACACATACACACACTGTGCAAGGTTGTGTCTGTGGAAACTCATAAACACAAGCACCAAAGCATGCATGCATTGAGAGTTTTTATACATTAGTTACACACGGATACTTGTAGATATACACGTTTTAGATGGCCCACAATGGTGTGTGTGTGTGTGTGTTTTTGCAGAGTAATTGCAGCTCGTTAGGAACCCCAGAGAGAGCAGCCTCAGAGTCATTAACTGCTGTTTCCGGCTCTCCCCTCTCTCTTCCCCCCCTCTTTTTACTTCTTCGTCTTCCTTTCCTTTGCCTCTATCCTTTGCTTTAACCCCGCTGGCCCCACCTCCTCATCATTCTGTCGCTTCTCCAAAATCCCCCCAATCTCCCTTTCCCCCTAAAAATCCCCCTTTTCTGCATTGCACCGAAATGTCTTTAAATTTATCTTGGCTCATTTCAGATAACCTCTCCCCCTTTCTTTTTTCTGTTTTCCGTTTTTACCACTCCTCGTCCTCTGCCCTCAAATCAGTCTTGGTTCCCTCCCCTCACCTTCCCTCACTTGCCTCCTTCTTCCTCCCTCCCCTCTCCCTCTCCCTCTCTTGACTATCTGTCCATTCTCGCTGGAACAAGGACCCTTAACAGCAGCACCTGAATCAGCCCTGTGTTTTATCACTTCCACCGCTGAACAGAATACACACACGTCCAGAATGAACGGCTGAATGTTTCCATAAAGTATGTTTGGAAGTGGTTTATGCCGTGAAAGGACAATGAACAGAAGTCATTTAAACTGCGCTGATGCTGGTTTTGTTAACATTATGTTATAAATAAAAGAAAGAAAAGGCCCTTTGATCCTATGAGTGCAATTTACTGCATGTTGGCTTCATCTCTACCTTAGAATTGAAGGACTGGCCAGAATGTGTCAGGATGTCTGGGCAGATCATTTTCCTCTGCACATTATAATCTTAGAATTTAGATATGTACATTTGTATTCACGTGTCTTAAATCTGCATTCTGGCATTTTCCAAACTACACCAATAGGCCAAAGAGTGGTAATTTGTTTACTTGTTACTGTTGGGCTCATTAAGAGACCCAACGCTGTGGGTGGGTTCCACCTCAGACAAAATGGAGACAACTTTACGCACCCAACACCCACCCCCACTAATTTTAAATTGTTGACTTTTTTTTCTCTCTGTGTCCACGAGTTTTGAACACTGGGCATGTATCTGTATATGGATGGATAGAGGAGAGAGTCAGTGTTCCAGGAATATAATAACCATGTCGAAGGGACACTCTGAGCCTTAGTACATGTCAAAAAAAGTAAGTTAAGGAACTACAGTTCCCATAATTTGGGGGCTTTGGAGGATGTAAACTGGCAGTATAATGTTGCCATGGAGTCAGTGAGTTTGCTGTCGGCTACAACTTGAGCCCCATTTTGTTTACATTTTTTTAGCCTATATTTGTTTTCGTTTTGGCAAAAATTAACAAATGAATAAAAAGTTAAAAGTATTCCCAATTAGCTAGTAGAAGTTCCTGTTTGCAACGTACCCATGAATGTAGGCCTACCAACAACTATCACTGGATTGCTTTGACATAGAAGAAAACTTAAATACGTGATGATACTCACAAATACAAAAAAAAGACGGTCCTTATAACTTATATTATAAGAACCTAAGCAGATTTATGGATGTTTATTTGCATGGACATCGGAGATAATTCGGAGTTCATTTTTCTGATAAGTTTGGTTTTAATTAGTTATTTGATGCTATAAAAAGGGGGCATGACGTCATGATTGACAACTGTGAGTGTGCTCACGATTAGTTTGGGTGGGTGTGTAGACGGGAACTCAATACCGATCATTACTGCGCAGACTCTGGCTCCAAATGACGTCACCAGCGCAAGATAGCAGCGCCGGGATATTTTGGCTTCATTTTTGTACAGTGGGAGGAAGTGGAGATGTGTCGTCCATCTTTATATACAGTCTATGATTTTGACACATATTGCAGCAATCGAGGGCTATGGGTTTTAAAGTACCACCTCAATAGCCTCCATGAGCTGCGTGTCACAGCTGCTTATGCTTCTCCAACTGCTGACCATGTTGATAAGAGGGCCAAAAAACTACAATAACTAACTTCCAGTTGTTTTTACAACACCAACATGCACCTTACCTGTCACCTCATGCAGTGTCTTTGTCTCATGCCTACACCAGTCTGAAACACACAGATGAACGACCGTGTTTTCAAAGTGTCTGAACGGCTGATGAACTCACTGACCTCAAGTTTACTGGATTCCTCTTAATCACTTTCTATGCTTGCGTACAAAGATTTGCTTCTCTGCTGATGTGGAAAACAAGTGGCAAGTCGTGACTCAAGTTTTTATAGTTGCATAAATGAATAGTTGTAGTTTCACTAATAGGTGAATTCTGAGCCCAGGTGGTAAAAGTGTAAACCGGTTAAAAGCAACTAGTTGAAATAGCCATTTTCACCTTGAAACAGGCCTTTATTGCGTATACCTTCCAGATCCATAACACCCAGCCATTATTTCACATGTTTCTGCCAACATGCTGCTTTTCCCTCTCTCCCTCTCCCTCCCTTGTTTTCTCAGTCTCTCTTTCTTTTCCTCCCTCCATGCTGGCTCTGTCTGGAAGCTGCTGAGGAGCTGAATGGTCAGAGCCAGGATGAAGTCATCATGTCTTTATATCATTATATTCTCCTTTTACCTTTTTTAGTCACAGAAAACCCATAAGGGTGGGGCGCCGGGGCATAGATTGGCTGTCGATGGGAGCGACACACACACACACACACACACACACCCTTTAACCCTGTTATGTGCCCACTCTCGCTCCTCCAGCAGGCCCCGTCCTTTCTATCCCGACTCCCTCAGAGTTTCCATGACAGAGCCATTTTAAATGGACACAGTCACATTTCTTTTTGGGAAATGCTGTGTAAAGTGACGTTGACATTCAGTGGATAATGCTCCACTTTATGGCTTCTCAGGAAATAATCATCACTTTTGTGGTGCAACATGTGTCAGTGAGAAAAAAACCCTTTGAAGGTCCACCAGTTTTCATTTGGAAAATGGTGGTTTTGTTTTGTTTTTTCACCTCAGTGTAGCCAATAAAGGACAACAAGCGCTACCTGTGCTGCCAAAACCAGCCTTTTAATAGAAGGCGAAGCCACCAAAACTACATTTTCCCACATTTTGTGATGATTTTTTTGTCCATATTGAGGGTTGTTTGGCTTCTTCCAATCACCAAATAGAGCTCACAGTGTACCCTCCTTTTTATTTACAGCACCACTACAACATTAATCAGCGTAACATGTTGTCATTAGAGGGGCCTGTGCTCTGCGTGGTGGCATAGTTAATGGTTTTGAAGTTGTTTGCGACACACCTAGATTGGCCTGTTTGATAAACATCTTTCACCATCAAAACCCATCAGCAGCCGCTCATTCCTAACAAGCGTCTTTTCAGCTACTTTTCCACTCAAGGTAATATATTCATGTGGGTTTGTGTGTGTGTGTATTCCAACATAAGAACGTACACATTAACCGTTTGCCACAGACAAACTTTCCACACAGTGTGTGTGTATGAATGCAGGCTGAGTAAACCCCACAGTGGTTTCCAGGCCCAGGGTGAATAAAGGTGCCTTTTGTCAGGCCCGGGTGGGTTGGGGCGGCCGGTGAGGAGGCGGGGCGGGTGGGGCGGGGGTGTCCAGTCTGGAACAAGCATGAATGTTCCCTCAGTTCCCTCAGACATCACACTTCCCTGCCTACTTTCACAGCAGCGTTAGAAGAGAGCAAGCGAAAAGAGGAGGAGGAGGACCTCAGGGTGGGGTAGGGAGGGGTGCCAGGGTGGAGGAGGAGGTGGGGTGTATTTGAGGAGGTGAGCGGGAAGCCGGGGGGTGGGGCTTGCATCCAGCCAGTGAGCTCATTGGAACAGCGTTGTTGTTTTATCCTCCTACCGAGCGTGTAGTTTTTGGAAGGCATACGACCCGCCGGCCAGCCAGCTCCCTCAGTCGCCCCTTACCACAGCAGCAGAGAGGAGCCACCCCCACCCCTTTCTGCCCTTAACACTTACACACACACATACACACACACACTTCAGCCAGCCTGACTGACCCACAGGTATCATCCCTGGTTTCGTGAGTCAGGCGAAGACTTGATTGTCCAAGTTTGGGACAGCTTTACTGAGTGAGTTTTACCAGCGTTTTTACATTTTCTTATTTTTCTTATCTCTCATTGGTTTTCCCTCCTTTCTTGTATTTTTTGGGTTGTTTTTTCCCCAAACCTCTTCCTCCTCGTCATCCTCATGCAGCGGTGAGAAATCGCGTGGACAGAAGAATTTCACACCGTGCCGTAACAATGAGGACAAACAGTGAGAGAAAGCAGGAGAACGCCGCACAGAGAGTTGGAAGAAGAGAGTATAGAGACAGAAAGGTGTCCTAACAGGATTTGTTTTATCTCTCTCTCTGTTCCTCCCTCAGCCGTCCGGTGCTCCGGTGGAAAATGATCCTCTGGGCCCGCTGCCTCCTGGATGGGGTAAGTTTGCCTAACACACTCCTTGTACATACACTGACTCCAGACGCAGATACTCTCAGTGAGGGCTGCTGAACTGTTATAAAATAGTCTCGAGGTTTGGCTTCTGTCAGTAGGCTGGATTTTGGTCAGTCTGAAAGTCCTCCATACCTGCTAGAGGTGTCTGGTGTCGAAGTAAACCTGATCAGTCAGGACTGGATTCGTAAGTCTGAGCTGTTTTCAGTCAAGACCTGCAACCCTCGCCAGTCTTGTGCAGGTATTTTTGATGGCTCTTGCCAGTAGTCAGCAGTGAAGCGATGCAATTTGTCAAGATATAAACAGTGGGTTCTTGATTTAGGTTGAAGTCATTCAAAAATGTGCTTTTCATTTCTGCAGGCAGCTGTGAGGGAGTGAGGTCTGAGCATATTTTTGATGATTTTAAGCCTTTATGCAAGATCAGAAACAATGCTGGTTCTGTGGTTTTTGTTATTTGCTTGAGTCTCTTCCTTGTAGCACCCAGTGAGCAGATCAGTTGTTAATTGATTGATTAATGTCTCTGCTCCTGATCTGGATTTACATTCCGTTGTTGATTATCTGGATAAAATGTCTCCTGGTTTCTTTTCAATACTCTGCTCATGTTATACCAATTCATCACTGTACGCACTCCCTTTACTCTGAAGTCCACAAATTACAGAGGCCGCATTATTGATGGGACTTCATCATCCAGCATTTTCCCAAATGAGTAATGTAATTGGATCCGAGCAGAATCATGTCCCACACATTCATTCATTCATTCATAAACGAGCGCTGCTGGCAGCCCCCTGTCCCACCAACATTTTCACAGACTTCATCACATAGCCATGTTCTCTCCAAAAAAACTCTCACTCCCTGCCCATGATGCCTTTTCAACATGTTGCGGTACCTCAAGACGAAAAACCTCAATTATATCACTGGCTCAGATTCGCTTCTCTGGCGTGCTCTTTTTCATCTGCGGTTAAAAAAAAGAGAAAGATGGGAGAAAAGAGGGAAAGATGGAGGAGAAGGAAAAGAGACAGCGGCGAATGAAAGAAAGTAGAAGGGGAGGGCTGTTTTAAACTGCATAGTAAAGTGGGGGTGGAGTGAGTCAAGGAGAAAGCTACTAAGAGTTGCAATGTGAGCACTACTGTTTCTGGGCCCTCCACACACTCCTGTTAATGAGAAAAAGATGTCAGAGCGATGGAGGGAGGAGGATGGGGCACCAGCTACTCTCTCATGAGACCTGTGGCCTACCATGCACACACACACACACACACACACATTTTACACACTTCCATAAAGAAAATTCTGTGTTTAAGGTGCTTTCAATATATTGATTGAACTCTTTGTTACCTTTATGAAATGAAGTCTTGGCTCCATGTTTAATATTTGCTCCCAACAACACGGCCTCTTTGACTTTCAAACACCCCCACCACAACGTGAATTCTGTACACATTCACACACACACACACACACACACATACACACACACACACACACACTTAGGGTTACCCTGGTGAGGTATTCGGATCAAGCCGCAGTGAAATATCACACAGACTCGCTGGTTTTCTATCATGGTGGTGAGATATTATTTTTCTCTTCATCCCAAAAAAAGCGAGCGAGCCCAGTTGTTGCTGACAGAGACGCTCAGGTGATCCCTCTGATCCCCGTCGATTTATCGCCGAGTTTCAAAATCTTTCCAACTTTTGGACATCACAAATCCCTTTTCAGCATGCCGTTGTGTTCTGTTTGTGCCCACAGAGAAGCGTCAGGACAATGGCAGAGTGTACTTTGTCAACCACAACACACGAACAACGCAGTGGGATGATCCTCGGACCCAAGGGTGAGACTATGAAGTAGAAAAAGTACTAACGTATATGTGTGTTAGCGTGTGCGCATGTGTCTGCCTGCTTGTTAGATGTTACGTTGCTTTGGGTGTTTGCTCGTACTGAAGAAGATATATATATATAGATAAATCTATATCTATATATATATCTATCATCATACACAGTTTAGTATGACGACAGTATGTACATGTTTCCCTCTGATCAGGGGTGTCCTGGAATATTTTGGAATTCAACGACTTTTTCTGTGAGGCAGTCCAGAGAAATTGAAAAATGTGTGAGTTTACGGGAACATGGCAGAATTTATTTTACAAATTGACTATTCTGAGCTGAAAAACGGCATTGGAAAAAGAAAATGAGCTGTCGTTCATCTCCCTCTTCCCCAAACTCTAAACAACCAGAGATGAATTTGGAAAGTTTTTGGGACCTAGAGCCCCTGATATCAGCTATCTACCTGCTGTTTATTTGATCATTTTTCTGGCATCACCCTCTATTTCTTTTTTCTATTTCTTCTTTAAATTATTTTCTTCTCACCTCACTTGTTCTAACCTCCGACTCTCTGACAGTCACTTGGGTTGGATGAAGTCAGTTTCACACATTACATATTTGATTTTTCAGTCCTTTTTTTTATGGTCAGGCTCTTGAACGTGCAGGGCATCTTACCCTCTGTATGACATCATAAGGGCGAGCTGGAGATGTGGTTACCAGCCCCAGTTTGGGCCTCTCATCTATTAACATTACATTCAAGTCACAGAGCTCAGTATAGCGTACACTGACAAACCCACATACTGTTTTTCTGAAGGTATTTCCAGAATCCTCAAAGACAAAAAAAAAAAAAAAAAGATTTTTAAGCCGTTTCCAAACAAAGATGGCAGCCAGAAATTACACATGTCCTTGCCTAATTTGAACGACATTAACCAAAATGTGAACTTTTTATTATCAATTATAATTCTATGTCCATGAAAATCTTTATATTTTTCTTGTTGTACAAAATGAGCAAGGACGTGTCATTTCTGACTACCTCCAGAGTAAACGCAACTTGAGTTACAACTTGTGAAACGGGTTACAAATCTTTTTTTAATGTGCAGCCGACTGAATATTTTTTCCTCCAGATGGTTGGAAGAGTCATTGAGGATTCTGGAAATACCTTGAGAACAGCGGTAAGTGTTGTTAAATGACATTCTGGTTTTTCAAAAATCGCTGGGTGTTTGTTTTTCAGACCAACTGATGCTCTGTGATTCAAATGTAATTATAATACATGAGAGGCACAAACTGCAGCTAGGGTGGAATAATGAATTCTTGGCCACATTAAAAATATTGCTCTGAGTCACTACTGGACTTTATAATAAAATAAAATTTTATATGGGCCTCTCCTGCTGTCAGCCCCTCTAATGAAGGCCCTCTACACTTTATTTTGTGTTCATCTCCAGTGGTTCCAAGCAGTCTGAATAAGTCAAACATACCTTTGGGTTCCTCAGAAGAGATAAACTTCACCTGAGCATGGGTTTTGTTTTAGCCTCCAGGGCTTTAGATCCACAGGTTGGCAGGGAGATGTGTTAGTTTCATCCCCAGGACGGGGCCCCTCCTGCCGGGACCGTGCTCACTGCCCTCTCCCTGTTGCAGGATGATCAAGGAGCACCCCCTGCCCCCGGGCTGGGAGATGAAGTACACCGCTGAGGGAGTCCGATATTTTGTGGACCACAACTCGCGCACCACCACCTTTAAAGACCCCCGACCCGGGTTTGAGTCAGGGTAAATATTCTCTCAGCCCTTCCTCCCAAGCCTGCTTATTTAAAAAAATAAAATAAAAGTATGTCACAGACCGAGGCAAAGACATTCTGAGGAAATGATCTCTGTCATTCAGGTCAATGAAAAAACACTTTTAAAGTGAACTTCTTTTACAAAATTTTCAATTATTGCACAATGATTTTGCCTAGGTCTGACGTAACTGCATTGTAAATATTAATTTAAACAATCCCCTCATTTTGTGTAAACCTTAAAAAATTCATGAAAAAGGTCAAAATTGTATCTTAATCTAAACTACATCATCTTTTTATTTTTGTTATCTGCATCTTTACTGAGCCCATGTTTTATCCATTGCCTTTCATTTCTTTGCCTATTTTAAAATATTTCTTTGGGTCAGACAGAGTCAACTTGAGCAGCGCAGATATTTGAACAAAAAGTTCTATTTTATCACAGCAACATGTTCATGCTAGCACACACACACACACACACACACACACACACACATACACACACCTCTTCCCCTCAGCCTGTGGATGTTTGCCTTGCCTTGAAGCAGTCTCAAATCTCACCGCAAAAGTCAGGAGAATGTGCAGATGTGCGACAACAGATCCACTGCAGACCTCGCTGGCATGTGTGTGGGTGTGTGGGTGTGGGGGTGTGTGTACACTGGTGTTTGTGCCTTTCTGTGTTTTTGTTCGGCATGCAAGTGTGTGTTAGCTTGTGGCGTGTTTGTGTGTGACTGAGTGCATCTGCAAGCTGCTTTTCATGCTGATATTTGAATGCATCTTTAGGCTGGTGGTCATGGAGGGCTTCTGAAAGAGCTCTCACGGTTTTTACACTGGATCCTGCAAGAGTGTGTGTGTGTGTCCATGGCCAGCGCTCTGCCGCTGCGGTCTCCATTTCCTAACCCAAACCGAGATGTGCCTGGCAGCTTGGCGAGCACAAACCCGACGCATTAGAGGCCTCCTTCTTCTTCTCTCTCCCCATTTCACTCTCTCTCTCTCTCTCTCCTGCCTGCCATTATCTGTCTGACTTTCTTTCTCTCTGTGTCTCAGCCTCTCTGGTGCTGACAGGGCACATATCCAGCATGTGTGTGTGTGTGCAGTGGGTTGGTGAAGCTTATACTAACACAGCTGCAGGCCTGGACTCACCTCTGTCTTTGAGACCCAGACACACTGCATCGTTATTTAGAACAGAATGGCTGGTGTGAATTTGATATTTACTTTTGAGTCTCTGGCCTGCGACCTGGAACACCAGGGCTTCTTAAAGGAGAGCGCCATGTTTCTGTCGATCAGCTGACCAGTTAAGAGCCGAAAACATAAGACACCAAAGCCGTCAGTTTGCTTGTTTTAGATTATTAACGCTGGAATTATTCAATCAGGATTCCCCATGGATTTTGCTTAAACAGAGTTCCTCTCTTCTCTCTCTCTTAATATGTGTGTGTGTGTGTGTGTGTGTGTGTGTGTGTGTGTGTGTGTGTGTGTGTGTGCGCAGGTCACGGCAGGGCGGTTCACCTGGTGCTTACGACCGCAGCTTCAGGTGGAAATACCATCAGTTCCGTTTCCTGTGCCATGTAAGTGTTAACTGGTATCTGACGCCACAATACAACTCTTGGTCTGTGTGTTGGTGTGTATTTCTGCAGTTATGAAAAAACACATTGTCACACTAACCTGTAGTGGTATCTAGCTATGCAGATAGTTTGTCTGTATTTGCCTCCACCCCAATATGGAATTACATATGTTTTTAAAAAATAAACAGCCGTATCTCTTTCCAGAAACACTGTCCCCATTGATCTACAGAACAACAGTCTATCTAGGGACTATTTCTTCAGGAGAAATGCAATTTTTCAATGCGTGAGCGCCATAAACGAAATTCCATTCACTTCCATTGTATTGGGGTGGAGACAGAAATTTCAGAGGCAGATACTTCAAAGCTTAGCCGATAAAACAAAAACATATGTGCCTGGCTGGATACCACTACAGGTACAATGTAATGTCAAACCAGTTTGGGTTTTGAAGACCAGAAGTCTTTGGCTTAAAGCTGCATATAGGCAATATTTTTATAATAATAATGAACTGCATTATATTCATCATTAGTGGTGGACCAAACTGACAGGACCAGCTACTGGTTAATAAAAGCCGATATCTGTACTGAATATATCGCTATATAACTCAAATACTCATCCATGTTCAGCTTAGGAAGGGCGCTTTTGGCAAAGACTAAGAGTGAAAACTAAATTAGGGTTAAAGTTAGAGGCGAGAATCAAGAGACTTCAGTGTCTTGCAAGGCTTTTCAGAAGGTCATACCTGTTTAACAATGTATTTTTCTGCATATGGAGTTCTTTTTTTTAACTCTACAGTGATTTAAACTTCTTGGTTTGTTTCTTTTGTCTCTGTCCAGTCCAATGCCTTGCCCAGCCATGTAAAGATCTCGGTGTCCAGACAGACGCTGTTTGAGGACTCGTTTCAGCAGGTCAGAGATGGACAAAACATCTGTTCTACACTTAATATAATATAATATTTTATAACTGCATTAACATCATCTTGTGTTTAGTTCACACACAAAAAAAAGAAAAAGAAAATCACCATGTAATCAAAATATTTCAGCGGACACAAAGACAGAAAAATAACACAATTATTTTAGTTAATATTAAATTAAGTCATGAATATTGATGCTCAAAACGTGATAGTGCTCAGTGACAGTGTTACTGAGATATAAAAAAATGGCCATACACAGACTGTATAACATGAATATGTTTACAGTCTTAGCAGAAGTAGTGACGGCTGGACAAAAATACGCTATTGGCTAATTCCGGTATATGAACTTGATCTGCAGTCATTATAATATTTGACCAGACATAATTCTACTTTCTGCTCCAACATTTTTCACAGATTTTTTGTTAGTTTAGTTTTGACTAAAGTATCTGTAAACTGGGCTCAGATGAGTCAAAAAACAAATACGCATACATCTCTTAAGCATCTGACACATGAAGGTTACAACATCGAGGATGAATGCATACAACATTAATTTCAGACTTCACACAATAAAAGAACGAAAATCAGCACTCACTTCTGCAGTTAGGAGAATTAAAGGTTTCTATCAATATCAAATTTTGCCTGTTAAAAAGTATTCATATGTATGTTATGTTTTGTCATCAGATCATGAATGTGAAGCCATATGACCTTCGCAGAAGACTCTACATCATTATGAGGGGAGAGGAGGGGCTGGACTACGGCGGCATTGCCAGGTGAGAGCGACAGCAGCACAAATCTTCTTCTTCTCCTCCTTGGTGATGTCGGTGGTGGAGTGTTTTTCCTATCCCCGCCACTTCTCAATCTCTGCACCAGCTTCTTTCTCTGCTGGAACCTGCTTTTAAGGTGGTGTTAACTGCAGTTCCAGCCAGGCAGGATTGAAACCATTTAAAAAGACCATAAAGAGGCAATGGGCACGGAGCATAGACTGGCGTGTCAGAAATGTGTGTGTGTGAGGATGAAATTCTCACTGGTTGCCAGCAGAGGTCAGACTGTAAATTACTTAATGTCCCTTTAAATGTTGCTTCCTGAAACCATACAACACCCTCCTACCCTTTTGCAACATGTCTGTCCTCCTTCCCTTACCCCCCTCCTCCATCCACCCATCACATGTATGTCTGCTGTGTTCCAGGTCTTCCTCTCTGTATATGTTGTTTTTCTGTTGCCGGTGTTGTCATTTTTTTTGTTTGGTTTTGCATTGTGTCTCTGTCTCCGGTGTCACGTCAGTGGTTTTACCCTATGGTAGGTGACATCATGCTGTTCTACCACAGGGTAGAACCACGGACGGGATGTTGGGAGGTGTCTGCGTCCGTCCGTCAGTCCATACCCCCCCCTCCCATAAACCCCAAGGGGGAGGGCAGGGGCCTTGGGAGCGTTTGGTTCTGGTGCTGCAGCTGGTGGTGGTGCTGCTGGTGGGCCCTCATTCTCTCTAACATGCATCCTTCCACAGTCTGTTTGTGTCTTTTTTTATTCTACCCTGTTGTATTTATCCTTCACTTTATATGTTTTGTCTTCATGTAATTTATGTGTCAAACTTAGATTGTAGGATGTGTGCACATTTGTTGATTATTACCACTATCCAGAGTAGGTTGATAAAATTCTTATTTTTTTAAAGCTGATCTACACAAGACTACCTTAAAAAATTGCCTTGATTAAAGGCCTTTACACACGGTAGGCGTTTTTCTTTTTGTGCGATTAATTTGCACGTCATTATATTTTTCGAACTGTTTTTGTCACAAGTACTTTCACATAGAATGTGAATGTTGCGCGGTGAAAAAGCGACATAATTTTTTTTTTCGGAACGAGGTAAAATTTTTTGTGCTTTCACAGGACGAATACAGGCATCAACCAATCACGTCATAATGGTGGACCTGTTGATTGTTTGTGTTTCTCATCACCCCGTGTTATATGACAAAGGACTGAAATATTATAAAGACAATGAACTCAAGAACAACGTGTGGAGCAGCATCGCCAGATGCAGTATAGTGTGGAGCTGATGTAGTTTACTTTTGGATGTAGTAGAGTTGTTAGCAAGATAACAGTGTCAGTTTATTCAAATACGGGAGGCACTCTGTGTTGCTTTTTACATACAAGGCACTGCACATAGACTACCCAAAATAAGATAAGACACTGGAGCATACATATTGGAGCACACATAGGCTTTATATGAATGCTCCAGTGTCATCTTTTTTTTCCTGAAGAATGAGCTGGCGCGAATATATCTATCTATCACAAATTCACATCGCTGGCAGTATAAATGGTTTTGATGCGGAATATTCACAAGCGAGTATTTCACCTTTTCGTGTCGTCCCCAGTGTGTAAAGGCCTTAAGAGAAAAGACTGTTATATTCTCATTATAGTAATAATTCTACATTTTGGTAAAAAACGCTTATTCCCTTCTTTTGCTGAGAGTTAGATGAGAAGATCATTACCCCTCTCATGGCTGTATGCTAAATATGAAGCTTGAGCTAGCAGATGCTTAGCTTAGCGTAAAGACTAGAAGCACGGGGAAACAGCTAGCCTGGCTCTGTTCAACCACCTCTAAAGCTCACTAATGAACATGTTATATCTGGTTTGTTTAATCTGAACAAAAACTCAAGTGTAAAAATGACAATTTATGGTATTACATTATGTGCAGAAGTATTTCTCGGGCCAGGTGCTGTGACTTCCTTGTGTCGTCACCGTGAGTTGCCAGGCAACCAGCGGCGACTCCAGGAAGATACGGAGATGAGAGCGGTATCGATCTAAACTATTCCTTTAATGAGAAGCTGGAGACTTACTCAGTCTATTTGCCCAAATGTAATTCAGGATTCATTAATTCAGAATTTAATTGAATTCAGGATTTGGAAACCTTTATAAAATTGTATTTAAAGTTACATCAAAACTGCCCTTATCTAATCCGACAGTATTAAGTTAAATTAAACAAATCACATCTGATTTTACTCAGTTAGAGCTCAGTGTTGACGCACCTCATCACATTTAGAAGGAGGTTATTTCAAAATACTTCATTAGACACCAAACAGAGGAGAAGAAATCATATAAAATACCACATTACGTGATGGCAACACTGGAAAACCATCCCATATCTTCTAGTCTTTTAGACTTCAAATCTCAGCTGCACTTATACAATGGCTATATTTGATTTACTAGAATATTCAAACATACAGTGTGTCATTCCTCTCAAGTGGCAGAATTACTGTGTCTCATTTGTTCATTTTGTTTTTTATTATTTTCTGTAAACTGTGCTCATTGATCATGTTCTGTCCTGTTGTATTAAATGTACTGTGATTATTGTTTTGTCAGTATTTGTTATAAGATGTCTTTTTTTTCTCCATCATGTATTTGTAACCTATTTTTATCTGTTCTTGCTCCTGGACCACAAAATGTGTTTTATTTGTTTTTTGCCCCCACTGACCACTTTGTCTCTGCTGATGAAATTAACTCCTCCACTTCCCCTACGGAACCAGTCTTTGATAAAACAAAATTCAGAATCATCCAACATTATACCCTTTTATTTTTAAAAGGAAAATGGATTCCTGACATGATAACAGTACATCCCTGCCTCTCAGAAAGTATCATATCTTCCTCTCCTGCATAAACGCCTTCTGTCCTCTTGTTCTACAGGGAGTGGTTCTTCCTGCTGTCCCACGAGGTGTTGAACCCCATGTACTGTCTGTTTGAATACGCCGGCAAGAACAACTACTGTCTGCAGATCAACCCGGCCTCCTCCATCAACCCCGATCACCTCACATACTTCCGCTTCATCGGACGCTTCATCGCCATGGTGAGCTTCACTTTGGAATAGTTTTATTAAAATCATACTTAGGGTTTGATTTGCTTTCAGGGATGTTCTTGGTCTTTAAAACTGAACTGCAACAGTTGTTTTATTTTTGACCTGTTATGTTTTTGTAACAGAAAATGCTGCCTCAAACACATTTTCACTGACACTGAAAAGCACTTTGTAAAAACCAGCTTTCTAACTACCCCTAACATACTATCAGCAAACACTGACAGGGAAAACTCTTAAACACCACAGACAAACAACTTTTTTCTGTTTCATTTTCATTGGTGGTTATTGCAAGATCTGAGCTGCCTACACAACTCGAAACTCTGCGTCTTTATTTCAACATTTAGTTGAGAGGACTTCAGTTTAGAAAGTGTCCCACACTGCCCGCAAAGATACTAGCTGCAGCACATCATGTCATGTTGGTCTGCAACTAGCAATTATTTCCATTGTCGATTTATCTATTGTTTAGTCAGAAAATATGTATAATTTTCCCATCAAAAACTCAGATGTCTTGTTTTGTCTGACCAACAGTCCAAAACCCAAATATATTCACTGTACAATCACATGAAACACAATGTTTCTGTGTATATGACGTCAACTTTTGGCAAGTCTTTTACCAAAATTCTTGCAGACTTTCCGAGTTGTTGTTCTGACTTTAGGGGGCGTTCATGTGAATTTTCCCAGTCGGGAACAAATTTTTCCGATTACTACTCTCCCGGCACAAGAGGAACCTTGAGTGACATAAATGTACGGTGATTGGTCAAACACATGAGCCAGTACTGCACCGGCAACTGCCATCTTTAAAAACCTGTGTAACAGCTCGTAACGGTAGCCTTAAAAAATGGACCAAAACATAGACAAATGGACTGACAGTGAAGTCCAGGCTTTATAGAGCGGGGACGGGGGAAATACAATGCGATTTTGACTTGTCGGAGTGAAATCTAAAAAACTTGTGAGTGACGTTGCTATACCAACCGCCGGACGGCTTACGTCACTTCAGTGTTCCAATTGGCGGTGTTAATGCAAACAGAAAAAAAGCCCTTGAAGGTACGCAATACTCGGTGTAGCTCCCCAGTGCCCAGTTCCTCTCAGGAAGTCCCCAGAACTGTTTGGTCCAAAAACGCCTAAGATTATAGAAGTTCAATGCTAAATCTGGATTATTTTAAAAAGACACAAGCATAAACCATGAAACCAGTAAATTCAGGTTTGAGGTTGAATTCTGCACAGAAACATCTTCATTCAATGGAAACAGAAATATGAATGGAAGGGTTCCTATGAAGAACCACTTACAGTCTTATTCTCACGTGCATGTAAACAGAGTTGTATGACAGCTGGATCCAGAGAGTTTTTTTCCTTTTGAATAATCAGCACAGAGAGAAACATTGTGTCCCTGTGTGTGTGCTGACATATTTATGAGTTGTTTTTATGTATTTATGTGTATTTTGTGAAGCCAAACTCTCATTCACTTGCTCCAATGGCATGGGTTCTGTTTTTACCATTCTTTTTTAGGTGATACTGACAGTAGAGATACGGATAGAAAGGTCCCCAGCTGGATTTGAACTAGGGATGCTGCGATTATGTGGTACAGGTCTTTACCACTAGGCCACTATGCCTTTTTTGTTTTGAAGATGTGTACAATTCAATACTTTTGAACCTTCAGTATGTACATGAGGTACAGTATGTACTATAATGTCTCTCTCTGGGATCCACTCCAGAAAGCTGTAGGCCCCAAAACCGACACCCTCCACCCCTCCTTCCGTCTGCCACCCCACCCCTCACCCACACCATGACCTCACTGCCGCACCCAGCCTACACCCGCCAGCAGCTGCCTATATTTAGTCCTAAAATGCACTTTGCTGACTTGCCTTATAAAGATGATGGTCTCTACCAAGTCTCAGCTACCAAACCCTCTTACTGTCTCCATTTCTTTCTCTCTTCTCTTTTCTTTACCTTTTTTACTTTCCACCTTCGCCCCTCACTTTCCACTGACACCCTCTCCTCTGTCTATAAATCTTCCTGTGTGTGTGTGTGTGTGTGTGTGTGTGTGTGTGTGTGTGTGTGTGTGTGTGTGTGTGTGTGTGTGTGTGTGTGTGTGTGTGTGTGTGTGTGTGTGTGTGTGTGTGTGTGTGTGTGTGTGTGTGTGTGTGTGTGTGTGTGTTGCTGGCCGTGAGACAGACACATGGTCAGTCAGGATACAGTAGGACAGAACAGACTGTGACTGAGTCAGCCTGTGTTGTTCTTGGCTCATCAGAGCTCTGAGCCCTCTGTGGAGGTTTTTAACATTACACAGCTCCGTCTGGCTGAGTCTGCTCACTCTACCTCTCTGTGAACACACACAAGGAAAGATTATGACTTGGTTTGAAGCTGTTTGAATGTATTTGTGTTAAGTGCGCACATGGGCTTCAGTTGGCTTAGCGTTTTGTCTCTGTATCTTGATCTAATCTAAGTGACTCCGTGTAGTTTTCACTATGAGAATAGGGATAAAAGGTACAGAAAAAGTCACCAGAATGTAATTTTGAAGTCAAATGCACACATGGCTGCAGCTACAATGTCAGTTCCCCTCTGGACCAATCAGAAACAAATACATATGTCACCCTTTACAGCTGTAGTTGTAGAGACATGCACAAAATAAGTGTTTGTGACGCATATAATATATGAATTATCAGTTGTTTTGTCCCTGTAACTTCATGTACAGGGTTCGTACAAAGTCTTGAAAGTTTGGAAAATGCTTAATTTTAACCGTTATGTTTTCAAGGTTAGGAATGTGCTTGAAATGCTTGATTTTCAACATAATCTGATGTTTCATCTACACAATCACTCGTGTGAACCAGAATCTTTTAATATTTCAAACAAAACAATCCCATCGCCATATTTGTTTGTTGTCTCCTGGCGTCTCACACCAGACACGGAGCAGAGCTAGATTGACATAGATTGACATGGGCTCCGAAATGTGAAGGAGGTGTTTTTTCGTTCCGCATCATGAGGGCGACCATCTGCTCTGATGATTGCTGTTGGTATAAAGGAATTCTATAAACTTTATTTTTTGCAATTGCATTTATAGTAACATGTTAGATGTGATATAAAAGCTTCGAGAGTCTGGAAATGTGTGGTTTAGGTACCTTGAAAGTGCTTGAATTTTACTCTTACAAAGCTGTACGAACCCTTCATGTATATAAGCAGGTGTGGAGTTTTTGCTGGTAAATGATTTTGACAGGAGAATAATTATGATTCCAGAAATAAAAGGCCCATTCATATTTCCTGTAAAGGTGACTGGCTGTTAAAACATTTCTAACACTTGAATGGGCATGAAACAATCCCCAGTGAATCACCAGTACAAACACTGAGCGACTGAGAAGAATATATGTGTAGTTTCTCAAGAACAAATTTGAACCATATGTCACCAATGGCCATACAATAACACTATAATATCACACAATTACAGCAAGGGGGAAAATACTTCTCTACTTTGTTAGATCCAGGGACTCAAACCTGCCATGTCATCAGGTTTAGTGAACTGACGCTGTGTTTTGATGTATATCTTTTTTGAATTTGAGCAGTGAAGACCAGGTGACGTTCCTCATTGTGGTTTCTAATGTAACAAATCCTCCCTGCAGGCTTTGTACCATGGCAAGTTCATCGACACCGGCTTCACGCTGCCGTTCTACAAACGAATGCTGGACAAGAAACCCACGCTCAAAGACCTGGAGTCCATAGACCCTGAGTTTTATAACTCCATCATGTGGGTCAAGTAAGTAACGCAGGCTGGGTTACCTCTGAATGTGTGTCTTATTGTTATTTTATGCTCACAAGGGTAGAAAGTGGAGGAAAATAATTAGTAAGGGCATTTTTCCAGGCCTCATTTCTTGTTAAGTGTTTTTTTTTTTTTTTTTTTTATAACTTTGACTCATATAACTGAACAAGTACAACCCAGGTGCCTTAGGAAATGAGTCAATAACATGTTGAAAAAATGTCTTAATACTTATTAATTACATACATAAAATCGACAGGAAAAATGTCTTAAAATCCAATCTCTCCAAAAAACGTTTTCTAAGGATCCCTGAATTTGGAAGACAGATGAGGTTTAGCTCTAAATTAGAGCCTGAAGTTAACAAATCTCTAAGCCATTGTATAAAAGGCGGAGTAGCAGGTGATTTTTCAAAGGCTACTGCATTCAATTTAAGGTTGTGTTTCTGTGTGTGTGTGTGTGTGTGTGTGTGTGTGTGTGTGTGTGTGTGTGTGTCCAGAGAGAACAACCTGGAGGAGTGTGGCGTGGAGCTGTATTTTGCACAGGACATGGAGATCCTCGGGAAGGTTTCCACGCACCAGCTGAAAGATGATGGAGAGAACGAGCTGGTCACAGAGGAAAACAAGGAAGAGTACATCAGGTAAGTTAACATAAGCAGCGATGATCAGGTGGAGAAGAATGAAACTTGCAAAAGTGCAAACTTGATCAAGAGAAATGATGTCCGCGATGGAGACCAAACCATAAAAGCCCGCCACTCTTCCTTCCCTCAGCCTGCTGACAGACTGGAGGTTCACCCGCGGGGTGGAGGAGCAGACCAAAGCCTTCCTGGACGGCTTCAACGAAGTGGTACCTCTGGAGTGGCTTCGCTACTTTGACGAAAAGGAGCTGGAGGTGAGGAGGGCTGGAGGGAGGGCCAGCAGGTCTGTCAGGTTTTGAAAATGAATGAAAATCAGAAGAAATGTAATGAATTAAGCTTTTACAATACATTCAAATGTCCTGAATCCAATTGTTAGTAGTTTTAGTAGTTAGTTCTCCTCATATTTAATACACAGCAGTGACAGTTAATGGACTTTAATTTCAAGTATATTTTTCCTTAATATATGCAGAAAAGTCATTTGCTGTATTTAATGAGAAAGAAGCCAATTTTGTCAGCTTTGTTTCCTTCTTTTACTGTTTAAATGAGTCTTTAACTTCGATCCCGATGGCATAAAAATACTAAATTTGGCTTTCTGGTAATTCCTAGATGAGATAATCTCTTTTTATATGGGATAAATAATAATAATAATACAACTTTATTTGTAGAGCAAATTTCATACAAAAAGATGCAGTGCAATGTGCTTCAGATGCAAGAAATTGGAACATTAAAAACATAGCAGAATTTATTAAAAGAGACAAATCAGATTTCAAAATAAAGTAAACAGTAAATCAAAACTGGCTGAGGTAAAATACAGTCAGTTTCTAGATAAAAGCAAGTTTGAAAAGATGAACTTTAAGTTTTCTTTTAAAAGTTGTTAGCAAAGTGCACATTCTCACATCTACTCGGAGACTAATCCAGAGTCGAGGAGGGGAGAGAGAAAGAAGGAAAGTTAATACTAATTTATATTGCCTGTACTGAGTACCTGTTGCTGCCTATTTGTTGTCAGCTAAGCTCTGGCAACAAACGGAGCCAAAGGTTTTCCAAGATTGAAATGTTGGCAACATCTGCTCCTGAGCAGGATGAATTGAAAGTGACCTGCAGTGAGTCAGTTTGTAAATTGTTCCTGATCTGATTGATGAGTTTCAGAGATCGATTTGCTTGTTTCTCCTTGAGTCGTGCTGCAGCTGAGCTTTCATCTAAATGAGTCCGCGTCCCGGCAGAAACTCGGTCTAACAGAGACAGTGAATTAAATGAGTCTGGCGTAGAGGCGGGACATGCTGCGATTCTGTCTCGTGTCGTCCTCTGCCCACTGATGAGTCAGACAAACATAAATATGAAGAATAAAGGACATGCAGCTGCACTGGACTGGACTTTAAATGTAACTTTGTGTTTTGCAGCTGATGCTGTGTGGGATGCAGGAGATCGATTTGGCCGACTGGCAGAAGAACACCATCTATAGACATTACACCAAGAACAGCAAGCAGATCCACTGGTTCTGGCAGGTACGGACACACTGTGGTTCAGTGGGCACATGGCGTGATGTTACAAGCTACAGAAGCCTTGATCTAAAAACACACACACACACACATACACACACACACCTGCTATGATGAAGTATATATTGTCCAGTGAATGATGGAGTTGTGTTCCTGCAGGTGGTGAAAGAGATGGACAACGAGAAGAGAATCCGTCTTCTTCAGTTTGTAACAGGAACCTGCCGGCTGCCTGTCGGAGGCTTCGCTGAGCTCATAGGTACACAACAATGGGATTTCTCCATTGGATTGTGGATTATTGCAGAAAAGAAGCTCTGTGGCAAACAAAAGTTTATGATACTTACATGTTTTGTTCAGCAAGATAATCTTCACAAATGAACACCACTTTTATGATTTTTGAAGCGTAAATGCAATCGCCAGAAGTAAAAAGCTCACATTAGGCTATAAACAAACTACACCACGGTCACATTACTTCAACGTCACCACCACGAAGCTTTGAAAGTTTGAGTTAGAATAGTTTACAAGAGCACGAGCATAAACACATCGAGGCTGTAAAGGCGGACGAGTGAGTAGATGAGTTTCTGTGTTCGGCGTGATGACGTTTAATGTCCCCGACAACCTCTGTAGTCTCATTTAGCCACTTGTTAGCAACCGGATGAGTAACCATAGCAACAGGGAAGGAGTTAAAGCCTCCGCTATTCAACTCGCTCCTTCAGGCTGCAGCCAACAGTACGCATGGCCTATCATTGGTTTGTGAAAATCTTGATCTTGATTTGGGGACAATGACATGGCTGGATAGCTAGATAGTCTTGTTTTTAAACATACTGTCAAATTATATTTACTGTTTGTCAACCGTACGCAGTGTTATTGACTTTGAATCTTGCTTGAATCTTGCATAATGTTAGCTAAGAGTTCTATGAGCTAAGCGGACTAGAACTATCTCCTGTTGCCAAGTCGTATCTAAGGTTCGTCCTATTTACTGGAGTAGTGAACAACGTTTGCATTGAATAAGAACCTTATGGGATGGCAATGATTGTTCCAGGTATTAGTCAAACCCTCAGTCGTAACCAGGGAAACTGAGTTATGGCTTGTGAAAAACTTCAGATTTTGATTGCAAAACACATGAAAATATAAATTAGTGGTCTTAATTTTTTTTTCTTTGTCAAGTGACCATGGTATAAGCAGGATAATGCCCGACGAGGTGTCCATTATCAGGAATTAAAGGACAACAGGGAGGCCAGAACTGTGCAACGCGCAGCTGATCCTGATTATGGACACCTCCAAGGGCATTATCCTTTATTTATTTATTAATTTATTTATTTTTTGAATGAATACTGTATATTTGTTGAGATTCCATTTTTCTGAGGGTACTTTAAACAAATCACATAATAAAAACAAAGCAGCACAGTACAAGGGATATACTCCCCAAGCAACCGTATCATTTTTCCGTGTCATTTTAGATTTTATTCCATAGCACTAATTCCATCAATACAAAAAAAGCCATGTCAGGCTCCCCACTCTGCTGCTCTCCGTCTCTTCTCTAACCGAAATGCCGTTTTCATTCACCAAGTAATTCCACATGACTGTGTCGTACTGATTAGTGCTGTGGAAATCTACATTATACTGAATTTGTTGTGTGAGCAGTTGTGGTAGGCTGGTTGACCCCGTTTTTTTTTTTTTATACATCATTTGAAGCCCGGCTTTTGTATGGTAATTTACTGTATTTCAATTCATGGTTTTCTAAGACGATTATGATGGAAAAAAATTCAAGCTGATATTTGATGAAATAACTGTCTTTTTTACCCCTGCAGGAAGTAACGGTCCCCAGAAGTTCTGCATAGACAAGGTGGGGAAGGAGACTTGGCTTCCAAGAAGCCACACATGGTAAGCTGCTGCCTCATCTGTTACCGTGGTAAACATTGTGTAGCAAAACAATCTAAGCTCCGAGCTTTTCTGAGTGATGTTCTTTAAGAGGAAGACATGGAAGATGTGACTGAAAGCTCCCAGAAGCTAGCAAGTTAGTTACACATACTGTTCCCAGAGGTCGAGGATTTCAGTGCTCCAACAGTAAACAGTTGTTTATCTGTTCATAAATCAATCGGTTCATGTGAAAACAGGTCTGTTAGTTAATGTAGCCTACTTCAATACGAAGTTATCACACTGAAGTTTGACTGTTTACTGTTTTTAAAGCCTGTTAGCTTTTTTTGGTTTCAATTGCCAATAACCAAATATGTTTAATAGAAGAAAAAATCCACCAAACTCTTACTGGTGTGAGTTTTTTGTAGAATTGTATTTATTTCAGGGCAAAGATGCCTCAAACCTTTACTCATCATTACACTGCCATCAGCAGTAACTTAAAACAGCTCTGATCCAGCTGTAGGGGAGTGAACAGTAAACGGTGAATGACATAAAATTACAAACAGTAACACTGGATTACAATGCTGCACCATTTCCTGTGAATCCCTCGTGTGTGGGTAGGTCGTTTCAATCCAGAGCTGGAATGGCAGACTCAGTTAAAACTAACACTGTGTATAGAGAGGTAATGACAGGATGTAAATACATTGACAGGCCAGTGTATGAAAAATGGCTACCATAAACAGCATCAAAAACTGGTGCAATTTCATGAAAATCTTGAAGATTACAACTTTAAACCCAGGGTGATTAAAAGAGTACAGATTAAAATACATTCAGACATACTTGTGTAGAGTCTGATCACAATGTTTCATTAGTATTAAGCATGAGGGCTCATGACTCCTAGACTAGGAA
This sequence comes from Macquaria ambigua, assembly GCA_008360985.2. Lineage (NCBI taxonomy): Eukaryota > Metazoa > Chordata > Actinopteri > Centrarchiformes > Percichthyidae > Macquaria > Macquaria ambigua. The sequence continues at coordinate 649,234 of VMKM01000018.1, read as the reverse complement.
GTCTCTGGGAGCTCCCTCTGGATCAGGTCATTTAGTGTGTAGGATCGTGACATGCAGAGTTTAGATCAAACTGCTTCGTATCAGTCATTTGAAAGGTGGACAACATTGACAGGGACATGTCTGCAAATGTCAAACCACTATACTGAACAGCACAATGTTCCCAACACTGCTGTTCTGTCTTAGTCAACACTGTTGCCAGTAAATTCAGCCTGTTGTAACTAGCAGCAGCCATGGAAGATTTGAGATGGCATCGCTGACCCAACTGACAGACTTGTTGTTATTCCACTCTGTGAATCCACAAAGAGGAATGACTAATAGTGACCTGCCTGTCTCATCCTCCCAGCTTCAATCGTCTGGATCTGCCACCCTACAGAAGCCTGGAGCAGCTCCGCGAGAAACTCATGTTCGCCATCGAGGAGACGGAGGGGTTTGGACAGGAGTGACCCAGGAAACGGACACAAGACTGCTAAAGGAGAACAGTTGATTCAATGGGATAGTTTTTTTGTTATTAATAATATTATTTTGCATTTGTTAATCACAGGGCCGAAAAATCACCTGTCATCTAATAGCCCCTCACCTGGGGGAGGATCATGTTTGTGAACTGAATCATGGGATAAAGTTGGAGCTAGGAGACGGAGACACAAGAACATAGAGGAAGAGCGTGTGTGCTTACTTGTGTGTATGTGTGCCATTGTGTATATGACATATAAATTGTGTGTATGTCTATGTGGGTTGGACAGGATGGCACATACAGAGAATTATATTTGACTAGAGTCTCCTTCCACACACACATACACCTCTACCCACTGCTTAGAAACGCACCAAAACCAGGCAACAGGATAGTTTTAATGTTGTCACGACAACAGCACAGCTACCTGCAAATGCAGTATAACATATCTACCAGAGAGAAATACATTTTTTAACATTTTAAAGTGATGTGAGAGAGAGAGAGAGGTGGAGAGTGTGGGAGAAAGAGAGGCAGTGTGTGAGTGCATGTGTGTGTCTGTATACGAGAGACAGAGAGATGTTATCATGAACTAGCGCGCTTCTGTTACAGAGGCTAGAGAGACGAGATGTGATTTTATTTTTTATTTTTCTGTTACTTGTGAGATTCAGCATTTTTCTTCTGTACATAACTAAAATAAATGAGATTTCAATCTTGAGCTGTGCTGACACTTTTTTTTAAAGCGACATGACATTTGACGTGACATATGCATGCAGGGTTTATAGAAACCAGAATAAGGCCTGCAATTTGAACACTTGTGTCATCATTGTGAGCTTGATGGGTCTCATTGGTCCTGTCTGACTACCTGTCTGTCTATGAAGGTCTGTGCTGGGTCGTCCTGTGCTTCTAAGGTTCCCATATAGAGGGTTCCCATGGTCATGAAATTCCTGGAAAAGTTATGAAATTACAAGAACTTGTTTTCCAGGACTGGAAATGGTTTGGAATTAATGTTTCTGAAATGTTTTGAATATACATTGTTATGGCTATTGTTTAAAATATGTTCATAAAAATCCCAAAACATGTCTAATGTTACATTCCTTACATACAATACATTCCTTGTATTACTAATTTAAAATCTAGTGCTGCGCTGCGTGACCATTGAAACATCACTAGTATCATGTGATACACATTGGCGTATGCATGTCTAATGGGCAAGTACAGTTAGCAAGCGCTAGCAGTTAGCTTATCCGCAATAATGCGTGGGAAGTGCGTGTTTAATAATGTTTGGCTTTCGAACGACAAATATAACACATGGCTCGAGAAAGGCAGACCCTAGCCGCGCTGGATGTAGACTCTGAACCAAAATGTTTGCCGTTGGCAGCATGGCGGAAGCGGCTCTGGTCAGCCATGCTAAAGGGAAAAAGCATCAAGACAACCTAAAGGTCGCTCAACAGACTGCCAGCATCGGCACATATTTCACGCCTGCCGTAGCCATTCCATTCCATGCTACATTTTTGATACAATGCCTGTATTAGGTCATAGCACACTGGAGTAAGAGCATCATTGTTGCTCCCTATGATCGCTATATAGGCCTACTTATTTTAAACTACTTAAATAAAGTCATGGAAATGGGGTAACACGTTATGGAAAAGTTTTGAAAATTCATTGGTAAAAATGTGTGGGAACCCTGCATATAATTTTGTTCTCATGAGTTTGTTTTCCAATATATTCTGGCTCAAGATCTAAGTCATGTTCATTGTAATATTTTTTAAATAAATGTGGATGTTTGGAAAATGTAGAAACTTAATATAATAACTAGTATAGTACTACATAAATTGATCATATATGCTGATCATATACAGCAGTGGTTCCCAACCTGGGGGTTGGGAACCACATAGGGGTCGCAAGAAGATTAAAGGGGGGGAAAAACCTTCTACACAAAATTATTTTTTCTAACCTTTTCTCTAATTTTTTTTTTGTTGTTGTTTTTGTTATGATGCACTGTTTTCTTTCTTTCACCTCCTAGGGCCTCTAAAAATTGTTAAGTGAAAACAATCCAAGAAAGAAAAATCGCTCTTTGGTTGAACTGCTCACAGCTCATGTCCTCACTACAGCCAGGACCTGTAATGAGGGGTTAGGGTTATCTGGAGGGGTCACAAGTCAAAAAAGGTGAGAACCTTTTTAATATTCTGAAAGATTATTTTAAAAACCATCTCAAAAGTGATCAACCTCAATACATGTTTGCATAAAAACACCCTGCATCACTAATAATTTGCAGTAAATACTCGTTTTGTCACTACTCATTTGCATTTAAAAATCACATTACTAAACATTTGTTTAAAAACTATTGATTTGCATTATAGTTTTCAGGGCACAACTCATCACTACATATTTGCATCAAGTTCTATATTCTCCTTTAGTGCAGTACTGAAATAAACTGACTTCTTTTACACCTCTGTCTGTTGCAATAGCACGCAATCTGCATCTTTGTCTCATTTACAGACAATATGGTTTGGAATCTTGGTCTTAAAAGAATTCAGGATGACTTCAGGGATGTTGACATGTCATTACACCGCCTTTGGATCTGCAAGCTAATACTGGGTTTGTAGTCTAATTGGTCACACTGGCAAGAACGGATGAAAGGGGAGTGATTGTGAATGTGGATAAAGCTGTGCCAGAACCAGCAGCTTTTTCCACACATCAGGGCACATTTTGTGGTTTGGCCAGCGGGATCCCCACCAAAATATAGATGTGGATGTGACCATACAAACAAACCTTTCATGTATTCCATTGTCGGTGTCCCATTGGCTGTCCAATTTGCAGCTTCAGGCACAACAGTGGTGTCACAGATTACAGATCAAAAAGCTAATCGATGGATTGTATATAAAGTTACAAGAAACAACCTCATGTACACTGAGGTACAACTATACCACCCTGGTGAAGGCAAGATAATGAAATATGTTTTTTGGAATAAAGCATGCTATATTACATGTATATATGGTACAAGAGCTGTGGGACTTAATTTTGATGGGTGCATTGATTATTTAACCTTATTATTGAATATCTAATTTTATTTTCATACAGTAATTGAAAAATTCTCATGATTTTTTGAATGGAGTGGTATTCCCCTGCCACCCTGAACTCATTCATTTTTCCCAGTAATCTGATGTGACAGGGCTGACAGTGGGAAAATGTATTTAAGGACCTCTGTCAGAGCTCAGAAAGCATAGCATACCTGTGGCTCGATGAACCCAGGTGGTGTTCTCCCTCACTGCGGTCACCAGCTCTCTAACAACACAGTCTTTTCCACGCTGCCATGCAGAGTACAGGGGGATTACGAAGTGAAGCACAGCGGTCCCTCCACATGAGCCTCTGACAGATAGGGGCTGCACTGGGATCTGCAGCTCTGGACAGTGTCGTCTCAGTTTGTCTGTAGAAGAAATGATGACAGTCTGGAGCAAAATCAGTTTCCTCTTTTGCGTAAGAGATGCGATGACTGTATCCAATGAGTCAATTCAGATCATTCACATGCAAATAGTCTGCATGCTAGAAACTTTTCAAATATTTAATACAGAGGTCTGATGTGTGTCCAGGCACCTTGAAGATATGTAGGCCATCAATTTGACAAAGAGTGATTTGACAAAGAGTGAGTTGATAGAGCTGACGGATGAAAAACTGGTTTAAATCAGTGTTTTTACTGTACTATCACTTTAATATTTTCATAATTTAACTCAATCTGTGCCCTTTATGCAGATGATATTTTTTTATTTCACCTTTATTTAACCAGGAGTAAAAGACTCATTGTAATTAAAAATCTCTTTTTCCAGAGTGTCCTGACCAAGACAGGTTGCAGGACAAATTACAGAATCAAATATATCATAAACATTCTTCAACATTCAAAACATCTACAGCCAGATGTAGATTTATTTAGAATCACTTTAAATGTGTCCAATGAGACCAGCTCCCAAAGGTGCATTTTGCAACTGATTCCAAGCCGAGGGAGCAGCATACTTAGACGCCCTTTTCCCAGTTCAGTACGGACTTTGGGGACAGTTAGTAGGAATATGTCCTGGAAGCGAAGACAATAACTTCCCATATGTTTTTGTAGGATGTAGACCCGTAGGTAAGAAGGAAGCAGTCCAAGAACAGCCTTATAAATAGGAATATGCCAATGGTTAAGTTTCCGGGTGGACAAGGCAGACCATCCAACTCGAGCATACAGAGAGCAATGGTGAGTAAGAGCTATGAGATATGTGATAAATCTCAGTGCTGCATGGTAGACAGCATCCAGAGTGTGTAACCATTGTGAAGATGCATGCAAGTAAATAACGTCCAGCACAGACATAAAGGTGGCAGCAACAAGTCTCTTTTTTGGCCTCGAAGGAAAAACAAGACTTATTTCTAAATTAAAAACCCAACTTCAACTTCAGATCGCTGCAGTCAATGTACAAAAAGAATTCTGGTCTAACATTTGAAATGTGCAAACAATTTAGCCTCCAATATTTAACACTCATTATATGCAAAATTCATTTTTATTGGGACTTTTTTTTTTTGGAAATATGAATGAAAAACCTCATATATGATGAATTCTGCATCTGTCAGGACAGTAGGTCAGGGTAGAAGAAAACGTTCCTGACAAAAGAAGAGTCTCCAGTGTGTCCTGTGGGAGAAGCTCAGAAAGTTAACACATCATTAAAAGTATAGAAACTGACAGAAAGCTGAATAGATCCACAAGTCAGTTAACATTTTACAGGTGAAAGAGACTGTGGCTGAGTGTATGTGGAACTAAACACTGCTGCTACAGCTACCATTACTACACCTATTAATATCAATAACAAACTACTACCACCTCCCATTTTATAACTAATTTCAATTGTGTGAAAGTACATTTAATCAAGTATTGTACTTTAGAACAATTTTGAGTTACTTGTACTGTAGTTGAGTATTCCCATTTTACTCTGCTTTATAATTCTAGTCCACGATATAAAAAAATATATGCTTGTAAAATCTGATGCACTGTTTTGAATTAAACCATATATAAAGTAGCTAAAATTAGGCTACATAAAGTGTTGCTCACATGGTAATGCATTAGTAATTTTTATCCAATAATAAAGTAATTATATTAGTAATACATTAATAATATAACATTAATATCACATTGAGGGGGACATTTTTCTGCTTAATGAGTAATTTAACATTTCACCCCTGTACTTTTACTCACGTGAAATTCTAAATGCCAAACTTCTATTTGTATAAAATATATATATATATATATATACAGTATAAATAAAGTATTTATATACTATATATTAGTATTATTATCTTTATACTGTATATATACTTTATACAAATAGAAGTTCGGCATTTAGAATTTCATGTGAGTACAAGTACACACACACACACACACACACACACACACATATATATATTTATATATTTATATTTAATCCTTTTTTTTTTTCTTTCTTAAGGTGCTTTCTTAAATGTGTGAATTGTCAACTGGCAGGTGGACCAATGACAATTTAACATCTTGGTGGTATTCTTTTTTATTCTACTTCTTCCATCACTTAAACTAATACATTACCAACTGAAACGGATATTACTACTATGCTACAATTAATTTTATATATTAATTATTAATGCCGTATTAATATTAATTGAAGATTTTCAGTTCTCCGTAAATTAAGGACCTTTATTGTGAAAGCAAAGTTTCCTTGGCCGGCCCGGAAGTAACTTCTTCGTTTCCTTGAGATGCTTTCAAGCAGTTTAGTTGGTCGAACCTAATCAAAATATTGTTCATATATTGTTCATGTGACACCGTGACTATTTAAAATATATTTACCGTTAATTTAAATCATATTAGTAATGCCCGTCAGCCTACACTTGGACGTCCCTGTCCGGTTTAACATGGTGAACGCGGATGAAATCGCCAAGTTGTGCTACGAGCATTTCAACCAACTTCCCCGGAGAGGGAAGCCTGAGCCGGGCAGAGAGTGGACCCTGCTGGCCGCTGTGGTCAAAATCACGCGGCGTGCTAACTCTCACACAGGTTGGACAGCGGAATGACTTAACGCCATGCTACAACATATTTCATGCTCTCTTTATGTCAACAACGTCCTATCACTGGGCAGAGACCAGCTTTTTTACAAAACCTTATCCATTTTAACATCGTCTTTCGTCCACCATATATAATACAACACGGTAACGTTAACTTTTAGCTAACGTTAATGTATACTAGTAAAATCGGCATGCAAGAAAAGTAACGTTAACAACAAGCTACACATCATTTCGGTAAATGTACCTAAACCAACAGCATTGTCGGTTCAAGAGAGAACAGAACACGGTTTAGTCCAAATTACTGCACAGGACAAACTTTGAATGTTAAGAATAAAAACAAAAATCAGGAGCAAATTAATTGTCTGCCTACATGTAGGCTAGTAGCACCTAAACACTGAAAAACAATCTGGAATACAATAATCATAAAATAAGGGAAAAATGTGGGAAGACGAGAAGTATAAAGACGAAATATGTGATAAATTAATTTCTAATGCTTTTTTTTTACTTTCACAGTTGAAAAGGAGGTTGTTTCCCTGGGAACTGGGACCAAATGTATTGGGCAGACAGCTATGAGTCCTAATGGTGTGTGTGGCCTTGATCTTGTTATCGTAATTGGTGTTTTTTGGTCTTCTGTATGTGCTCAATACTCAGTGTTCCTATACAGAGAGTTTATTTTGGCAGCCCTACCAAATAGATTTGCCACACCACACAAAATATGGTCCTCGTATTTTTGTGTGTATTTTCTGTGCAGAGTTCAAAGTAAGGATTGATTTAAACCTCGCAGAAATGGTGCAAATTTATGTGTCGTATTGGAAAAATGTCTTCCCTAGATGGAAGTCTAGTCTGAGTTTCGGACCTTAGATCACTACAAATAAATTCTCAATCTGTGGGGAACACTGACATCCACAACAGCCTGTAAAACTCCAGTGTAAAAATCATTAATTAACATAATGTTTGTCTTCATTTCTGAAAAACAACCTTTATATCTGTATGTTTTTCTTGATTCTCTCATTCATTTAGGTGATGTACTTAACGACAGCCATGCAGAAGTCATTGCCAGAAGGGGATGTATCAGGTGTGTATTTGTAGTCAACATTCTGTGTGTCCCTAGCAGATTGTTGGTTCTGGTGCTCCATGCTTGAGCATACAGCATGAATATTAGGCTGTTACCATTATGTGTGTGTGTGTATTTGTAGGTACCTGATCCAGGAGCTGCACCAGGCCGTGAGTGGCGGGGACAGCTCTGTGTTTTGTCAGGCAGATCAGCGGGGAAAGTGGAGGCTTCGGCCGGGAGTTTCCTTCCTCTTCTTTACCAGTCACACTCCCTGTGAGTCCAGTGTGCTCCCAGTGTACTTAACTGGATTTCTGTTTCATTACTTACTGTACTATCTGCTTAGTGTCTGGGCCCCTATTCTTAAGCTTCAGATAGCATATTTTCATTGTGTCTTATATGATTTGTACCTGTATTTGAACTGCAACTTATGTGAGATGATGCACAGGATTTAAATCAAGCTATTTTGTCATGTATTTATGTGTTGCAATTTAGATCTCTTTATTTAAGGCATATATTTTATCTCTGAAGTAGTGCACGATTCTTCCATGATTCCTGAGTTGTTGGACATCCCTTATAATGCTTTATTCTTGAATTTTTCTTTACAGTTTCTGTTTATTCTAGTTCCTTCAAAGAAGAGAGGTTGAGTCTTCCATGTTGCTCTAAATGCTGTTTCAGGGACTTTTTATTCTTCTCAGACAGCTTTAGTCCAAAAATATCAGCCTTCACAAAGCTATAGCTGAACTCTGTCTCCATGCCAGTGGTTTGTCCAGGAAGCCTAAATCAGTCTGGAACTTCTTGTGTATTACCAGGTGGTGACGCCTCCATCATCCCTATGACTGACAGCCAGTCTCAACCCTGCCCTCCTGTCACATCCGTAAAAGGCCATGAAGGGACTGATGCAGGAGGAGACCTGAAAAGGAAAGCTGAGGAACCAAGTGAAGGGAAAAACACTAAACGGCCCCATGTGGAGGGACAGGAGACAGCAGAGACAAAGCCGGAGGACAGAAGAGACACAGAACAATCCTTCCTTTCAAGTTCATCCAAAGGTGAAGCTCCATCACAGAGTCACTCTACAAAAACACCTGTGGAAACTGCCTCCACACAGCTGGGGATAAAAAGCAGAGCCCCCCACTTGCATCCACAGGTCCCAGACATTCACAGAACGGGGGCCAAGTGTGTCCCGAGTGGCCCAACTGACCCTCTGCGCCCTGGGGTGGGGTACCACAGCACAGGGGTGCTCCGGGTGAAGCCTGGGCGAGGAGAGCCCACTCTGTCCCTCTCCTGCAGTGACAAGCTGGCCCGCTGGGGGGTGCTGGGCTTCCAGGGTGCCCTGCTGTCCCATTACCTGCAGGAGGCGCTCTACTTCAGCACCGTGGTGGTGGGGAAGTGTCCATACAGCCGAGAAGTTATGCAGAGAGCTTTGGTCACAAGGTGAGGAGGAATGCTGAAATAATAAGCCAATTGTTTATATCATAAATTAAATATCTTTGAGTTTCGCACTGTTGGTCAGATGAATCAAGCACTTTTGGGAATTGCTATGGCTGTTTTTATTGATTTTGTGATATAGACAAACAGTTTAACTGTTTGAGAGTTAAGAGTTAAACAGAGTTTAACTCTTGATTAGATACTTGTGAAAGTTTTCAGAAAGCTGGAAGAAGAGCCATTTCTAGTTCACCATGTTCGTTTTGAGTAGTCAGAGGGTTCTTTTAACCACCAGGGGTACAGCTACAAGTTCTGAGCCCCATGAAAGTATATTCTCTCAGGACTGAAGTTGCATTTCTAGATTTTTGTGACCACTTGGGGACACTGGAACAAGCTGTAAACACAACATTTTGACATATATATAGGTCGTTATGGTGAGCATGTCAGTAAACAGTTGCTAATCCAGCAGGCATAGAGACAGAGTGCAATGTGTCATACTCTGAAAACCACGCCCACCGGAGGGGAAAACAGTCAGCGCCACAATACGCAACCAAGTGCTGAAACATTAACAAAATGCCTGTAGCTAGCTACCTTAGATTTCAGCATGTCAAAGGATTATTTTAGCACCCTATGTCTACCAGAGAGGACAAGGTATATTGACAAACTCAATATTGTCGGTCTATCTCAGTGTCCCTTCTCCTTTCCTTGCTTTTCTTGGAGAAATGATCCCACTGAATGACCAGAACTGCTACAGAACAGACTATTTGATCAAATCACCAGGTAAGACCATCATTTAACCCAAGAAAGATCAAAACCAGGCCTTGTACAGCTTAGTTAGCTTCAACCTCTACAGTTTGTCTGGCTAAATAAGCAACTTTAACTTATTTAATAATAATCAAGGCACATAGCCTCAGCTGAGTGTATGGATCCCACAGTGTTCCCATTCTTTCTGCTGATGCCTCACGTCTTATTGCCTTAAAGGCTCAGTGTTTCAGTTTGGCAGCTTATGAAAAGTTGGTGGTGGTGCATCCCACCACACAGCAGCTTTTAGGTATGTTTTGTGTTGTTTGCTAGCAGACCGAAGTGACAAGGAGGCACCTTCACACAATACAAAGTCAATGGAGAGTGATGAATTGTTTTCCCCTCCAATGTGGGTGGGACATAAATGTGCACTGTCTCTATGGAGCAACATTAGAACAGAATTTCCTGACCGGAAAACCAAAACAATTAGCTAAATTATGCTAAAAAAGATCTGTAGAGCTGAGGAGAGAGTTGGATGATAATTCTCTGGGGGTTTGTCACTTTCAGCAACATCTTGCACATAGTCATTTGACTCATTATTCATATAAAAAGATCTATGAGTGCAGCTTTAAATAAAACAATCCTACTGTATTTTTATCTGCCTTTTTTTAGCTCTCTAGTTACAGAATTTGTAACTCAGAAACACTCATTGCGCTTCTATTTCGTAGAATTCAGTAAAATCAGATACAGTTTCTGCTCCGTTTCCTCTTTCTTCTGAATGGCTCTTATTATGGCTATTAGAGTTTTCCATCTCCAGTTTGAAGGAGGCTAAAAACGTAACTGTTGTCATTTAATTGTTCAATATTAGTCCTGTGTGAGAATAGATCACCTATCACTGTTACTTTTAACAGTGTTTTGAGTATTTTGGATGTATTTTTCCTTCAGTGTAAGGGAATCTGCATCCTTTCTTGAATATAGTCCTCCTGTACTCTTCCCCAGGTACTCCCATGTATCGGACCTCCCTGCTGGTTTCTCTGTGTCCCCACCTGTGCTGCTCCAGTCCAGCCTGGAGTTCCCCTTCAGCCAGGCCCAGACCGAGCTCCGACACCAGACCGGAAAGGGACGCATCTCCCCCTGTGGGGCAGGTAGGATCGTCACACACACATGCACATTGGTCTGAATGACCAGAAAGGAGCACTAATGCCGCATTCATGTCATATGGGAGTTACAGGAATTTACAGTTTCTGACTGTAAACAGCAATCACCTCATCAACATCCACGTCGTAATTATGATAGGGAAGCTCAGATTGTTCTGGAAGATATATCTGACTTTGTGCTAAATGTGGAAGTGCCTGAAAACCTAATAAACGTGGACCCCTCACATCAGCCAAAGTCCGTTGCTCAAGGTAATTAAAGATAAATGTATCCATTACATTTATTTACGAGTGTTGGAGTTTCCACATTGGCTGTCTTTCAAAATGAAGAGGCGTGAAGGTTAGTTACGTACCATAACTCTACATTCTATGAGTATAGGTGCAGCCCTCTAAGGCAGAAACTAGTGGGTTCATCCCTTGCTCGCGCACCACTGAAGACTTTTAGTCTACACCCACTTACTACGTGGGCCCTACCTCGGTCTCAGTTAAACTTATACACAAGGTGAGACCGAAGTGGGGCCCACATTTGGCTCCCAAAAACAGCTTTTTCTTCAGCTAGTTAAAGGAACCAGTGGAGCTTAGAGGAATAGCTTAGAGGGCTGCGCCTGTACTCATAGAATCTGGAGTTACGTAGCGTAACTAAAATTTTATTTCGTATAGGCGCAGCCCTAAGGCTATCGCTAGTGGGATAAGGGCGAAGCAGGATGTGGTCCATCCCCTACTGGGTCTGTCTGATACCCACAAGCACAAACACACACACACACACGTTTCACGAGAAATAAATAACCGGTCCATACCTCACTAATGCGTCACAGCGCAGTGGCGCATCACTGTACACCATATACACGCAGATGGCACAGGAACGGCATAATACCTGATATTCACCGTGAGGGAATGAAACTGGAAAACAACATAAAACCTACTGCTGTGAGAAGCGGAGATGATGGTTACGCACTGTACCAGTACAGCAGAGAGCAGAGTAGGAGAAAAACAGCTCTCCATGCGAGGAGAGGCACAGTTCAAGCACCCCAAACAACAAACAATCAATACAGAGTATTATGACCTCATAAATCATAAATTCATCAAGAGAAAAAAGTATTTAAATTGTGATTCTTAGGAGCTCACTGAGTGTTTGAAGTTTTGTTTAGTCTCTCTAATACAATCTACGTGTTTCAGCCATCAGCTGGTGTAATGTGACTGAGCAGCCACTAGATGTCACTGCCAATGGCTACAAACATGGAGTCACCAAGAAGGCCCTTGGCACAGCTAAAGCCAGGTAGCACCAGCACACTCTCATCATAGATTATTATTACATTAATGAGAATTCACTGTTTACTGCATTTTATCACAATAGACTATTCATTTGTGTGTGTCCTTAGGTCTCTTCTGTGTAAGCTGGAGATTTTCCATTCCTTCCTGTCTCTGGTATCGGCTACCTACCCCTCAGCACTACCAGACTCTCTCAGGTGACACACAATAGGCTTCTTTCATAATCTCTTTGTGGTTTTAAACAGCCTCAAACAACATGTGAATAACCCAAAACACCAAATCTCCAAACCATGGTGTGGCTTTCGTGATTTTATCTTTTTGGGTAACTCCAATCTGAAACCACCAATGGCAATGAGCAAACGTGCATGTATCAGCATCATCACAAGAAACAGCATTATAAAGACAAAGTGCAATGGGCATGGGAAATGTTGAGGTATATGTTGTAAGGGTCTGATGTTTTCCCTCAAGGAGAACTCATTTAAAGAATGGCTTTTCTCTCAAGTTACGTATCATATAGCTTGCTAAGTTTATGCAACACATTCTGTCGGTGTATGTTCATATGTGTATATGTGTGCTGTGGCTTTCACTGTGTCTTTGTATGTGACATTTGGTGATCATATTTCATCTGTTACGTGTGCATCTGGGGTTGTCCCTCTTCACATGCTTCATGTGTGTGTGTGTGTGTGTGTGTGTGTGTGTGCTGTGCTGATAACTGAGAATCCTCTCCACATGGAGAACAGTGGTCCCTCTGTTTATCAGCATTTAAGCAGATAACCTGATCCCAGCCTAGTCAGGCCCGGCCCACGCATAGATCAACGGAACACACACACACACACACACACTCAGTCATACACACTCATACACCGAGCCCCAGGATACAATGACAACATTATCTGCAATGAAGCAATGAAGGATGGTATGTCTGGTGAGGAGAGACAAGTGAGGTATCAGGGAGTGTCTATTTGTCAGCACTTTTAGAGTTTTGTGTCCGACAGGATAATGTGCGCAAGATTTATTCTTAATGCAGTGACTCAAGTAACCTGGTTGTGGGTTGGCACCATGAACTGTATACAAAGATGGGCGATGCGTCTCCACTTCCTCCCAATGTACAAAAATGAAGCCAAAATATCCTGCATATGTGCGCATCTTGCCCTGGTGACGGGCCAGCACAATTTCCCATAGACTGCAGTGAGTCTCAATAAAACATCTTTGGTGAGACGTTTCGAGTCTTTTGGCCAATCAGAATCAAGATAACTGCATTGTCTTCTTTTCCATGGATGTATAAAGACAACTTTTCGCGGTTCTCAGCAATGGAATATAATGGAAAGCTGGCCAGCTTGTTAGCACGTCAGCTAAAGTTAATGAAGAAATAAATCATAACAAAGTTATCTCGGGTATTTTCATATAGAGCAGGTCTAGACTGACTGTTTAAAATATTATTTACAGAGACCCAACAATTCCCACCATGAGCAGCACTAGGCGACAGTGGCAAGGAAAAACTCCCTTTTAACAGACAGAAACATCGAGCAGAACCAGAACCAGAACCAGGCTCTGGGTGGGCGGTCATCTGCCTCGACAAGTTGGGTTGAGAGAGGGAGAGAGAGAGAGAGATGTAAAGTAATAGTAGTGGTAATGGTATTGATGTTAATATTAATGAAAATAATAATAGTAATACTAATAATAAGACCAATAACAATAATCATTGATGTGTTTTCAATAGTTTTTGAACAACAATGGAGCTCTATGGTACTGAGGAATCAGATATATCTGGCTTTGGATACACAGATGATACTCGCTAGTGTCAATTCATTGTTGGTTTTGGTCTTTTTATGGGCTTTGTTGACAATAAGAAAAATACAGAATATCACCAGACTTATCCTTTAATATCAGTATCTGCATCCACATGTTACAATACAATAGCATAGTGATAAATAAAAAGTCTTAAAAAAATCAAGTGTTTCTATTACAGAAAGCAGAGCTATCAGGTGAGCAGGGGAAAAGACACAATTTCATATCATATCATACAAGACAAGCACTATCCTGTCTAACATAATGGCCGCTTGTATCATTTCAGAGAGCATTAATGGAATTTGATCTTCCCAAACAAATACATGTGGGAAATAAGGGACCTCACTTTTATGCTTAGCCTTATAGAGCAATATACAAGAGGTCCACTATACTCTAGTAAACTAAAGATTTTTAAATAGTTCATTAATTACAGTAGGGAGATTTGTTTAAATGATCATGTAAACACAAGAACCAAAGTGTGAGAAAGAACTAATCCCCCCACTCCTCCCACCCCGTGCTTTTTTTTTTGTGTCTGTTCAGGAGAACAGAGCTGCAGACCTACTGGGACTACAAGCAGGATTCTCAGTTGTACCAGCAGGCCTGGCAGCAGTTAAACAACAAGGCTTTCCCCCTGTGGCCACGCAGTGACAGAGGTCTCCTGCTCTTCCACTGAAAGCCCACTCTACAACTGAACTGTGGCTCGGTTGTATCAAGAAGTAGGAGGTCACAGGTCAAGATAACTGCTGGTCTGCAAGTATTATTTTTCTCCCAGAATTGGACTCTTTGTCAGGGTGGAAGGGCCTGTGAAACTTCCATTTCAAACAAAAGATGGAACAACAGACCTACTGGTGAATAAGAAATATGCTGAGTCATGTTGATCATGTCACACTCTTTATAAAAGGACAAACCTGACTACTCTAATTTCTAGTGTTCATTTCACAACGCCTGTTGGATCAATCTGGATAAATAGTGTTTGGCTACATTTGAACCTGCATAGCCCTGGATGTCACTGCTTGCGACAGCAGGACACCCCGCTCTGTCATGCTGTTCAGAGAGGTTGATGACCGCTCTTCAGTGTCCTCAGATGATGGTTTTATTTTCATAATGTGTGTAACAATGTGTGACTGCAGCTGCCTGGAGTTCGTGCTTTGAAAACACAGGCAAGTGGAAAATGTGTGAATGCCAGTTTGAATGCTCCATTGTGGTTTCCTCCCACAATCTAAGCTCAGGTGGGCTGAAGACAAACTGACCACAGTAACGATTGTACATATGTCTGTATTCAGCCTGTGATGACTGTGAAGGAATTTTCCTTCTTTAGGTTAAAAGGTAATAGGACACAGGGGTTCCCCAAGTCATATTCAGGTCATTTGTAAACCTAAAAGTATTAGGTCATATACTGTCTCTTTCAGAGCAATAGCTCAGTTCTCTGTCAGGGTGGAGCTGTCCTGATAAGACCTGTCCCGTATGCGAGGAGACCTAGGTCATGGGAGATCGACATCGCTATGCTCCAGACTCCTGATATATTGGCTTCTCTTTGTGCCTTCCAAGGCATGCAATGATGGTGGCTTGATATAACATACAGTGTGACTTTTGTTAATGTAGATAAGCATAGTTTATTGTTTACAACCCATTACCCAGTGGAATCTTCACACATCTCTAGCTGCACAGAAATAAATAAATAAATACTCCTCTCCAGGAAGTAACCTTCAAAGTTGGGTGGGAATACACAGTGTTCACTTGTACTGCTGTTCTCTATTCTCCTCGATCGAGCCTCACTGAATGCTTCTGCATAACACATCCAGGTCTCCTGAAACTTCTTCACTCACAAGTCAACCAGCTTCCTGATTTCCATCACAATGACCTGTAAACCTGACCAGGGTGTTTCCAGTGCATGTTAGAACACATACCCACTCACCCATAGAGACAAAGAATAACTGCACAACAGTTAGGTCCTTCATCGAAGTCAAGGCACCAAATCAATGCAGGGACTGAGGATCAGTTGTGTTACTGCTTTTGCTCAGCAGATTCCACTGACAACAAACGACCCAATTCAGCTCGGGTAATACTAAACAGCATGTTGCAGGTTATGACCAGGACTGTGTATTTAATGTCATTCTCATTCCTCTGCGGTAGAGAGTTTTAGAGGTATTGTTAAGTTTCTTATGTGTTCTTTGTACTGTAGGCATACAGTTACTGCAGATACCTGGTGATGCTCAGTAAAATAGTATCTCTATTAATTTGAATGGTTTTCACCCTACATAAGAAAATTACAGCAAGCCTTTTTATGTTCACAGAATTTATGTGGCTTCAAGGGACCCTCCAAAGATTTACACATCAAGATCAGTTCAGTCATCATGTTCTACTCTAGCTTGTGAAAATCACTTGTACTGTATAATGTCTTCTGTGGCCAAAGAGGGAGCTCTCCAAAGTCTGAACAAGACTCTACAGCCACGCACCATTGGTTGCGGTTCTACAATTATTATCATATGGATGGTAAGGTATGACCCAAGACATTCATTTTTGTTTTTATAGTTTTGATTTAGTTTTTCATATTTTTTATATTTAAACCTATTTGAACCCCCTCATCAATAGATTTAACCTCAGGGCTGTTCAGTGTTAGCCTGACCATAAATCTGTGTATGCTGGAAAAAAAAAAAAATTATCTTCAGAATGTAATAGTCTGTCAATTCCCTTCATTTGGTCTCACATAGAAATGCAGCAAAACTATTTATAGTGCTTTAATTACATAAAGTTATCAATATCAAAATAATGTGTATGTTTACATTCAGCCTAACGTTATTTGTGTGACTATCTGCTTTGTGCAAGACAGACAACTAGAGCTGAAGCAGGAAGACACAGCTAACATTACTGTCCTCACTGCCACCCTTACAAAATAGCTAATCAAGTATCCAATTAACTGATGTAAACCCAGGGTTATTGGGGAAATCACATTACTACGAACCATGTAAACTCTTTACGGGAGACTTCCTATGATGCACTGAGCTCCTCTCTCCTCCTCTTCCTCTCCATCTGTACGCCCTCATATCCCATCAGTGCTTGTTACTAATTCAACTTCTTCCCGTAGTTGTGTGCTTTGTCTCCCCTTTCTCTCTCCTTCTATTGCTTTCTGCAGGTGTTTCTGCCTCCGGAGCTGTAGAGTCTGGATCTATGGTTGCGGCCACCTGCTGCCCCCGTGCTCCTCCTCTGCACCCGCTGCTGCAGTTGCTGTTGCTATTATTATTAGTATTGCTGCTGTAATGTTGCTCTTAGTATTGTTTCTGTTGGTGTTGACATCCATGCCATTGCCGCGGCCATTGCGTTGCATCTCTGTGTGAAACTGTATTGTGCTGCTGTATGTTCTCTTTCCTCCTGCTCTCTCTCCCGCTCCCCCCGTCCCCCTTCAACCCAACTGGTCGAGGCAGATGACCGCCCACCTAGAGCCTGGTTCTGCTCGAGGTTTCTACCTGTTAAAAGGGAGTTTTTCCTTGCCACTGTCGCATAGTGTTTGCTCATGGTGGGAAATGTTGGGTCTCTGTAAATATAAAGAGTCGGTCTAGACTTGCTCTACTCGAAAAAGTGCCCTGAGATAACTTTGTTATGATATGGCGCTATATAAATAAAACTGAATTGAATTGAATTTAATCAAGCTATTATCTAAATGTGGTTATTCACAGTAATCATAAGGATTAACGTTACTTGAAAAGCAACCATTCATACAGCCAAGTGCTGCATGTGTCTAGACTAGCACTAACTTTGACAGCTGGCTATGTTAACTAGCTTATTAACTTAGCAGACAAGCAAACACTAGCTAGTAATTTTAGCTACTTAGCTTTAACTCACTCAGCCAAATATGAACACACACACTCACTCACTCACTAGCTTGCTTGAACACCTTCTGCGCTCCAGCAGGGTTTTCTGCCAGAACAGCTGTCAACACAGCGATAAGCATCGCGCACATATCGCGGACCTTACAGAGTGATTTAAGAGCCCATACTCAGAATGGGGGTTACGCTCGCCTGTTCATCTCTGTTGCTGTCGTTTGTGTTTGTGTTTCGGCGTGAGAAATGTTTGGGCAGCGTGAGAGCGTGAGTCTCAGCGTAAGACTTGGCAACACTTATCCTGACATACCTGAATAACACGTTCCGAAACAGCGTCGGGGCGATCTTCTTGTCAAGACGACTCAACCCCCACCCCTTTTAATTTTTTACAGATCTGCACTTAGAACATACTTTTTACAAGTTCAGCAAGGTCAGTCAGTCTGGCATATCAAGATCCATTTTTTTAAAGATAGAAAGTACTCTAGCAAATCAGCTAGCAGTCAGATGACCTGCAATAGTAAGAAAATATCTAAAATGTGCATATATGTAAATATCTAATGTTGTTCATCACAGTCAAGACAGTGAAATGAAAAACACTTCCAAGTTCTAATCCTGTGTCCCTGTGTTAATTGATCTCTTCATACATGCTAAATGCAAAGTGCTAAATGCTAAGTGTACTGACGTATTCATTTTATTCCTTTTTAATAAGACACAAACACCTTACGATTTATTTAACATTCATTTTTATTGGTCAGGTCTTCCAGCTACCTTACCTTTTTCAAATATCTAAAATTCCTTTATGTCTTTAAGATATAGTTAACAATCATACAACACTGATGAAATAAAACAATACTGAATATCATAGCATTCCATCAATATATTACACATCTACATACCATGTTATATAAGCCTGAAACAGCTTTGTGGCGCACAAATATGAATACTTGAATGGGTCAAGTAAAGGGTGGAAATACACCAGATGTCTTACTCCGATTCAGCACCAAAACCACAGCTGCAGCCAAAATGTCAGCTTCAGAGTCATCTGAGTGAAGGGAAGAAACAAGTGGTTCTGAAACCTGCACAGTCAAAGACCTGAGCAACGCTTTACTTGAAGTATTGGAGATGTGAATAATTACAGTGCTGTGTATTCTTACCCTGGTCCTTATAAACACATATATGGTTAATCATTAACACGTGTGAAAGCACTTTCTGTTATTTTATTAACCAGAATTTCTGTTTAGATCCTTGTGTATATTAATCATTAAAATTTGAACAAGATATACATGGGCAGGGACAGTATCAAATACTGTGTAACAATCTCATGACACTCATTCCAGGAACATAAGGAAAAATGGTACGTCATTATGTTTCTGATGTTATTATCATGTACCTTTGTAACGTGCTGATGGCTCACAGTGTATTAGCATTTATCCTAAAGACAAACTGAACTTGAACTTAGATCAGTTCTACAAGCAGTACAAATGTGGAACAATAGCTAAAGGTAACGCAGTAGCCTCCTTGTTCGTATTCACAGTGGGTTGTAAACTGTTGTTGGTGAGTGCTAAGTCTTAAAAGGAAAAGTCCTTGTTTAGATCCTCTTCCACTGCTACATACTGAGTTATTGTATGACCTGCTTCCTCTACTTTTGCTGCAGTGATTTTTTACATTTTCCAGAATGCCTTAAAAAAAAGACTCGGGTGTGGCCCAAGCCTTTTACACGAGACACAACATGACTTATAACTTGATTGCACTGTTCGTGTTCTGAAAGCCACTATCAGTGTAGTGTTGTTGCCTATTTACAGACCCAGCAGACAAGGAGCAACATTACAATTCATTTGAAGTCTGTTCTGATCTGATGGAACTTAAATCCAATATACCCTCCCCTTTTGGCTCAGTTTTTGGTCTCAACCGACTATCTGTCTCCTTAGCTGCTAAATGCTCCACTATGTTCACCAGCTAGTCTCTAACTGTGTCTGTCTGCTGTTTGGTGCTGAGCAGGTAGAGTACAGTGGGTTTATCAGAGCTTTTTTGATAAGTGCTGGGACTGCAGACCAGAAGAACAAAATAATGAGCTGAAATAAGCTTAAAAGCTCCACAGAGCTGAGGGGGACTGTACTGCAAGATAGAAATTCTCTGTGGGTTCATCACTTCGAGCGACCCTTTTCACATTACACAATCATGTACGACAGGATATTAGGGCCATTGTAGTAAAAAATAAATAAATAAAATAAAAAAATTATGGATCCATGGAGGGATGTAATAATCCTACAAAAAACTCAGAATTTCCGAGAAACAAACTCAGATGTTCTCTAAGATTGAAGTGGAACATTTCCACGAAAACTCACAAATTTACGAGAAAAAAACACAATTTTTCTGTGTTTTTTTCTCGTAAATTTGTGACTTTCTCCGCAATTTTATTTTATTTTTTACCTACAATGGCCCTAATATGCTGTCATAGTCATGTGATCCTTTGCTAATATAAAAATTTTCATTAGTTCTGCTTTAAGTTTGGGTTGATTTTTCAATAGACCTTTTTCACAGCTGACATTTTGACTTGTCATAGCAGGGAAAGCTATAACAGATGTAATTAATAACATTAATGCTGACTCAATTCCATTTAGGTGTGTCTGAATCCATGCCACTGATTCAAGTAACCTAGAACTGAACACCTAAATAGAATGCAGCCATTATTAATATTACTAGTTGCACCTGCTTATGACAAAATGTCTGAGGTTGTTGAAAGGCACTCTGGGGAGTGTAGGAAACCACTATGATGCAGAGGTAGACGATGCAGGTTGAGGGAGAAAGGAGTAAGGTGCAACACTTCATCACTAAGTATCTCTTGGACAGAACGTCACAGACTGATAATATCAGAAGAGGAACTGTGTGAGTTTTCCTGTCAATTGGTTGTAATTTTTTTAATTGTTGCCCTGTGAAGACAACATAAAGATATCGACACAATCAACTTCAAGTAAAGTGTTTCTTTAGCCATTCACTGAGTTTCATGACTTCGTGAGTCTGAATCCTGGGTGGTGCTGATATCTATTCAGCCAACATAAAGTGCAAATACACGAAAGCCACGCTGGGAAGCACTCAGTAACACCCAAGGGACTAGTGCTGGTCCCTGGCCCTGAGCTGGACACACTTTACACTGGCTCCTTACCAGCATACAGTCATCCACCATCATTCACCGTCTCAACAGCATGAACTGCCTTCTTTCATATGCTTATAGTCTTTCTCATAGCCTATTGCAGTGCTGAGTGTACCTGTGGAATTAAAGTTACATACTGAAAGTTTTATACATGATATGATGAGCCATACAAATACATCCATATTGTGGTTAATGATTCTAGTCACATGATTATAGGATTTCTTTCTCACTTAAGCTGAACACAAATATCTGTGACAACAAAGCTGGACTGAAAGAAAATGTAGCATGATCGGGTAAAGTGTGATGATTGGCGTGTGTGTGTGTGTGTGTGTGTGTGTGTCAGAGCCACTGATGTTGATACTTGGGAAATTAATGATATCTGACGTGCCTGCAATGCGTGGTGATTGCTATTCTTATTTTACGGCAGTGTTAAAGATATTTCTCTCCACAACTGACCTTTATACAGTAATCATGACAAAAAGACCAACCATTAAAATCAAGCATTTCTTGACACTAATGATCATCTGAGCCTGTCAAAACAAATCTGAGCAAGTTTCTTTATTGTAGCATTTTGGTGTAGTTCATTTTCACCATATATGAGTGTTTTTTAGTATCAAAAATTGACCATAAATGACTGTGCCAAGTGTGTAGATGCATTACTTGTGTAACACATGTAAAGACCAATGTCTGAAACATTGTGCACCAGTATATGTCGGGCCCTACTGTGTCAGTGTATGTGTGTGCGTGTGTGTGTGTGGGACACTGGTTTTCAGTGTAGCATTAACCCCGTGTTGTATAAAAGGCCTTGTAACCAAAGGTGTTTTCTCCGCTGTAGGCCACGTACAGAAAGCCGTCCTCGTCCTTCTCCTTGTCGTACAGCTGGCCCATAGTCAGACTGCAACACACAGCAGAAACCAGACTCTTATTAGATCACACACTGAGTCAAGTAGAATCAATTAAATTTACATCTCCAATATGGGTTTGTGATGACTGAACAGGAGTAAGCACGCACATCCAGACATCAAAAGGGGACAGGTGCTGAGCCGAAACAGAGCAAATCACAAAACAAACACACGGCTCGAACACTGCAGGGCTCCAGTATTCGCCACCTACCACACCAAGGTAATGCCTCGAGCACAGCTGCTCTTCATCCAAAGAAGAGCAGCTTCTTTGTGATGACTGAAGCCTCCAGTAGTGGTTATCTTGTGCTGATCGACTGAATTTTGAAATCAGTTTTCTATACTAAAGCCTACAGCGATCCCCAAGGACAAAATGCATACAGCACAAATATTTAGGAAAATGCATTCTAACTGAAGAAATGCTGCAGATACAAAAACAAAAGGCCAACATGCAGTATGAAAGGCCTAGTCAACACAAAATGGCTCTTTTGAATTTCAAACACTTTCTCCTTGTAGTGTCCTCAATATTGACGAACAACACATACATACACATAATCATACATAATACAATAAAGAATTCATTATTCATGTAATTTCTAATTCCAAAGTTTCTCTAGGCATCATCCATCCTGTTTATTGATTAGAGCCCAACCAGTAAATCAGCATGGCAGATATTATCGGATGATTTTAGCTTATCTCAGATACTGTATACAGTCGGTAACGGAGTAAATGTTGCTGCTGTTGTTAGCTAGCATGTTGTTGGCTAGCGGTGTAAATGTCAGCAGATAAAGGTGCCTTCAAATGGGGTCGTGTTTGCCGTGTTTACGAGAGGAGTCCGTATGAGCGCCCCCCTCTTGTGGTAGACCTTGGAAGTGGAAAATTTCTGAAAGCTCCGAGGTCACGAGTTGTGACGTGTTTGCTGACGTTTTCAGAAATGGCGGACACCATGGAAGTTCATTTTTCGGTCGTATAGAGTGTTTCTTCCTAATTTTATAATATGTCTGTGGAAAGTGTTATAAATAGACAGTAAAAGTCAACGTTTCTTGAAAAGAAGCAAAGAATGTCAACAGGAACAACGAGGAGTCTTTTGGCGTCCATGTTGCCGTTACCTAGCAGCAGTGTTCTCACGACTTACCACTTGAACACAAGATATCGTGTACACGACTTCCCCTGTCGTAACCTCAAGCTCACGAGTTCCATTTGATTTGTTTGAAATAATTTAGAAACAGTGTTGCTAGATGGATAAATCAGCCAGGCCGATATTAGCTTACTGCAGATATGTCTGTATCAATGTATATGTCGGTCGATAAATTACAGTATAAATTGCAGTACAGAAATGCCAAACTAGGTTATTTTAGGTAATTTAGAAGTAATGTCACCATTACGTAGTTTGTCCACCAGAGAGCACTGACAAGTTTATTTCAACACTATAAAATGTCCAGGTGAGTAACTATTTTGGTCACAATTCTTTAAGAAAAACACACCTAAGGTTTCTCTATCAAGATTGCTTGTTTATAATATGTAGTTATGTTTTAAAAAATCCTATCAGCCCAAATATCAGCATCGCCCTTAGAAATCCAGTGTCGGTCGGGCTATACTGTCAAGTTTGCTAAACCCCTCCCCCAAACAGTGATAGTCAAATCATAGCTTAGCATTATGTTAGCCAAACACTGGTCCTCATCCTAAAAGTCATTCCTCGTAATATTACAAGTGAAACATACAATTTGAAAATACAGACAATAAAGCGTAAATCTAAATGTTCTAATTCAAACCTGATAGGTACACTGAAAGGATTGAAAGGGACAGCTGAGAAGAAGTTAGAGAAGATGGCCGATTTAAACTATGAATAACCTGTTTTAGGAAAAATAGACGGAAAAAGGAACAAGCTAGGGCAGCTTTTTATAAAGATCCATAAAGGCATTATTTAGCAAAAGAAAAGTTGTTCTCTGAAAGGGACTAAGACGGAGTTAGAGACTTTGAAAAGCTACATACAGATTAAGATAGGGACAGGGAGTTAGGATTAACACTAATTAATAAAATAATAATAAAATAAAAAAATGATCCGTTGACAAAAAAAAAAAATTGTGGTCAGCGCTAACCTCTGTGACAAATAGATTGCGTCTCCTGTAACTACTTCTCAATAAAAGCCACCTCGTGTTTCACCAGTTGAGTGCTTTTAGTGTGAAGCAGCAGGAGTAGGATGTTGCATTGCTTTGGCTCAGTTCTCACAGCGGAAAACTCTAATGCAAAGAGCCAAACTGACAGGCTAAATTCTTACCTTTAAAAAACAAAATGCTGACATTACATGCAAAATTCAAATCTCTAGTCCTCAGAATACAGACACCTATTAGCACAAGCTTCAATACTTATTACTAAATGTACAGCTCACTAAATTAATACAACATGTGTTTGCAAACATTTCTTCTTATTTAAACATCATTACCCTCA
Source organism: Macquaria ambigua (assembly GCA_008360985.2). NCBI lineage: Eukaryota > Metazoa > Chordata > Actinopteri > Centrarchiformes > Percichthyidae > Macquaria > Macquaria ambigua. The sequence goes on along the minus strand of VMKM01000018.1, from coordinate 624,988 downwards.
TGAGTAGTATTGCAACATAATTGTAAATAACTTCACCACCGCTGCCATACATTTGGAATGTGTGGGAAAAATGGAAAAAGAAATGCAATCTTTTGCCTTCTGATTGCTGTCAAAGTGTTGAAATGTAATGACTGTCTGTTACAGTAGAGACAGAGTGCAACTAAGTCCCGCCCACACCGGAGGGGAAAACAATGCATCGCTCTCCATTGACTTTGTATTGTGTGAAGGTGTCTCCTTGTCACTTTGGTCTGCTGGCAACCAACAGAAACATGCGTAAAAGCTGCTGTGTGGTGGGATGCACCACCGACAGGGTAACGAACACAGAACTAAGTTTTTATAAACTACTGAACTGAAAAACTTTAAGAAGACAAAATGGATACAGATGTGAGTCATCAGCAGGAAGAATGAGAAAACTGTGGGGTCCTGACACTCAGTATGTCTACGTGTGCAGCAAGCATTTTGTGACTGGTCAGTCAAATATCTAAATGTCAGTTCTAGGTTAACTATCATGCTGTAAGTTAAGCTAAAGCATTTTGACAGTATGCAGCTTGTGTAGTGTAGTAACTACAGTAACTTAGCCTGAGAAAGGACAATGAGATAGACCCACAATATTGAGTTCACCCTCCGGTGGGCGTGGTTTTCAGAGTATGACGCGTTGCGCTCTGTCTCTATAGTGTAAATTGTTGTTTACAGTAATGTCATATGTTGTACAGCATTTCAGCTCACTTTATTTTAGATGATTAAACTTACAAGTGATTGACTATGGTTTGGTGTCCTGAATAAAAACAAATTTTGTGGTCGATACAACAAAACATGTTAACTGATGCAGTGAAGTACAGTCACAATCACCATCCTGCCTTGTAAGAATGTAAAGTCAGACTGTAGACAACATCTATATTTACGGTAATACAGCATATTCAATAAATAAAATGACATTTTTGAAAGTCATTTTTACTCTACATCATTTCAAATACTGACTTGTGCATAAATTGCAGGTTTTTTCTTATTGCTATTTTATAATCTTGAGGAAATAACCACCGCAGACTCTGTTATGATGATAATTAGTTTGACAACATTATTTGGTACTTTATTTTAAAATGGAACAATGATTAAAATCCAATGGTAAACATATACACTGTTTGGATGCTCTGATAAACCTACTGCAGGATTGTGTTCGTGTGCCAGTGAACCATTTTGTGTTAAAAGGGTTTTGTAAATTAGAACTCTGATAAAGCTCTGATAAGATGTAAAGAGAGCAAACAGTAAACTGAGAGGCTGTTGTCATTGAGATAAAATTGCACTGGATGGCATGTATGCATTGTTTCCTGTGAATCCCTCGTGCTTAGGTAGGCAATTTGAATCCAGTGTGGGAACGGTGGCCCCCGCCATTACCAATGAAAACTACCATTTAGAGAAGTAATTGATGAATGCAAATACATTGAATGGCTATTGCAAAATGCAGGCCATAAATAGTGTCAAGAAATGGGGTTGAAAGGTATAAGTCTATTGGCTCTCTGAACACACCCAACATCTCAACTGGATGTGGTCAGGTTTGGTCTGTTCTGCTTGTGAACATACCCAACTGTGACGGAGTATGGTACTATAGTGCCATGCTACAAAAGAGAGCATGTTGTTACCACTATCTGGCAGCGCAAGCCGGATTATTAGAGTGGGTGCAGTTATTCTTTAGGAGCTGTAGGTGCACTGAACTAAGTGTAAGGCAGTTTACACAAGATAAGCATTATTAAAACAATACAAAGCTCTGAGAAGCAGGTCAGATTCCTCAGATATACTGCACGTATATGGATCACATCAGCATGTCAATAGCTAGGCGCATAAACAAAAAAATGGTGGTTTGATCAGTGTAAATTGAGAGTGCAGGTGTAGCTTCATCCTCTTTCACAGGGAGATTGATTGCTCGCACACTAAGAGGTCATATGTTTCTGCTCTTCAGTAACACACATGCACAGAACACACTGCACAAAGTAGCCTACACACATGAATGGGAAAGTCAGACTTTAAGAAGGTCATGGCCTTACAGTACACGATTTATCAAAAAAATTATAAAAACTTGGTTTATAGCCTGACCGATATTTGGATTTTTGAGGCCGATACCGATATCGATATTTGGAAGTTTCAAAGCTTCAAAACGTGATATTGACTAATATAGGACGATATGTGTGCGATGATGATATATATCGTGTGACAATAGAAAAACGTCTATCGTTTCATATTATGCTCTATTATTTCGTTGTGTCGCAAATCACACTCTTTACGGCAACATTCTTTGCGTTCTTTCGCATGGCACAGATGCAGGCAGGAAATGAGCATGAATGCAACACAAACAAACATGGAGGAGAGTGAATGTGACACAGAACGGGGTAATTCCAAACAGGAGAAGAATTCCAACCAGTCAAAACAAAACGAGGAGCTCGTACCTAAAAGAGGGGCTACTTCTGTCGCATGGACGTGGTTTGGAAAAGTCTGACAAGGACCACAAAAACATACTCCGACCGGAGCACACAACAGACTCAAACACCACTAACCTCTTTTACCATCTACGCAAGAATCATGTCAAACTGTACAAAGAGAGTCTATGCATGAGAGCCACAAAATTACAGTCTCAGACGCTGCAAGAGGCTTTCGCCCACGGCAAAAGGTTCTAAATAAAAGAAGACAAATAATCAAATACGACTAAGTACCTCTTATTTGTTGAATTTATAATTCAAAATGTAATAAGAAATAGGCCTTTCCATGTGGTCATTTAATATAAACAATCATTTATTTGTTGAATTTACAGAAAATGTGCTATATTGTGATATGCATCGTTATCTGGATATTAAATGACCAATACCTGGAATATGAGATTTTGGTCATATGGCACAGCCCTAGACCAATAGTAATTATTTAAAAACATAAACACATAAACAAATAATCTTGATACAGGTACCTTGGCTTTGCTTTTTTTTTAAATTATGACCAAGATACTTTGCTGGACATTTTACAGTTGAAAAATCAACTTGTCAGTGCTCTCTAGTGTTACAAATGACCTAAATCCTACTTTGGCATTTCTATGCTGCAATTTCTTGTTACCTTTTGGCCGACAGATACACTCAGTTGCCAGTTTATTAGGTACACCTAGCTAAAACTAATGCAGTCTAATAGAACAGTCGTGCAGTGTAGGTTAATATGTTTTGTTTTGGTTGAAACTGTTTTAGAAAGTTGTTGATTCAACCGTATGATCATTTTGAAGGATGTAGTTTGTGGTGCTGCTGAATTGTATTGTATTATACTAAGAGGTGTTTCTAATATTTTCATTAATATTCCATTGATATAAATGGGGCTGACAAAATATAAGAAACACAGAAACTGAACATTTTAACCTTCATGAAAGTAGGATTTATTGCAGAGCTCTTGCATTAGACTACATTAATTTTAGCTAGGTGTACCTCATAAACTGGCAATTGAGTGTACATCGATACCGATATATCTGAAATAAGCTATGGCCGATTTATTGTTCTAGCTCTGAAGTGGGTTGGGTGACTACAAAAATGCACAGCAGCAGTGTGCCATATGATATAAACGCTCCTTGGCCCTCAAGAGACAATTGCACAGTTTGATCAATTCATTCAACAGGATGTTGTTGAAGTTTCTCCAATCCATTATAAATAGTTGTTAATAAACGTGGATCATTATGAAAAGCAAAATGTCTTGAGTACTTAATCATAAAGAGTGTTGGCCCTCTACAGGATTATGCTAACCTTTTTTGCTGCACTGTTTTAAAACTGCTACAAATAGCAGTTTATCATCAATAAATTATTTCAACGTGGATTCTGAGAACTGGCCATAATTACCATAAACAAATAAGACCATTAGCAAAAAGCTGCATAACTTCTAGTGGCCTCTGCACTGCATTTTACACTGTGTACCCACCTGGGCATTTTGGGATAGACATTTGCTTCAGTGCTTCCTGCCACACATGACAGTGATTGATGATTCAAAACAGGAAACAATTTTGCCTTTCATTTTGCCAAGATTTCACTGTCTTACTGCAACTTACTTTCACTATTACAACTGCAGAACGCAGCGTTGCTCTCACCTGGATTGGGGGACTGTTTTGTCGACGAAGAGGAAGATGGCTTTCTCCGAAGGCAGCTGGATGCGTTTCCTGATGATCCACATGAACTGGGCCACTGTGATGTCAGAGGGCACCAGGTACTTCCTCTTATCAATGTCCACTATCTGAGAGCCAGAAACCTTCTCCACTATCACCTGGAGCACATAGATCAACAGATTAAATTGGCTTTTAACTCTGTATGGTATGGCATGGGTTGCAATCTCAGTATGCTCTAATATTCACATTCAAAGTTTTGTGAGTGCTAGCTGTTCTTTGGAGTTCACTGCTGTAACAGAACCTTTATGGCCATTATAGGAAATGACAATATCAATTTACCAGACTCAGCTGAACCTGATGAAGTACAGCCGAACCTTGTCAGGCTTACAACTGCGTCTGGAGTGAGTCCTGTCCTTTTGAAACAGGTCTAATATCGGTTGCTCTAGTCTAGCTGATTCAGTAGCATATGCCACCAGTAAGTGTTAGTGCTGAGCCTGACATGTCCTCTAATGGCCACTGCAGGAACCTTGAATTAATGCAGTCCTCATGAAATGTCAAGAATGCTTAAAGCTGTATTAAACCATTGTTTTTTGTCCACTCCAACAAGCTGAACACGTCACACACACATTTGACATTTGATGACATTTTAAAAGGTGATTTGTCTAAGGTGTTTGCTAACAGTTGCCTATTTCCAACAGAGCAACATTATTATTCATTTGGAGTGCATTCACTCTCTTTTAAGGTCTGTTTTGGTTTCCAACATGGTGGTATAGGCCTACTAATAAATGTTCCATTATCTAGTGTGCAGACTCTATTTTTTCAGATTTTCACATGTACCTCTGTCCAGCACCTAGTATTCATTGCGTTTGGATGTGCGTGCTTTTGTAAACTTTTTTGTTTCCAACCAGCCCTGAGGGAAATATTAGCTGCTAAAAGCTCAACTATGTTCAGCAGCTAGTTGTTAACTTTGTCTGTCTGCCATTTGGTGCTGGGCAGGGAGCGTACAGTGGGGTTGTAAGAGCATTTTTGCTGAAAACATCTGCCTGCTGTGTCAGAAAAACAGGGATGATGAAAGTGCTATGACTGAATCAAAACAGTACAGTTGCTAGCCGTAAAAACCAAAACAATGAGCTGAAAGACGCTAAAACCCTTCAATATGTGAGGGAAACGGCAGACCTGGGTGATAATACCAGGGTTCGTACAGATTTTTAAGAGTAAAATTCAAATTCAAATTTCAAGCACTTTCAAGGTACCTAAACCAAAGATTTCTAGACTCCTGAAGCCTTTATCATCACATCTAAATTGTTACTATAAATGCCAGGAGACAACAAATAAATATGACGACTGGATCGTTTCATTTCAAATATTAAAAGATTATGTGATTGTGTAGATGAAACACCAGATTATGTTGAAAATCAAGCATTTTTCAAGAAGTATATTCGAATTCGAGCATATTCCTAACCTTGAAAACATATCGGTTAAAATTAAGCATTTTCCAAACTTTCAAGACTTTGTACTAAGCCTGTTATTCTCTGTGGGTTTGTCACTACGAGCAACCCCTTTTCCATTACACATAGTTATTTAATCTATTGCGCTGTAGTGCTAAACCCATTATCTTAAATAGGATCTAACCATTCATTGAGCCTAAACAATAGGAGGAACTCTGATTTGTGTGTCTTGTTCCTTCCAGCAGTCTTCCTATTAAATATGTGCAGAATGCAAGAACTACTTAAAGGGACTGAGTTTAGCAGGCATTATCATCCAAACAAAAGGCTCTGGGTATGCATTTCCTAGGACCAGGCAGTTTAACACCTTATGTTGTCCACAATGTCACTCTGTATGCACTCTGATCTGAGGTGTCAGTTTTCAGCACTGCTACATTCCCTTCCTGCCAGGTTACCTCACAGGTTTTTCAGATGTTTAGAGTGTTTTGTTAGCCAGTATGAGATGAATTAAAGTCTACATGTAGCATGACAACAGCTACATATCAATAGTAGCAAGGGACTGTATGAGTATTTGAAGGCCATTTCTCTGGACTTAATACTAAAGCTGCTGATATTTGATACATTAGTTCTGATTTTTGTTTACATCGTGTTATTTTTATTCCCCAAAATGAAAATAGTTTGATGTTTCTCCTCAGAACTGTACTTTTGACAGCATGAAAAAACCTGGATAACAACATTTGGACCAAGCTGAGCCACAATTCTGGAAATATTTTTATATAAAAAAATGATAACATGAAATGAGCAGATATCAGGCTTCCATTTGGTTTGAACATGGCATTTTCCTTATCAAAAGCTAATTGTAGTTGCTGATGGAAAACATGTGTGCTAGCTTACAAGCTAATTCTAGCTAACAAGCTCTTGTTGTTTTGGTTGAGGCCTATTGTGCTGCACATACACTGGAATATCAAATCCACTATTTAGTGATAAACATACACCGAGCAATATATAGACAATAAATACTCAAGTTATAGAGAAATACCTTTAAGTAAAATGTGAAAAGGTAAGTCAGTGTTTAGCAGTAAGCAACACTTGCTGACTGATTGGCTTTCACATGTTGAGTCCCATGGAAGTGTGTGGGATCCATAAATTCTGCATTCATATTCATATATCATCATAACATATTCATATTTGTAACTGTATTTCATGCTGCCAACACTGGACACGAGACACTTTATCCACCAGCCAATTCCATTCCCTCAACTGCAATTTCTGTATATTTATTTTTTTGTGTTGTATTATTTACTGCAACGTCCTTGTCTCCTTACTATATTTGTGACTATTTTTGTTTCATTACACACAAGAGTTACTATTTATGTTGGTTATGTTTATTTTTGTTTTTTTCAATTTGTGTATAGTAGATGCTCATAATATATACAGTATTCTAGTTTTTAAAAGCAATGTATCTATACTATATACAACTGTTCTTGTACTTACACTGCTGTAACACATCAGTTTCCCTGTGTGGGATCGGTAAACTTTAACTTACCGATCCCACACAGGGAAACTGATGTGTTACAGCAGTTTCCCTGTGTGGGATCGGTAAACTTTAACTTACCTTATCTTAAATTCAAACTTGTGGTGTGGACGTGCCTTGTTCAAACTGTTATTTTAATGCATTGCCATAAAGTTGAAAAATGTTTTACCCAACCTTTGAGCTACTTTGAGGATACAGGACACAGAGTTGACATTAGATCAAAACCTGTATTAGGTTTTGCAGTCAACTCTTCCTCATACTCTTCCTCCAAGGAACAGACAGGACATGTTTAATATGAAGAAGTGTGAAACTACAAAACAACCAAAAAACATACAAGTAAATATAAGTTCTCATCACGGATTAAGAGTACTGTATTGGATTTAGAATAGTAGTTTCCCTTCTACAGGAAAACTCATGGACATTTTCCAATAAGTCACAATAAGGTATCTTCAAATGTGTTCCAAAGATGGTTTTCGGGTGATTAACAAAGCAGACAGAGGGAACTTTGAAAGTCATGGAGGAAAACTGGGATTTTTCATTGGGGTCACAGTGAAAGCTGCATCCAAATCCTAATCTGTCTATCAAGACTGTCACTACCACTCTCTCATTCTTTTCTATTCCACCCATACGTTAACTGCCACTCACTCACTCCTTATCTCTTGACTTTCAGTCACTCACTCTATCTGTACCGTTAACCCCCCTCCCACCGCCAAAAACACCACCTTCCCCTCACTCACCGGTACTCTGTCAGGATATTTGTTGCGTATTTTGGCTGACTCCACACATCGGTGTTCTGAGGGAGAGACAGGAAACAAACAGGAAGTCAGAGATTAAGGGGATGAGTGAGGCCTCTTGGGAGCCTTCTCTCGTGCCTTACTGCCAAATACAGCCAAGCCCAGTCTGATAGTGCTCCATAAGCAATATCAAGCACAGCATCAAGACTGGAAGCAGTCAAGTGTGATTATCTTTGTTAATTTTAGGAGTGATCCTCAACTAATAGTCATAACTGTTTAGTAATGAATCACATCAACGGTCTTTATTAAGTGATACTAAACATTTTAGTACTTATCATTATCAAAGAGCAAGTGATAATGCATCTATTTCCAGTCCAGTTCCGGGGCAGGACCAGTTGCAGCAGGTAGACACTGAAGAGAGGGGAGGGTGAGGTGATGGGAGATAAGATGTAGTGGAACCATTTAGGTTCAACAAGTTGCAAGCTTTCATTAGCCCAGATAAGAGGCCTAATTTTGGAAACATCTCTACAAAACCTGCAACAGCCTTTCTTTAAAAAGGAGACTCGAGGTTATCTGATGAGAAAATGAACACAAGCTGAAAGGAGCTGAGGAGCTAAGTGACAGAAATGTCACAAAACAATCTGCCCCAGGTATCTGACTTGTTTACTTTACACCAAACTCTATTCAAAATTCTTGTAAATGAATATTCCCCCTGAAACCTTGAAATGATTATGTTAGTGGAACATGTTACAAGCTCTGGAACAAATACTAATGAAACACTCTTCAATTCGGCATCCATGTAATACACACTCTACTAATTTCAATCAAATGTCCTGCTTTTTAAAAATTTGTTTCGCTTGAAATTCTCGCCGTCTTTTGTCCACATTATATACCCTGGAGGGCGGTACCGAGCAGTATGAAGCAATGCAAAAAGTTTAAGTACTATCGGGTGAAAGTGCTTCTTGGTGGAGTATTTTGGCCGAATTAACTACTACACTTGACCAATTTGTGACACGTCAAAAGCCAATTTCTACCAATGGTTTTCTACCAAGGATTTAATATAAGAAATAAATTGTAAGATGCTTGAATGGAATTTGGCGATGGAATGTCTCCATGCAAAACAAAGACACGTTTCAGGGAAAATCAGCTAATTAATACGATGTATGAGCAATGTAAAAGGTGAACCCGATTTTGACAGCGGTCATTTGACTTGTAGGAAGAACACGTTAGCATTTGTTGCTAGCCATGCAACGTTAGCCATTATGGATTTACATCAGTCATTTGCAGGGCGCTGTGACAAGCATGCATTCCTGCACCTGTGTGGGATGATATGGCAAAACAGACAGCAAAACAGAAAGGAGGGTGCATGACATGACAAGAACATCTCTTGTTTCATAACAATCCAAACCCCTTTACCGAGGGAATGGTCCTCTTTAAACATCCATTTCATCTTTGCTGGATCCCCGCACTGAGGCGTGATGGTAGCGTCGAGAGGCGGGCTTCTAAATCAACGGATAATGTCGGCGTAATGTCCAAAAATCCAGACAAACGCGATCAAAACAAAAGGTCAACAATGTCTCTCTGACCGAAGCTTCCAACTGTCCGTCTGTCTGTAAGGTGACGTCACTGCCTGACAGAGGGGTGGTGGTGGTGGTGATGCTACCTTCAAGGGCTCTCGGAAAGAACCAGTCCATCCATGAACTGAGCCCTCATAAACAATACAGACAGGAAAATGTTACGTGTGCAGTTGAAACAAGTTGCTGATGAAGTTGCAGTGGAAATACCAATACTGAAAGGAGGAAGTGTTGAAAGAAGTTGAAGTTTCCATTTAAATGTTAGCATTTAATGAAGTTAAAGTGGCAATTTAGGTGTTAGTGCTGCTGAGTGAAGCTGAAGTATCAGTTGAAGTGAAAATGCTGAAAGGAGTTGAATATTCAGTTGAAGTTCAAGCACTAAAAGGAATTTTAAAAAAAGCTGGAAATCTAAGCTGAAGTGGAAGTCCTGACAGAAATTCAGTTCAAGTGTATAAACTAAAAGAAGATTGTGTATCAACAGTTATGGGAGTTAAGAGAGCTGAGTTTTGTTGTTGTTCAAAGTTTAAGGTTAAGGTTACCTGAGACGTGTCTGCTGAAGCGAAAGCATTAAAAGGAGTTGAAGAGAAAGAGATGAAGACAGTCAAAATGTCAGTTGACTTGTAAGTGCTGAAAGCAGTAATTGTAATATGAAGGGTAAGAGATCAAAGCAGTTGAAATGTCAGTTGGCATGTAACCACTAAAAGCAGTTGAAAAGAGAGGAAAACAACTGAAGAGTAAAAGACTAAGCAGTTGAATTGTCAGTTGACGTGTAAGTGGTAAAGTGGTTCATTATAATTTGTATTTAACAAATATTTCCAACCAAAAGCAAAGATTATTCCACGTTTAGGACTTACAAGGAATTGCTGAAGGGAACATTAATTACAACAACAATTTAGTTCAATTGATTTTATTTTAAGATTTTGTTTAGCGTGAATCTAAATAGTATACTCCATATTTATTAAAAAAAAATATATATATTTTGTGACAGTAAAGTGAAATGCTGTGCACAAAAGACACTGGCAGCTAGCTAGCTAACATAACATAACTAGATACTTTTTCCTTCAATTTAGTCATTTGTGAATGTGTACCTACGTCAGTCTTCCACGACCATCTACTTAGTTAGCATCCATGCTAGTCTGTTGATATTGTTATCTACAGCTTTCTATGAAGTCTATTCTCACTTAGCCCCAGTTTGTGTCTCTCGTGTATTATCATTACATTCTGGTAATACATGAGAGGCATAAAAATGGGCTTATTCTCATCCGGCTTTGATTCAGTACAAAACAAGAGTGTTTGCACCCTGTTTCTGGTTATTGTTCTGTGCCTTACCTACAGTACAATCCACTTCTGTTGGTTACCAAAGTGGGTTATAGGTAAGGTGTGGCTAGCCAGCCAAGTGCAACTAACATAAATCAGTTATTTCCTAATTCTTGAAATCTAAAATACAGAATCAGAAATGGCCCTGAAAATGATGTCTTCTGCCACAAAAACAATAGTAAACATGGGCAGTGATACACTAGGCTATTAGCCTGTTTGCCAGGAGGGTGAATTTCTTTACTAGAAAGTTTTAATTCCTGTGTCAGTATCATCATTCTGGCAACCTTTTGTAACCTCTGTAATGTAAAGATTTCAGGCAGCGCTGTACATGGTAGTTGGACATTTCTTTCAGTCTGGGACTGTTGTAGATGGCTTCAAGCAGATATGTTATTGGAGAATGTCAAGCCAGCATGAGAAGGGCGGGTGGTACGCTCTGACACACATGCTAGAGGCACAGGAGGGCAGAGAGAGTTACTTGTATCCTGTTTCCAATATGTGTTGTGTAATCTTTACACCCCTTTACAATCAATCACCTGCTGTGTGGAATCAGACAGATTGGCATCTTTTCTTGTTAACAGTGTAGTTACTAGATGATAGTTGGCCTCACTAATCAAATAGCCTGCATGGCTTTTGCTGTGTGATGTAGCATCACTGCTTACTCTCTAAGAAGCTTGATAAGCCTAATATTACATTTCATTAAAATGTATTTTTTTCTACCAACATTAGTGGAGGTGCTCTTTATTTCAGTTGAAGAGGAGTACCTCCACTGTAAAATGCTGTGAGAAACCCTGACTTTATTTTTTCTGTTTTGACCTTTAGATATAACTTAACTAGTCTTTTGAATAAAGAACAAAGAAAGAGTATTGATAGATGGACTACAGTCAGTGTCCTGATCAAAAATGTAGGGACCTGACTCAAAATATGTTTACTTCATGCAAACCAACGAATCAAGGTCCACCCAGGTCCAGCCAACTGCCAAGTTGAAAACACAGTAGCATGCAGGCCAGCGTTCATAGACCACGACTCCCTAATAAGATCACATTCCCCAAGGTGAATACACACCTTGAAACCCAGGCTCTCATGACACATGGGCAGTCCTGCATACCATGAAAAAAAAAAGGGGGGGGGTTCTGTTCTACCTATAGGCTATTCCCCATTGTCACACCAAGGGACATAACACAAATAACACCACTGCATTTGTAGATGGCACTGACTACCACTTAGAGTTCCCTAAAGTAACAAATGAGTTACTGACAGTATGTACCTGCTCAACTGTCATTACGTAACAGGCCATGCTCCTCTCCTTGTGCTGGGACACTGTAACAGGTTCAGATCTCACCTATTCCAGTGCTCTCCAGGAAATCTTCAGAGCTAAGGTTACTGCTGGTGTTTATCGCCTCTATTCTGGTTCTACCACAAGCATTAGCACTTACACTTGAAGCTAGCATGGCCCCTTCATCCTCTAAACTTTCACTCATTAAGTCTTGCTTTTTGGGGTGACCTTTCTTTGTCTGCATTGTGGATTTTGGAAGCTAATAAACTATAACTGCCTTTCCTGGTACTTTAAGTTTGAAGGTGAACTTATTTCGGGATTTATTTCAAACTTGTAGCAGAGCTAAAAAAGATGTGATTGATCAGCTCTGCACCATATCGGAAGCCCAATCAACCTTTTTGTTGGAAAAAAAATAGAGGCTGCTTGGGCCGAATTTTGGAATACTTTTTATTGGCACACATGGTCCTAAATACATTTTACGGTTTGCACACATCTGTTTTCCGTCGCAAATGCGAGTGAAACACTCAAGATTCAAGATTTCTTTATTTGTCATTTCCCCATTATTTACATACCCAGAGAAACGAAAAACTGTTCCTCAACTAGTGCAATAAAATAAAATAAAATCACTGTCGCACTGTCAAACCCTGCTACAGTGAGCTTTTTCAGACAGAGGACTGGTAACAGCGTCCTTCTGCTCACATATCCGCTCCAACATGTAGAATAGAGTTCCACCTTGTTCCAACTGATTTCATCAGGTTGTGTTCTGGGATCTTCAGCTGTTTCTGAATTTCTTTAAGCCTCTCTGCTGCTTTTGTGCTGTGGTGAAAGAATGCCACTATAGCACTGTACTTTCCCTGGATGCAAAATAGATCAGGAAGAGCCTTAATTTAGTCTTTCACAACTAAATTTAAAGTGTGTGCAAAACATAGATAGTGCATCCCACCTCCTTTTCACACTGCAGCTACCATGTTGTCACCATTATCTGTGACTACAGCCCAAACTTATGTCCCATTCACCAGAGAATTCTAAGCAAATGTTGTCAGCACTGTGCTGTCCTCTAACACTGCAGGTTTAAAGAACATATGCTTGTATGTGTGCATGTTGTGAGTACCACATTGTTTGTATCATCCAGATATTGTTTCACTTTTCTATTGCAGCTCCATGTTCTCTTCTTCTCTTGTTTTTTGTAATGTGCTTAAACAAATGTGTGGTGTTACTACTACTACTAGTTTGCAATATTTTCATTCACAGCACTGAAATCATACTCCTCTTTTGTTCAGCCATCAGTGCGGGCAGCTATTGTGCGAATATGTGTCCCCTGTCTCTCTTTCTACTGTACTCTACGGCTCGGCTCTCGGTTCTGAGTCTGAGCAGCAGGGAAGCAGAGTGCACTGCATGCAAGTACAGAACGTCATATACACCCATTTACACATTTACACACATTTATACACACAATTATAAATCTTTATAGATCTTTTGAGAATACTTCACCCTTTTGTTGCTTATCACTTACTCAATATTATTTATTAATTTCAATATTTCAATATTATTTATATTGTAAATGTAAAAAATGGAGCTAGAGGAAAAGTAAGTGGATCACAAAGTTAGTAGGTTTTGTCCTCTGGGGACCATGAATGTCTGTTTAAAATTTCATGTCAGTCTGATGCTGATGCTGAGGACCTTAGGTAAACTTTAAAGAAATCATGTAATTAAAAAAAAGTAGAATCAGGCTACCAAAAGAGAGAAGAAGGATAGAGCAACAAAGAAAACAATCAGAGGGAAAGCAGCTGTTGACAAACTTTCTAGTGTTTAAGAATGGTTTAATATTGGTATGTAATGTGGCAAGCTAGCTAATATTATAATAGTTTGCTGATAAGTGAAGCAGCATTGCATTCAGTTTGACAAACAGAGCGTGGATCAGCTTGGGGTCCATCATCACTATCTTCTCTGAGGATGTCAACACAGCTGTCACAGTGAGATTATAGGGTGGATACTAAATGTCATCTCAAACAGTCATTTGCAGCAGTTTACACTAAAAGGAGACATTGCAACACTAACATCAAGTAGTCTGTTTTATTGTATAAGTATTATATATCATACAATCTTAAGATGTTTGTAATGTACAGTGTTTCTCAAGTAATGTGTTAAGAAACATGACGATGATGATACAAATAAACCTTCAAAAGCATTTCTTCAGTAGAACAATTTAATTACTTAAACTGAATTATTATTTGACCTTACTTCCTGTATTGAGGCCAGTCATCAGTTTGTGCCTTTAGGTTTCTAAAGTTTTATATGCTACTTATATGTTGCAGACATACAGTATATGTTACAGACTGGGCAAGCACTTGTTGGAAACTAATTCATCTTAATTCTGCAAATGAACCGTGATTCCAGTAATGTCTTATTTGGGTGTCTTTTATGATGAAATATAGTAATTGTATATTTGTACAGGTGTGACAATGGATGTAGGGGAAGGGGGCCTGCTGAGGGTGCATATGTATGGGCCCCAGATTTTTGTGCTACGCCACTGCTTCCACTTGGTGAAAAGAGCTACAGAAGTGTCAACTGTTGGCAAAACGTCTGCAAAGCCATCGTTGCTGTCAACATCTAAATAAAATCTAATAATAACACTCATACAATCGAGCTTATTTCACTTGTTAGTAGCTAATTTAGGCAATTTGAAAATACACGACTAGCAGTGGGGATAACCATGTTTGAACACTCCCAAGTCGAAATAAAAGGAGGTTTTGTTGTTCTTCCCATTGTACCGCCATTGCATGAATGCAGCAAGATTGCTACTACTGGCAGCCATGGTAACCGTGAGACGCTAAGCTAAAACATGGCGCGGTGTATGGTACTACACTTACTAGGGTGCTAATGTAAATAGCACGGTAATGTGCTACGTTTAACCAAAAATACGCTCTCAAAGGCGATTTCATTTCGGAAGCTGTTAGATGGATACTACTTAACGACGGTTAATCTGTGTTTGTTTGACATTTCGTTGTCTGTGAGCGTTTACTCACGTTAGTCCTCCGGGCGCATCCATTCAGTTAGCATCTATGTTAGCTTGAGCATTAACTAGCTAGCCCGGCTGACTTGATGATACACAACACTGACGGTTACGAACGCTATTTATATCGTTATCTATGGCTTTCTATGAAGTGTATTCTCACCCGGCTTTGATTCGGTATAAAACGAGTGTTTGCACGAAAGCCACTCTGTTTCTGGTTGTTGTTTTGTGCCTTACCTACATCCCACCTCTGCTGGTTGCTTACAGGAGCCAAGGTACACTGTTGTAAAACGCTAAACTATTATGCTTATGTCGTTATTGCTAAATTAAGCATATGATGATAGATATATATATATATCCCGTGAACACACCAACATTTCAACGCTTTTGTTAAACAAGTGGATATGCTTGCTCGATGTTTAAAGCCATGTTATTTTAGGTTTCTGGATAAAAAGAAGCACTTATGAGGAACAACCGGTTGTGAGGTTCCAGTACCAGACTCTCCTGGTGGCAGCAACCAGTACTCAGGGAGACTACGTTGCCTGGAGTACCTTTCCCCATCTTAACAACATGCTTGGGGCCAACCTCCGGATCCCTGCTGTCTCTGTAAGAGATTCACCACAGTTCTCTCAAACGTGCACCAGTGTCCCCTGCGGCTTGTTGCTTGTGCCTCCATGGGTTTGCCTGTATTTACATAACAATCACGTTAGATGTTTTAACACTGTCAAAATAATGGTGTGTGGGTGAACACATTCTCCAGGTGAGAGAAGAGGACCAGAACCAGGACGGGAAGTTGGACCTCCTGATTTTTCAACTGCAGCTACCTCTAAAACCTGAAGAACAGGTGTACAGTGTCCAACTGTTGCTCACCTTCAGCTACCAGCTCTTTGTATGTATGCCACTGCAGTCTGTCTATCCACTCACAGTGTATACATGACACATAGATGCTTCATGTGTCTGTACCACTTTAAGAAAGCAGTACTCAACCTGAAGCTTGGAAGTAATGACAGTCACTCTTAATTCAGACAGAATTCTCATCTTGTCATAGCTAATTAAAAATACAAATTACAGTCAGTGATTAACTGTGTTGGGTCTGATCATTACTACACACACACAATCCCCTAATTGTCCCATGTAAATTGTGTGTACATCATATGCACCAAGGTTTGACCAATGGGCATTTAAGGGAGGATACTATTTTTAATTATAATTACTATTATCATTTTTTATTGAAGCCCAAAATAACTAATATTATGTCAATATTCATTCATTTTAAATGTTGCCAAAAACTGATTTTAAAATAAGTCTTAGTAATTCACTTTTCCGTCTGAATTTGTTTTATCATTGTGGTAAACCCTCTGAAACAGCATTTAAACCATCCTGGTCAAAATGTTGTATTACAATTCACGCTTAGGTATTCTCACACACAACTAGTGTACTGATAAGGGACCAATATGTTTTATCCTCATTTGCATTGTACCCAAAGTTGATAACATCCTAGCTAACCTAGTTTTTTTGAACTGCCAATTTACTGTAAATCATTATACTTTAATTTAATGTATGTATGGACTTTATTCATACATACAGTACAGTGTGCTTTATTGCCTGTGAAGCAAGTACCATCATCTCATTCATTCTGCCTGCTATAAAGGGAAATACTGCATGTTTATGGTCATATTATCAGCCAGTTTGCTATTTAGTAAAGGATGGCTCTGAATATAGCCCACTGATACAGTACACTTTACACTCAATGAGCCACAGATCCGTTCCTGTGTGTATGCCATTATGACAGTACAGCCTACCAACTGCAGTAAGACACCAGGCCTATCCAGACCAGCCTCAGTCAATGTTCCAGCTAAAGTAAAAGCATATTATTTCTTTGTGTTTTTCCAGCGGATGTCCACAGTGGTGATGCAGAGCCTGGCCTATGTGCAGCACTCTTCTTCTGTCCCTGGAGCTAAGCTGTTTATCAGTGGAGACCTGAGGCTGCAGCAGAGGACACCCCTGCCTCACCGAGGACTTTTCAACATTTACAATGTGAGAGGACACCGGCTCACTGTCTTTCTCTCTGTCCACCTGTTCTCTCTCCCTCTCCCCTTTTTCCTTTTGCACCAATACAATACAAAAGGTAGTGGTATGGTAATGTGTAAAACCAGCATAACAGAAAGTTGTCAGTCATTGTATGTCAGCCATTATGGTGGAGTGTGAAGGATGAGGTGGAGGTGAGGAGTCTCGCAGCCTGAGGAAAGAAACTGTTCTGTAGTCTGGTGGTACGGCAGAGGATACTTCTGTATTGCTTGCAGACGGCAGCAGGCACCTCACCTCTCCGATGTCACTGATGCTTGGTGGACCAATACCTACCAATGATGTTCTGGGTGGTTTTAATCACCTACTGGAGAGCTCTCTGATCCTGGGCCATGCACATCCCATGCCAGTTTGTAACATTTCCAGTCAGGATGCTTTCTATTGCTCCTCTGTAGAAGTTAACAAGAACCTGGCACTGGAATTTTGCCTTGTTAAGTTTCCATAAGAAATACAGTTGTTTCTGAGCTTTCTTTACCAACGTGGAGATGTGTGATGTCCATGACAGTTCCTCTGTGATGCTGATTCCCAGGAACCTATAACTGTTCACCTGCTCCACCTCAGCTCCACTGATGTAGACTGGGGTGTGTGTCTCCATCTCCTTTTTCCTTAATTCAATGATCAGCTCCTTAGTTTTACGTTGAGCAGTAGGTTGTTCTCTGTGCACCGCAAGACTGTTAATTTCCTTGCGATATGAAGTCTCATCATTGTCTGAAATCTGACCAATGATGGTAGTGTCAGACGCAAACTTCACAACAGAGTTCTCTCCATGTCGGGGGTTGCAGTTGTGGGTGATGGATAACATTAGTGACAGGACGTTACTGAATGCAACATGCTTTTTATTAACGGTAGTGCAAAAGGTCAAGCTTCAACTAAATCAACTTTTGAGATAGAGATATTTTGGGCAGTGAATGTTACTGTTTTACTAAACAGGATCTAGGCTACAGTGTGTGATTCAGCAGATGCCTGCAGATCATTGAATAATATTTTGCATTAAAACAATAATTAGTTCATTTGTCCATTCTTTCACAGACTTTGAAAACCCTGCATTATAGTATAAAATGAATGTACAGTATTAAATGACCTGTCACCAATCTGGTATTTTGTTCTGTTTGTCTTTTTTCTCTATTGATGCCAAGGTGTCAGTGATAGATGGCTCCAGCCCCTTTGCATATGCGTATGACCTTGACAACATAATTGGAAGCTACCAGGATAGAAACTGTAAGTTGACAAGGGCTCTTATTTTGTTTGCTTGATTATCTTCTACTTAATATACTGTGTGACTAAAACCAGAATCAACTCAAGCTGAACCACCACCTTTGAGTGGGATTTAAACCCACAGCTTATAACATTCACTGCATTACACGCATTTTGTAAAATGTGGATATTGTAAAATGTGACAACTGTGTCACTCTTTTTTTCTGTCACTTTTCTTTTTGTCCCTCTCTTTTTTCTACCATAGTGACCACAGTGCTGTCCTGTCCCATGCCAGTCTGGACTGTGGGACGAGCTGCTGGTTCTCCCTTTCAGCTTAATGCTGAGGTCCGGTACCCTTTGGAGGTAATTAGATATCCTTTAATAACTGCAGAAAAGGGGTGTGTGTGTGTGTGTGTGTTTTAACGTAGGATACACTCAAACTAAGTTTTTTTACCACAGTATTTGTGTAATTCAGGAAAAAGGCTGACCTAACTATAACTTCTACATCTTTCTACCATGGTTTATGGTATGGTGCATATTATATTGTCAGGGTAGCGTCCATCCATCTGTCTGTGTTTGTGTACGCACATTGTGAACACTGTAAATCAATAACAGCACATCAACTTCATACTTACACGTTCTGTTACAGGTTACTGTGGATAGGGTAATCTGAATATTGTACAGCACCTGGCTCCAGACATTTGTTTGTTAATGAAAGGAAACTGTCCAGGGGCAGTGCAGAGATGTCTACATTTTCTAAATTTAGTATATTTTTAATATAATAATAGATAATATATCCATCTTTTGGTAGAACATTTTTCAATTATTTTAGCTCCAAAAATGTAATTCCTTTCACCTCCATTGCATTGGGCTGGTGGATATCTTAAGACATTGGTAAATAAAACTAAAACTATCTGCATGGCAAATGTTTATTTTTATTGAAGTAAACTGACCCTTTAAGACACACACTTTGCAAGCTATTGATACATGTTGTATTGTTCCCCACTATCCTTAATGTCTTTGAGATTTGGACTACATTAAATACAGTAAAAACAAAAAACAAAGGTTTGGCCTCTACTGTGAAGTTTTCGTCATAATTTCTGCCTTAACCGTCTCCCTCCACCTATCGTCCTGGCTTCTGGGAAACCATCAAATTTGCCTGGATTCAATATGTCAGTGTCCTCCTCATCTTCCTCTGGGTCTTTGAACGCATACAGAGATTTGTTTTCCAGAACCAGGTTCTGACCACTGTACCCATACCAGTGGGAAAACCTCACCTGTCATGATGCAGTGCTAAGTGCTTTGACCTCCAGGTATACAAGAACCACCAGGTTGCTTTTTTCACAGACAATATTACATGTCTCACAATGACTCACCAACACTGATACTCTGACTGAAATGTACTACCAAGTCAATGACTGTTTTAGTAAGTTTTAGTAATTTGTAATTACATTATGAGACCAAAACATCAAATTGTACCAGCTGTCTCTGGTAGATATTTGCTCCAGTTGTAACCCTGCTAATACTATAATGTACACACACTAATAGTGTTATCTCAGACGTCTGAACTTGTGGCAGCTTTAAAACTAAATGCAGAGAACCTTAAAATTGTACACAGAGGTTATGGCAGTTTTGTGCTAATTTATTTGAAAACTGATTAGAAGTTGCAGTTGACTTACACTGTTTCCATGAAGCTATTGTCATGAGTGAAGTTACCGAGCCGCTTCAGCTGCATTGACTGTGGTGTTTCATTTTGAAAACTGAACTGACTTTTATCACTTTAAGATGTCTTTCTAGTTTGTCCTCATTACTTAACTATTTGACCAGTGAACCTCCCAAGAACTTGCTGTATTCCTATAATTTGCCTGTACTTTTTACAAACATGCTGAAAGACACACAAATTCATTTATATTTTAACCCTTTACTGGACAGGTTTCTATGCAGGCCCTCCTCTACAGGAGCTACACTAATTCTTACCCTTGAAAAGGCATTTTATGACAGTTTGTGACTGTAATTAGATAAATACTTTGTAGATGTGCTCTTTCATTTTTGTATGGTACAGAGCTTTAAGTGATGGATAATAAAATATTTGGACATTTCTTCTCTCTCTCTTTTACTTTCATCGTCTAATCCTTGTTTGGAATGAAGAGATTCATTTTTAAGTAAGAGCAGTGAAACTTTTTTGACTACTCTTATTTAAGATTCCCACCAGACATGTTTTAACATGTATATGTCTCCTTCATTAAAAATCCAAAATCTATAACAGGTGTCTCCTGCTTCACTGTAAAGTCCATTCTCAGTGTATGTGCACTGGAGGCTTCAAGTTTCCTCATCACACTTGTATAAGTTGAATATTGAACCAGGATTGGCTTCCAAACTATTTGTGATGTTACAAATCCTGCTCATAGGCCCGCCTCTTAAAATCAGATTTTCAGTGAGCACATAGAAACTTTCCACTTTCAGCAGATGAACGTGAAAACATCCTTCTAGTGTCAAACTCTGCACAGACATCATTCTGTACAGTGAAGCTCAAACATTCAACTGGAGGAACAAGAAGACGTCTTTTTGAGTGGAGGGGAACTTTAATGATGTAAATAATGATGCAATTATAGCACAATAATAGCAAGAAGGGTGGAAGGACAGAGCTTGAAATTGGCTGTCAATATTCTTCTGTTCTCTGTCATTTCTTAATCCTTAAGCCTTATTAACATGTGACTAATTAAGTTAGGTAGGCCGCTCTTTATTAATGCCCGTGGGGAAATTTCAGTCACACAGCGGCAGAGATATGTGAGGAACAGAAAAGGAATAATAAGGAATGCAATAAATAAGAATAAAAGTACTAATAAAAATATGCATAAAACAGTGCAAACAATGTCCATGTGTATAGGCGGTACAGTATAGTACTGTCCATGAGGGGTGACCATCCTGCTGTGGGCCTCAGAAACCACCCACTATACCCCATACCACATGCTGTCAGCAGAATATCTGACCATAGAAACTGACTCATCTTTGACTGGGACATTAACAAGCTGTTTTTATGCTTTTATGCTTACTGATATTTGGGATTGAGGTTATGAAGCCACACGTAAGCACCTTATTGATGACAACTGAAAAAAAAACGACACAACTGTGTCCTATATGATCAGCTTTATTTTGATTTAATAATGGCTTATGAAGAATTGTGCTGTGCTTTGTGGGAGGATAGTCTGCAGTACTTTAGGGGCACGAGTCATGGTTTTCATTCTCTGACTCACTGTCCCAGGAGATGTTTGTTAGCATAATGTGCATGTACACGATTAGTTTGTCATCTGTTTGTGTGTGTGTGTGTGTGTGTGTGTGTGTGTGTAGTTCTGGACCAGTACCACTGTATTAGCTCATTTAAGCCACTCAGCCTGCCAGTTCGGGATGGGCCAGACAGTTAAGTAAGAGTCACACCCTGTTTGCTCAACTTCAGTACCTACAACTCTCATCTGACCTTAAAACCTTTAGATTTTAGCCATTTTGCAGCCACCCTCGTGGATCGTCTAAGTGCAGCTACAGATAGAGGTTGTGCTATTGGGTGTTTAAAACAAGGACAAGCAAACAGGATAGATGGAAACATAACTTGTGTATTTATATTGTAATATCTGGCATTAATATTATAGCCTTGTAGTAATAACAGAGAATATAAAACATACCATTATCAGAGGCTGTTTTCATTGGCTTCTTTACCATTTAACCAGTTAATGTACAGTATATGTCAGTAGTATTGTCTTAACATCTTAGGCGAAGTGAATGTGTAATGTGTTTTCAAGTGGTAAATACAAGTCTACAGCCATGCAGCTTTGTGACATTGTACTTAGCCAAAGCAAAATGCTAATGTCGGGATGCTTATATACTCACAATGGCAATGCTAACATGCTGTGCTAAGCAGGTATAATGTTTGTCATGTTTACCATTTTAGTTTAGTGTGTTAGCATGCAAACATTTGCTAATTAGCACTAAACACAAAGTACAGCTGAGGCTGATTGAATGTTTTTTTGTTGTTGTTTTTTTGGTCAAAGTAAATATTGAACAAAGTGAATGTTTTACCTGCTGTTGGCGCTAGAGGGAAAGTCAGGTGATCACCAAAGTCAGTAGACCTCTTACTCTAGGGTCCATGAATGTCTGTTCAAAATGTCATGGCAATCCATCCAATAGTTGAGAGACATTTAAGTCTGGACCAAACAACCGACTTTGCCATTAACATTACTGATGCCCATACTGAGGAGGTCATGTCTCATGAAAGTATCACTGTGTTTGTTTTTGAGTAATGTAGTGATGCAGAATAAGAAACAGCCTTTGCCGTCACACACTGTTACAGAGGCTGAGTGACTATTGTTTGATTGATAGAACACTGTATTCCTTACTGCAGCTGTTTCAAACTGATTCCACATCAGTACCCTGGGGCAAAGTCGCCCCCCTACCCCCTCCACTCCTCTCTCTTCATTTACTGGTAGGCATTTACTGGTGACCAAAGCGCTTTGGCTTTGGCTGCAGAGAGCAGAAGGACAGGATATGAGTCTGGCTCATACAGGAACCAGATGCATCCTTTTTTCAGTGTTGTATTCTTTTTCTCTGGATGAATCCTGTGATCAGTCTCTCCCACTTCCAGTTAGTCACCAAGGCCCAGGAGAGCTAAACACAGGTCATTCTACTCAATTCTTACAACTGCATATATGGCAATATCATATCTTTCATCTACAGCCTTAAACATGCAATTGTTAGACATGCTGCTAAAGAATACTACCCTTGCTAAACCCTCTTGAATTTAAATGTCCCAAAATCATTTAAGTGTTTTGATTAAACATTCCCAACCTGTCCAAAACTGTAGATTTTTCTGAAGCTTTCAACCTTACAGTATTAACAGTATTTAAATTAACATTTAATTCAGCGTGATCATTGTGTGTTTAAACCCCAACCCCTCACACCCTATAGAACAGTTGTAACATGGGTCTGAGCTGTATGCAGTTGTCAGTTTACAACAGCACCACCAACATCAACAGAAGCAGCTCTCTCTCTGCAGTCTGCAGGATAACAACATGCCCCTCCTCTTCATCCTCCACCTGCTCTGACAGTGGAGGTGATGGAGGAGGTGAGTAAAATGCACAAATACCACCTGCAATTACAAGCAGAAGCACCCACAGGATACTAAGTGCTGCATGATCAGCAGCGTCAAACATTTACATACAATACATTTACTAACTAATAAAGATTGTTCGGTCACGTTGCCTCCGAAGCAAGTTCTCAGACATTAGCTCCTGATTGTCCTCTTCTGACCTGAGTCACCTGGGTTGGATGGTTGTAAAGGTGGTACATTTACAATTACAAGGCAGATTCTGACATGCTGCCATCTTATGATTGTCTTTACATGTTTGCTGAAAAGTACTGGACTATAATCTTTATATTATGTATGTGTTTATGTAGTGCAAAACAAACAAAAAAATCTGAGATAATTTGCTAAAGGACTTAAAAGTTAGTAAATCAATATTAGGTATCCAGTATTCTTACTGTAACTGCACTCATCTTCACACTTTTACTTTTAAGTTTTACATGCAGAAGCTGACGTTTCTTTGTTGGCTTCAAATGGATTTTCATTTTCATAAAATATTTCTTAAGAGCAGTAGTGGAAGAAGTATTTATATCGTTTACTTAAGTTAAAGTAGTAATACCACACTGTAAAAAGAATCCATTACAAGAAAAAGCATTGAAATTGTTATTTGAATAAATGTACATACTTGTGTAAACGTTCTTAAGTATCAGGAAAATGCTCTTAAATAAACATAATCAAATGGCCCCATATGAGTGTTTCACTTTTGTAGATTATATTATTGGAGTATTATTAGTGATGTATCCATGTGTAGGTAGTATTTGGTATAATATATATATATATATATATATATATATATATGTATATATAGCATACTTTGAAGACAAAATTGATAGGTAAAATTAACCAATTCTGCATCTAACCTGACTGACCTTTCCTACTTCAGTGTCCAGACCATAACATTAGTTGGGAAGCACAGGGGAGACTTTGTTTTCTGCTCCAGGGCCGAAGTTGTCACTAACTTTGGGACAAGCAAAACACGGGAAGTTGGCTTGTATCTTGAGGAGTTGTAGCATTTAGTCTATACACTTAGCCCAGACCGCCATTACAACACATTCTAAATGCCCTCACTGATTTAACATAAATTTGCATTTGTGGCATAATTATTTTTGGAAATAACTCTGCATAGAATGCCATCTGTAGCTTAGCTAACAACACTAAGTTTGGTAGTTGAACAAATTGAATCCATCTTTCGCTTGAAATAGTACAGTGCACTTTACTGTTAACATTCCTTGTCTAGTAAAAAAAAACACACTTACCTTTTTAGGCAAACTTAAGTGGTCACAAATATTCCAAGAATCCACAACTTGCATTCAACTTTGGTTGAGTTTATGTCCACAAAATGTCCGACCACCTCCCTGCTCAGACACGGAAACCCCGTTGACAACTACAACATACATGTCTATGGGGTTTCCATCATGGAAAATCAAGGACAATCAATCTGTCATAATTGCAACTCAAATATCCTTTCACTGATTTCAATATACTTATAAGGGCAACGATAGGGAGAAGTTTGCTGGGCAGACAAGTTTTTGTTAATTACAAATAGCAAAGCTTAATTTCTAAGTCAGATTGAT